>JAPSGF010000036.1:4031761-4200497 GCA_035772895.1 Perdix hodgsoniae | reverse complement strand
TTTCTTTCTTTCTTTCTTTCTTTCTTTCTTTCTTTCTTTCTCACAAACCAGTCAGGTTTTATCATGTTCAGCTTTTTAAATGAGGTGGAACTTCCTGAATAAATTTGTAGGTTGTCAATCACAAGGAGCACTCATTTCACCCTGACTGCATCAAACCTTGAGCAAATGAGGTCTGTGCTGGACTCCAGCAGGGAGGCTGGGATGCTGGACCCATTCCATTCTGAACGGGTATGCACAGATTGGCACTGTAAGATTCAGTTCCTCTTCCTTAAGATAAATTAAGGTCTTACACTGACTTCACAAACTCCCTTTGGCAAGTCTGCTCATTTTTCTCCATGCACAGTGTTTTGAAAATGTTATATTTATGACAAAGGAGATCCTTTTTTTTTTTTTTTTTTTTTTCCCATCTTTCTTCCTTTTCCAGAAAGCAATGTGTTCTTTCTTTCTTTGACAGAGTTTTTTATAGGTAAAAGGTCTGTAACTAGCTATATTACAGCATATTACAGCTCTCTTATCTTATCTCACAAACATGTTTGATCACAATCAAATGCTGCTGCCTTTAACAAGGGTGATTCAACAAACAAACTGAATCAGAGGAGTGATGAGTCAGTGACAGCATAGAACTCTGCTGTATTGTCATGACCTGGATGAAGAGCTGCCCTGGAGCATTAGATCTGCTTTCTGATCTAACTAAGCTGCCAACTGTCTAGCAACTCTGAGTAAAACAGCACTGTAGATGCCTGTGTTCATCCTCTGCTGTAAAAGCAGAGAGAAAAGCAAGTTTAGTTAAGTGTTTTGAGAACTACAGATGAAGAGATATCCAGGGGAGAACCACAGCTGCTATAAATGTTGTCTTTCAGACCCTGTGTGATAAGTAACAAGTGATTTAAACTTTCTGTTTTCTGTCCCATCTTCCACCAAGAGAAAAAAATGTTACTTGCCACCCTCACAAGGTTTTTTTGAGATTTCATTGAATTAACATCCAAAGAGCCATGTGAGGCTTAAAGGACTGCAGGTATTACAATAATCATTATAAAAGATATGTGGTGGATCTACGAGATAAAGAAAATTGCATTTTTCCATCTTCCCAATTCTTATATTATCTTCTCCTTCATGCAAGGTTCTGTTAGATACAGAATCTGTAAAGCCAAGTAGCATTTTTTTAGAATTCATTCGTTCCCAGATGTCAGCTAAGTCTCTTACATTTTCTGATTCATGACAGCTTTAAATGTTGAAAATAACATCTTCAGTGCATTCTGCTGGGCAGATAACTATTAGTGCTATCAGTACAGAACAAGTGTGATTTATGCTGATTAATGTCTTCGTTGGTTGTGATGGGGGTTGTGTCAGTCCAGAAAGTGGAAATAAGTGAGAGTTGATTTTAAAAATATTTGTAAAGGGTAGGCATCTATTTACATCCCTTCGTAATCTGTTTCTGAATTTGAGAAATACATATATGAGTGTTTTAGCATTTGTTTTAGAAGTATTTCTTAGCATCTTTACTGCATGACAGTTTGTCTACATTGTGTTATATAAATAACCTTGTGTACTGCTTCTGCTTTCTTTTCATTAGACTGTCAATTCAACCTTAGCATAAAGTACAATGGGTGATTTGTGACAATGGTTTTCAGCAGCATGAATCTGGGACAACAAGACAGGTGTGGAAGAGCTGTTGATGACAACATGAGAAAGTTAGACAGTTTCCTACTAATCCCTTCATCCTACTAAACCTCTCCCCTCCCCTTTCGCTCCCCTTCATCAGTTCTTGGAATACTGTAATAATTTGTGAAATAAGTAAACTCTAGGGTGTTGAAATGTCATAAAACAGCCACTAATCATTTGCTTTATGGGCGTTACTACCTCACAGAATCATTATAAAGTTTAATAAGATGATACATTTTCTTTATTGACTATTCTTGCCTCAGAAGGTTCTCTTTCCTTTTCCATTTTTTTTAACTCTTATTGCACCAGAAGTAGAAAAGCTCATTAATGACTATGTGGTTGTTTCACAGTACAGCCCAGTAGCATCCAAGGCTGTTTTGAACCTGTTTTCTTGGGCAAGCAGAGGGACTCTTGCGACAAAATCAAATTTCCTAACAAGTTGAAGTTAAAATCATTGTCACATCGTCCTGCTGAGTGCAACACCTGTTTCAAGTTTGCCAATTCTCTTTCTTATAGCCTTGATATATCTCTGCATTAGGTGGCTATAACTCGTTACCAGACACTTATCAAGTGTTTATATTGAGCTGTTACTGCTAGGTATTGGAAATCAGATGGTGGCAGAGCCTAATGTGGAAGCTTACAGGGTGAGTCTGATGTGTCCAAATAATATCAAAATTGTCTCCAAGGCCAGATTGACTGTGAGATAAATGCAAAAAAAGTTCAGAATGCACAGATATGTAAAGAAGACCCTTAGATCTGCAGCGCACGTATAAGTTGGTCATCATGCACTTTTTAAGAATCCTCTCAAAAAAAAGCTTCAATTGTTTCAGTAGGAAATATCAAATCAACATCAAAGTTAACTAGGGAGTCCAGAAAACAGTTTGGGGGGCAGCTGCTTAAATAGGCACCTACTTCTGCCTGCAGCCAAAAACATTCTGACCAGTGCTGAAGTGTCTTGGTAAGGCACTGCTGTACAAATAACAAGTTACTATTAACCACTGTGTTCCCAGTTCCAATACAATGAAGTACTTTGATGCATGAATGGCATATGAAAACTTCTGCACATCTTTGCAAAGGCTGCTTTAAATGCTGAGTATTTGCTTAAGACAATTTGGGAGTCAGGAAAAGATCACTTTTATTTTACTATATACTAAGTACATTATTATCATTATTATAAAGGATGTGATGTGGCCATAAAACTCAATGGTCCTATCAAAGTTCAATACATATTTTTGGTACTTCCAAAAGAGTGACTTAGTTCAAACTGTCCTCTTTGTCTGCCTCATCATCACACTGGTTATCATATTTTCTAAGGCGTCATATAACGGTGATGAGTAACGCATTTGATGTCATAGAATCACAGAAATATAGATCCTGAGTTGGAAGGGACCCATAAGGATTATCAAGTCCAGTTCCTGGCTCCACACAGAACCACTCAAAACCAAACCCTATGTTTGAGAACGTTGCCCAAACACTCCTTGAACTCCTTGAACTCTGGCAGATTTGGTGCTGTGACCACTACTCTGAGGAACCTGTTTCAGTGTCTGACCACCCTATGCTGATGAGAAAAGCAGGCAGGATGTTTGTGTTAGTAATTTTTTTTTAGTCTATTGATATGAAATACCTTCTCACTTGAAGGAATACATGGACTTAGATACTTCTGTTCCAACTTCCTAACATCTTTCATGACAGGCTGGCATTTGTGCTTGACCAAAAGACCACTCTAATTACTGATAGAATTCTGAAAGATCTTAGTTAATCTTGGATTAGTGACATGAACAGAATGATGTACAGGTGTAAACTTGTAATCAGTGTACTTTGTATATCTAGAGTCATGCTTTGTCATTCTCAGCTGCCCCTAAATCTGAATACATTTCTTTTCAAAGCATCCCCTTTTACTTTTACGCATAGCCTGAGACTGTTCTCAGTATGGTTGAATATGCTCTGAAATATTGTTATTTTGTCAGAAGCCTGTTAAGAGCTGTGGCTACAGAGGTTTTTTTGTTTGGTTGGTTTGGTTTGTTTTTCCTAAAGTAACACAAGTGAATTGTTCTGTCAATGAGATGCCTATTACTTAAACAAAGACAATGAATAGGGTGCTGTATTAGAATAACTTTGAGCATCTCAACAAGGTCCAAATGCAGGCAATTAATTCCTTTATATTTTCAGAGACGAGCACTTTTTTTTTTTTTTTTGACAGCTTTATTAACCGAAGTGGAATGCAGCTTCCATTTCTCCAGAGATCAGGTAGCTTGCAGCAAGATTATCTGTGTTTGCAGTTGCTCTCTGAACTCAGAGAAACTACGTAGGCTGAGGGTCTTGTTTCAAATCTTGTGTATACTTAAATCCTTAATCTTAGTATTCCCGATCTTAATGTCATTATCTTGATATCCCTAAACACACAGGTACTTGAGCGTTAGCCTTTTTGTTGAAAAAAAACGTTATATTAAGACAGCTTTGGACTACAAATTTATAGAACGTGTATTTTATTTAAATGTATATAACTGGTCAGTCAATCTTCATGAAAGGGACTTCATTTTAAAATAACTAAGAAATGAATTTGATGTTGCTCTGTAGAGCTAGTGTGATGATGGTATCCCAAATACCACAGTTCTCCACACAGTCCATGAGAACTGTGTGTGTATCCACATGTGTGCTAGCTGACTGCTTCTGGAGTTCACATCTTTCAGACACCATTTTTACTTACCTTACATTCTGAGGAAGTATAGGCTTCGTCTGAGTTAGTTATACACAATAGATACATTTTAATTAGAATGCCATCTTCATGCTTTACGTGTTTTGTGTATCTGCCAAGAAATATTGACTGCGAGGATTTTAAAATGAAATGTTAGGGTGGATGCTGAAAACACATTTCTCACCAGTTCGCATCTCATGAATGCTACAAACATTGTGCTACAAAGAAAGTATCTGTAAAGAAATTACTCGTTTGCTTGAAGAAACACTGTACAAACACAGTGTTGTACAAAAGAGTACCAGTGTTTCTGTGTTGCTACACATTTTAATCTTCAAATATGTTTTTACTTGTGGGAAAAAGTGAAAGTTATGCCAAAAAAGTGTCTCTGTAGATCTGTTTTTCATAACAATGCCATCAGCATCACCATACAACAAGCCTACAGTTTTATGTAGTCTTCAAATGAGACAGTGTTGCTAGAAAAAAAAAAAAAAGAGCCTTTGGTCCTTCCTCCATCCTCCTCCTGCTTGCTCCCAGCTGCTCATTGCTGTCCCCAGCCATCCTCCACACAATGGCAAGAGCATTCATGTAGCTGTGTAAAGGAGTGAGCAAATTGTGTGAGAATCATTCAGGTGGTTGTAAAGGCTTGGTCACAGGAATGGAGAGGACCTCCTCTTCTCTTCAGGGATGTACTGCTCTGACTGCTCTGCCCATAGTGTTTAGGACTTCTGATGGCACAGGACATGACTTCTGAGCCCAACTCCCAGTTGCTGGAGGCAACCACTCCAGGTTAACACTTCTCAGAATTGGTCACATACCCTTCAGTGAGTTAGGTCCATTGCCTCCACTTGTCTACTAGAAAACTCCTCCTAAATTTCACTCTGGTGATGGTTAGAGTTTTTATTTACAGCTGGTTCATACTCATTTTGCATACACGTCAATGCTCTTCCTTATCCTATCCCTCCCTGATATTGACTCTGATCTATTTTTAGAGCACCATCATGTCCCCTCACTGCATTACATTCAATAGATGAAAGTAGCAAAGCTTTTTTTGTCATAAGACAGGCTCTCCATTCCCTCAAACATTCCTCTAACCCCCCTCTGCACCTGTTCCAGGATGAATGTGTCTTTCTTGAGCCTGGATGACTGGAATGGCACAGAGTGGTCCAGAGGAGGTTTCTCCACTGCTTCACACAATGACGTTAATATTTGCCTTCAGCTTCACCTCATACATCTGAGGACTGTGCTTATTAGCATTTTCACTGTTGCATCATGTTCTTTGCTCAGTTATTCTCTGGTTATTTAAGTATATCCATCTTTTTCTTATTTGATGATCATCGGATAACAAGCTCCCAAAGTACAGTGGAAACATCTGTTTCTAGAATCTGCCCCAGAACTATCTGTCCCAAATAATGTGACTTTGCCCTTTATGCTATTGCTGTTCAACCTATTTCTATTATCCCATTCAAAACCATAGTAGCTTCCTTTTATCACACACAGGTTGTGATCCAGTGGGACTTTTCACATCTATCTAACCTGGGTAGGACTTCAAATGAAGAGCCTTCTATGAGCTGCTTGGTCACAGTGCTGGAATAAATAGATTAGATAGATGACTTTACAAATAGTTACCTGATGATTTTAAGCAACACAATCAAGGGACGGTGTACAGAATCCTTCATTATATCTGTTTTTCTGTATCTTTCTAGTGAAGTTTAGTTGGCATGCATGCCAATTAAAAAAAAAAAAATTCTTGTTGTGAAGCCAGAACGTGCCATCAGGGTGAGCATCTATTTCTATTAAACTCTCAGAAGAGAGTTATGGAACCTGGCAAGAGGTACTTGAATTCATGTTTTTCCTATAGAAACCTCATGCATTTACCAACAGAGCAATATGCTCCTTTCACAGAAAAATGTCCAAAAGGGTTAAATTCTGATTTGAGTGCTAAAGAAAAATTAGAAAAACCTCATATCAAATAAGAAAGTCAGGAGTATAGAAATGAGTTATTGGTTGTGTGTCCTGAGACTAACAATGACCTCTTTGTTTCCAGGAGACTGAAAAGTCTGATACTGCTGGTGAAACTGAGGCACATACAGAACACAGTGCAGATGAAGGAGCCCATGAAGAAGCTCAGCCGCCATCAGAAGATCAGCAGGTAATTTTTACTTTTTCCCTTTGTGATTTGAGGGTTTTACCTGTGCTGAGCACATGAAAAAACACACCACGGCCCTTCTGCTATACCTGAGAGTGGGGAAGACTGATTGCAGAATGGCCCTGCTTGTCTTTTGAATGCATTTTCTTCATTATGGTGATATGAAATCTAGATAATACTCCAGGGAGCACAGCTCTACATGAATAAAATCAGTTGTCTTTATTCAATATTTTCCATTTGCCACTAGTTACCATGTGCTTTTTTTTTTTTTTTTTTTCCCTTAATGCTCATTTGGAACCCAACTCTCATTATGGAGGATAATTTAGAGCTAGACATCTGAGTACTATCCATGTGGAAAAATTTGCTGCTATCGATGGCCAACATCTGCAGCGCTCATAAATCTGTTTGTTAATGTTTGTAGTCATGTACCAGCACTGACTGCTGCCACAGCCAGTCATATCTGACAGTGTCTTCTCCAGGCCATGCAGGAACCCCTGGGCAGAGCAGAAATGCAGAGCATTGTTGTCTTTTCTACCTGCCTCATGGCAAGATATCAAAATCACATGGGCACATCTCAAACTGCATTGCAAAAGGTTCATGAAAGAGAACATCTGTTTCCTTCAGTTCTCTAGTAAAATTGCTGCAAATCATGATACTCAAGTTCCCCTGCAGATATCTGATATCAGTAAAGTTGTGGTTCAAAGCACAGATGAATCCTGTGAAAAGCAGTGATTCTGCTGTGTACACATTTCCTCCTCAGTGAAATGTTTATATTACTTGGCAATGTCTAGAACTAATAGAGACTAAGCAGAAATGGATCCGGTGTCTGGAGATAGAGATGCAGATGCTTTTGCTGCTACTCTGCCAGTATGGCATTTAAAAACAGGTTTGTTCTGGTGCTGTAGTATCAGGTGAGTCTCTTCTCAGAAAGTCCAGCATACTGCTGAATTGTAACAATTGTGTCATTCCTTTCACTAAAAAAAATGAAACAAATGTTCTTTTGTTTTGTGTTTCATTTTGTGTGGTTTTGTTTTGTGCTGTGCACTGCTTATCCTGAAGAAGCATCTCTGTTTGTACTTTCTCCATTCCCATTTTTAACAGTGACAAAACCATTAGGCTGGAATGGTGCACCCTTTTGTACAACATCATCCAAGTCTCAGGCCCTGGAAGTCCCATTTAAAATTTCGTCTGTGTGGCAATGAGGAGGGGAACAGTCTCCAGAGGGAACTGAAATTTCTCCTTAAACTGTATCCAAGTGCTTTTCATGTCTCCATGAATTCAGCCAGCACATAAATGCGATCAGTACCCTTTTCTCTTTAGAGAAATCCCAGCTCTTAAGAGAAACACAGCACAACGCTGCAGTGCATACCCTGACTGGATTAGGTTACCTGCCATTCTGGCTGACTGTCTATTGTAATGTTTTTCAAATGAGAACAGAATGCTGGAACATGTCTGCAAATGTGTCAAGCAGCTGTGTATGAGAGGTTTTGTAATGACATAGTGCAATGCTGCTCCTATATAACAAGCACCTTGCTCCATTTCTCACAGAATAGACTGGAGCTGTAAATGGAAAGTATGTTTGTCCTCTCATTTTACAGGGAGGGAAGTGGAATAGGGTGTGAACACCAGGCAAGACAATGCATTTGATCAGATCTCTGTTGGTTGTGAGGGTATAAATCATTATTAGTCTTCAAATCTTACCCTTTCACCTGCACAATCTTGGCTGTATTGAAATGTTCTTATGTGGTATATCATAAGCGGAGAGAAAAGTCTTTCAGAAATCATCCAGCTCTGATACCCACCTTCATCATGTCAGATGTATGCCAGCTCCTAGGGGAAGAAAACAGCACTGTTCCTGTTTCTGTCCCATTCATTGTTACGGAGGGTACTCATGACTGCAGGCAGCAAGGTAGCTCCTGCCAGGGATGAACAAAACCCATTTTTCATCCTGGCCTCCCACTCACTCCCTATGTCATGTAGGACAGATCACATCAGTGACGTGGCATCTGTCTGCCTTTGCACAGATCAGTTTAATTATCACTGCTGTATGGATGGCATGAATCATTCTTTTGAAATTCTGATATTTTCATTCACTACGGTGAGCATGCAGAGGACTAGTTAAGATGAGAAGGATAACTTTGAGACAATCATATTGCCTCAATTTTTATTTTTTTTCCATGTCTGCAGCTCATTGTTTTACCCTACAAAGAGAATAGCATTTTCTTACCCAGTCAGGGTTTTATGAATTTAAATAAGTTTAATGTTTATGAGACTGCTGTTTGAGTACCTCTGCTGTCTGTTAGGCCTTAAAGATTTATATTTTGTTATATTGATGTTTTCAGTACTTCCATCTCTTCCACTCATTCTGCAGCCCAGCACACCTTGTTTAACTGCTGGACCACAATAAATAGGTGTTTTCAGCAGGCTCTTCCAGCCCAGCAGCAGGAATGGTAACCAGAAGCCAGCATGGGTATATATAGAGGCTGCGTGTGTCCCATGCTGCTTCTGCTGCTCTTACTGGGGGATACAGGAGCCCAGAAGCTCCATCTTTTTGTCTCAGGCTGGTAGGACCTTGAGAAAGCCAGTAAGAGACCCCAGTCCTCTGAAAAACAAAATTCTTACGTCATCAGCTCCCTCCTAGAAGCAGCAAAGATAAGTGCACAGTGCAACAGATTGCTCTTCACTCACCTCATGTCGGACCTGCTTGCAGGTTTTCAGACTGCCTGGGCTCAGCAGCTCTGGCTCCTCATTCACACATGGATCCAGGAGAGCCCAGAGCAGATTTTGGAATAGAAAGTCCCTTACACAGATCCTGCAGTAACAGGAGCAGCTCTCAGTCTGTGTTGCCAAAGGACAGGTACACTTGGATTCCTCTTGATTATAGTTTCTTTTTCATTTTAAACCTTTCCTTCCTTCCTTCCCTAATCACTTCTTTCACACATTCTTTCCTTCCCTGATCACTTTGTTAAGCTTATCTTTCCTAATAATTAAGACCTACTCCTAATCATCTTTTCATTCCTAATCCCCACAGCAATAGAGATGTTTGAGGAGCCATTTTGCTTAGATATGGCGTCCCTTACCCTTGCTTGGTCTGTCCCTTTCTTTCTGAGTTTTTGTTAGAAAAGACTGTGACCTCCTATGCACTTATTTTTCTTTATTTTTAACTTTAGATTTTAGCTTGGGGGAGTAGAATCATTTTAAGTGGTGTCCCAGTTAAATCAGTTTGCAGTACAGATTAGGCTCACTTCAGGGCAGAATTATTTTAGCAACATGTTCAAAAACCATATTAAAATACAAGTCTATATCCTGTCTGTGCAGTTCCCAGGCCACATATAAACCCTGGCACTCCAGATCACTTCCTTATCTCAACTCATTCTACGTAATGTCATAGCTGCTCGTGCCTTCTGTGTGCTACTGCTGAATTTACCTTTTCTCTTTGATTTTTTTTGTGTATCATTTGGCTTTCTCTCCAACAATTGGCTTGGTATCTGACATTAAATTCTATTCACTGTTTTTTCTCTTTTTATTTTCTCTCTTTCATTCCTCTTCTCTTCGTCACTTTGGCTCAACCTACAGTCTAAAGCCAGTTTGTAGTATTTCATATTCCCCGGTAATGTTGAGCCAAGGCATCTGTTCCAGCCTACAACAGTTAGTAGAACTTCAAACCAAATTCTGAGTGATGATATATATAACATATATAGAACTCTGTATAATTCTGATTTAACTTTGATTTTGAAGGCCAGCTAACTACTTCCCATCCCCCACTAAGGCAAAAGCAAACAAAACCCAAGCTCTAATGATTTGCTTGCAAATGAAGCAGATTTGATTGGAAGTAACTGAGAAAAAGAGAGCTGTGTTTTATGCTTTTATAACTCCTTTTCACAGTAAATGCTTAGCTCAAATGTGCTTAGTGAGCTAATCTGGAGGACATTATCCCAAAGTAAATCCACTGAATTCCACATAATTTCCCTGTGTTCAGTGCTTAATTTCTGCTGTGCTTTGCCTGTATGACCTCTGATATTCTTTATTTGATCATTTTTTAAATCTTTCTTTTTGTGTGTGTGTCTTTCATGTAGGAAAACAAGGAAGGAGATGCGGCGGCAGGGGTATAGTATATTCTTTAGACATTTTGCTTGCATCTTTCATTTGTGTGCATTTAATTTCTTTTTGGTCTCTCTAACACTCAAAAGATAGCAAATTCTTATTCACGAAAATGAATATAGCAGTATTAAATTCTGCTAGAGGAAATTGTTGATCACATCATAGTCATGTTTTTGGAGAACATAAATAGGCAGCTAATTGTTAAAAGCTGTCAAAGAAAGATACACTTTCCTGGATTCTTCAATAAAATTTGCCAAGGACTCACAAAAGAGATAGATCTTTGAAAATCTATGACTGACACTATGCTGATTACAGAGTCATGCTGATGATTTAGGCAGTTCTGCCTACAAAGGGTATATTTTCCTTGCTTCCTTCTAGAGTTTGTAAGGCCCAGGTGCAAATTCTTAAATGCTTCTCTGCTTTACACAGCATTGCAAGTTTATGCCTTCAATATTTCTTCACTGTTCTCAGTAAAATTATTACTTTAGGCTATTTTCCACTGCAAACCTGCAATTAATCAGGAGGCACATTTAATCTTCCCACTTCCAGACTGCAATACAGGCATATATATATACATATACATGGGCACGTACACAAATGCCTGCTGCCAGGGTTGGTATGAAAACTAAAATGGAATTCCTAAGCCCATGGGAAGAGTATCGGTGCTTCTGGTGGAGAGGCTTGTGAGGGCTTTGAAGGCTGTGAAACTCAAGTTGTTGGAATGGGTCTAGAGAGGGGCCACAAAGATGATTGAGGGCTGGAGCACCTCTCCTATGATGACAGGCTGAGGAAGCTGGGCTTGTTCAGCTTGGAGAAGAGAGGGCCCTGGGGGGATGTCATTGTGACCTTTGTTTATAAGGTGACTCATTGTTTATAAGTGAGCAGGAGGGAAATCAATTTTTTACACTGTCTGGTAGAGATAGGACAAAGGGAAATGGTTTTAAACTAGAGGAGGAAAGATTTAGATTAGATGTCAGGGAAATTTTTCACTGAGATGCTAGTGAGATGCTGGCTCAGGTTGCCCAGAGAAGCTGTGGTGCCCTATTCCTGGAGGCATTCAAGACAGTGTTGGATGGGGGCCCTTGGCAGCCTGAGCAGGTGAGTGGAACTGGGTGAGCTTTGAGGTCCCTTCCAATTCAAGCCATTGTATGATTCTACCTGAACAATGTTGGTTATCTTTGGACTTTCCTGGCTCAGTTTGATACGAAGATCAACCTGCTGTGCCAAAGTGTTGTGTCTAGCAGGTATTCCTTTATTGCAGTATGGGCACATAGGGGATGGCTCTGCCCAATATATGCACCTTGGCTCATGTGTAGATTACATTTATTGGTTGTGCTCATACACATGTACTCATATTTTGCTCCAGAATTTCATGCACATGCTAAATATTTTCTCAAACTCATTAATGTTTTCTTGGAACTGATTAACATAAGAACCTCCCCTTTAGAGCACGCGCAGTCAGCCTTGGGGGGTCCTTTCAGTGGTAATCTGGGGGTTGAGGAAGGAAGACTGATAGTCTTCACTGCTCCTAAACTTTTGTCCCCAGTCTTCAGAAGCATGCTCAGTTAGGTGTTTGCCTCCTTTCTAAACGAGATTTCTCTAGTTTGTCTTGACAGGGCCCAGCTGTCTTCAGTTTGACTTCATTTTCCTACCTTGTCTTTAATGTAGTACATATGGTTCTTCCAGATACTGCTGCTTGCATTATTCGAGGTCCTCACTCTACTAAGTTTCAAAAAGAGTAACAACCAAGGACACTTCTACAGAAAGAATCTGAAAGATAAAATATTTTGTTGGAAGGAGAACTTCAGCTGACTTATCTCATATTCCCTTTTTTGTAAGGATGATCCCTCAGTGCAATAGTTTCCTCTAAAAACAGCTATTTAGTTACAGAAATCTGACTGTAGAAGCTTCATTTCTCAGAAGAAAGAAGCAGCCCATGTTTAAATAGGTTGATTCGGTTACTTGAATATGATTCCTATATGGACTGTGAGTCTGAGAGAAAAAGCAAAGTTACATTCTTATATGGAACTCTGCTTATGTGGAACATCCTTACCAGCAGTCCTTCCTGAAAACTAATTTTGAAATCTGTAATTTGCTTATAGCTCCAGGATGAAATTCCTTTAAGTTCTGTAGTTCAGATACTGTGTAAAAGTATGACATCTTTGAGATAAAATTTGTTTACATTGAGGGTGAGGTTGCTCTGAGCCTGAGTTTACTGGAAGAGAAGGAGTAGAGAAGCCTACAGTGTTATTTCTGGTTGTTTTTCAGAGCAGGGTTATACTTCTTCGCTTCATTTACTAGCTCTTAAAAGACAATAAACACAGATTGTTATCCGTGTTACATAAATGCTACCTTTCAAATAGCAGTTTATTTGGTTGACTGGAGGAAAGAACTATTGCCTGTAAATTGTGCATTTTCTCCTTTATTAAAAAGAAAAGAAGGGGAAAGAAGAAGAAGAAAGAAAAAGGAAATGAAAAAAGAGAAATAAAAAATTTAGAAACAGAAATAAAGCCTTTGTTATCTGACTCCAAATGATTTTTTTTAATTATTATTTGTGAGTTTTGTTCCTCTGCCATGAATATTCACTTGTTTACTTGAAGAAAACTTCCAATTCAAAGTGTTAAGTTTTGACATGTTTAAGTATACTTTATATTCTCATTTTGATTCGGAATGGCTATTTACATTTTATCAATAGACTATGGTCTAACCTATCTCAGAAAAGAATTCTCATATTCCTATCCTTGCCCATTAATGCCACAAAGCTTTGAGCCGTAGACTATTAGGAATAAAAACTCTGTACATCACTCTTCTGTTCTATTTTTATAAAGCTTTGGTAAGATTACTTCTGCAGTTACAAAAGCATTTCAAGACTGTTTATTTTTCCTTCACCTATTATATTCTAAACTACAAATATTTTCTATAAAAAGGAAGAAGAAAAACATGAAGAAGGGGAAGAAAAGGAAGAAGGAGGAAAGCAAGAAGAGGGAGAAGAAAAGGAAGAGGTGGAGGAGCAAGAAGAGTCTTAGTACACTTCCTTATGACATATTCTCTCTTAAATAGGTTTTCAGGTAAGTATTAAGATATCCAGCACAGTTTCTAAATGTTCTTAAAGAAGTATTGACTTGAAATTTTTGTGCATGTTGTTATATGCAATGCCTTCAAAACAAGAATGGAAAGAAGTAATCAAACCCGTACATATGCTCTAGTTGCCCAACTGATGGGCCAAATGTACATTTAACTGTTAGACTCATTGCAGCTTCTCTTCTACCTTTCTGATCTCACTGAAAATTTTAATGGCTTCAAGTCTCAAATGTAGTTGGTCAACATGTTCAAAACAAGGGGGAAGGATGGAGAGCCTGACCAGAAGTATAACACACTATAATCTATTACTCTGATCTAAGGAAATTTAGACAAAAGTGATTTTTGAAACTCAAAACAGTATCATTCCAGAGGCAGAATAAGAGCATGCAGCATTGATCAAGTTTTGTCAGAACGTGTTTTTAAATTTAATTTTTAGTTTTCCTTCTTCCTCCTACTGTCTTATCTCCTGTGCACAGAAATAAAGATTGAGCAATCACTAGGGAAAAACTATTTACCTACAAGAAGTTGGAATTTCCAGCAGATTTTCGCTTGGATGATGGGATTCCCTCCCAGCAGCAGATGCAGAATATTGTATTTTCTTTCCAACACTGGTGGGATTCTCAGCTAATTCTACTTCTGAGATAATTGCCATAGGTTTCAGCTTATGTACTGAAACCTGGTGCCTCAACAGGACAGAAAAGCTATCAGCCCGTCAATGCTACCTCTCCCAAATCTGAGTTTCTCTACTTCATGGAATTTAATTCAGCTTGTGCTGTCCAGTGTTCAGACATGTAAAGTCAGAGAAGGAGTACTAAATTCTGCCCTATTTTTCCTTATTTTTGTTCAGGAAGCACAATCTGGAGCAGCCCTGCCAAAGGAAAAGCCTCCCTCTTAAGCAAACCGTCACTACCTTTCATGCCTGTGTACATGTGAACATATAAATACAGAACAACAAAGATACCACTGTATCCTACTTGTAGCCTTTGTATATATATTTGGTATTACAATTGCTTGTTAAAATGGATCTTCTTATATCTGATTGCTGATATTTCAGCTGATTGTTATGTGTTGTCCATGTATTGTCCATGTCATATCTTAGATTGTAAGTTCCTCAGAGCAGGAACCATGTCTTTCTCCATGTTTATATACTGTCAAACACACTGCTACCACTCAGCAGATAACTGCACTCACACGAGTGGTGTTGTATTTGGAGAAAAAGAAATTCAGAGCTGAAAACTACAAAAAGGCTTCCTGTATGCAACTTCTGTGAGTCACTTCTCCCTCAGCTGGCTTTTGAAAGCGATTGAGATTTCCATTGTACAGCAGTTTAAATAAATGCATTTTCTGTCACATCCATTCCCTGTCTGTAAAAGTATTAATTTAACTCTAGCTAGCAGCACCAGCATCTGTAAAAGTAAGTTTTCTTCATCATGATGGTTCTAGGTTATGTAAAGGTTTTCACCTTGCCTCCTGCTAATGTTTCTGGTGCTGTGTATACATTTACCTGTGTCCCAAGGGATGTACAAGATACATGAGCATATTCCTTTCTCATGAGAGGCAGAAGCAGATCAGATGTGATCAGATACCAAAAGAAAATGAGGTATTCTTCCTCTCTTACCCAGTAGTACCACGATTAACACTGTTACGTAGGATAAGAATAATGATGTCATTAATTGCATACCTACCTGTCCCTACCATTGGCAGCCTGCCTGCAGAAGACTCCAACCACAAGGTTAAGTGATCCTCTTTGAAGGAAAGAGATGTCCTGGCCCCTTCAACAGAGACTATGTCAATTTTCATGGATACATCTATATTTTCTGGCACATGGAGGCAGAGAAAATTAATTCATTTGAAAATTAAGAAAAAATCAGACAAAAATAATTCATGTGCTCTGTGAGAGCAACAACTGAACGATAGGTTAATAGGCAACTTCAGGAAAAAGGAAGCTCATAAGAAGATATGACCACCTGAGATGTGTCCACTGATATCTCTAATCCAGTGAATTTTAGCTGTTGCGGATTACGAGCAGAAAAAGCTGCATATACTGGATGGACTCACATGCTGCCCCTAATTAGCATTGCCTGTTTCCACTTCCAAAGGCTAATTACTGGGTTAGGTGAGCTATTGACCTGATCCAGTTCTTATGTGCCCGTAGATGGAAACTCTTCCCTGGGAAAATGCTCCCTATCTCACTAGCAGCCAAATTGAGGTGCCAGGAATTGCTGCTGTAGTTTTGAGCAAAAGGACACCCTACTTTGGGGAATGTGATAAATGCAGTGCAGTGAGAGTGCGTTGACCATTTGTGGCAGCCTCAGTGCATCTCCAGGTTGCCTGAGCTTCATGCAGTTGATAGCCCATGCACTCCAGTTTTCCACTGCCCAAGCATCCTCAGTGCACCAAGTGGGCCCCAAGGCTTCAGACTTGAAACAAACCCACCAAATCTCACATATTCAGGAATTACTTGTTAAGGCAAAAAATATGGCAACCATCTCCTTGAGAGGGAATAATCTGACAAGCTGGTCAGGGAATGTGAGGAATGCTAAGCCTCACATGCAGGAGTGACGCACTGACCTACCCTCAGCTGGTGGCACAGGACTCTCAGTGCCTGGTGACAAAGCCAGTGGGACAGTGTACAGCTGCACACACTGAACAGACGTTTGGTGCTTTCTTTGGGATAATACTTTTTGGTGTTTACTGATCACCTTTTCTTCCAGACTAAAGGAGGCTGTGAGTATGCAAAAGACAAACTAGCTGAAAGCCAGCTGCTGCTCCATAGGAATGCCCTGTGTTTTCAGCCATAACACTAATTCTGCTTGCAAAAGCTTAACACTTTCTGCAGTAATTCATTGCTGCTAGGAAAATAAATAAGCTTTTCTAACTCCAGCAGGATGAAAAGCAGTAGCACAAATACGTGAGCTAATTAATTAGATGCATTTGAAAGCATACTGCCTGCATTATTGTATCGTTGATATTTCACTGAGAGAAAACAACCAGAGTTGGCTAACTGAGACTGCAGGTGCACTGCGTTTCACTGTGGATGAAAAACCAATTCTAGTTTCTCCACAGTTAAACAAAAAGGAGCAAGCTGCTTTTGGTGGCACTTTGGATGTAAAGTATTTTTCTTGATGACTGATGTTAGAAACTCCTAGTATGCCAAAACAAGTTAAAGTTAGGAAGGCTTCAGGCTATGTTTCCTACAGATCCATATACGTCATAGGGTGGTGGCTGGTTGCACTTAAAAAAGAAAAAAAAAAAAAGATGGTCAAATGTAACAGGCTGCTGAAATGTAAAAGAAAGTCAGGTAACATCACAAAATACCACAGTAGATAGGGTGCGTCAATGGCAGTTTTCCAGGAAAATAAGTATTAGGGGCTACAACCTGTTGCTAGAAATGAAGAGGGCTAGGTAGCAAGTCCAATAGGCAAAGTGGGCCATTTTTCTTCTTACATGAGAGCACTTCTAAGCCACCAAAGTTTGTGAGAGGTTTTACGAGAATGCTCTGAACAAAATTAATTGGAGAGAAATGAAATTATTCAGTAGCCTTGCCAATATGGCACTAGCCCTCGGCATTTGTCTTTGGTGATCTTTCTAGACAATGTGTCTGTTCACCTGCCTTCCAGCTAGTAAGACTTGCTAATCATTTCCTGTGTACTGCGGGATTATCAGTACAAAAGGAGATAAGCCTACTTATCTGCATCCTTTGACAACCTCAGGAGGCTGGAAATAAACTTGACAAACAATCTGG
Organism: Perdix hodgsoniae; assembly: GCA_035772895.1. NCBI lineage: Eukaryota > Metazoa > Chordata > Aves > Galliformes > Phasianidae > Perdix > Perdix hodgsoniae. Next base: position 4,183,067 of record JAPSGF010000036.1, on the reverse strand, counting down.
GAAGATGAAAATTCGAGATATTAATTTCTTTAGAAGACAGATTGAAAATATAGGGTTTGACGTCAAACGTCTTGCAGAATGTGGGCTTTTCCTGCAGTTGCAAAGTCATGGTTGTGCACACAGAAACAACAATGCTCAGCTGAGACTCTCAGCCTTAGTGAGCTACCGTCTCCATTTTGCTCATGAGGAAGTAAGGTGCAGAGGCTGCATGAAGTGTTTAATGCCCACAGGTTGAGGCTAATTGATTCTGAATTAGGTGTGGATTACGTGGGATGTATCCCACTGCTCAAAATACAGCATCCATGATTTTGCATGCAGTTTGGACATCTGTCCTCAGAAACTGGAGAGAGCCTTGGGGTTGTTAACTCAGGGGACTACAGGTCCCATGCACCTGCTCTATACTCACAACAAATTAACTGAGGAAAGGTATCAACCTCTAATAAGGATGCTTTACAAAGAACACAGTTGCTGTGTAAACAGATGTACAAGAAGTCGAGTTTTGATATCAGCCTGTCCAAACTCATTTTTGACCACAGCCTGTTCAGTTAACCTCCTTGTGCTTTGCTTTCTCCATGAAAGAAAAAGAAAAAAATGATCTTATTATAGATAATTTATGAGAATAAAATGAAAGCATCAATACACTGATCAGAAAAATAGAAGTATAACTGCATTTTAGATAATGGAGCAATGATATCAGTGGACAAAGGAAAGAAAACTGATCTACCTGGACTTATGGCATGGCCTTTGACATGGTTCTGCACCACATCCTTATTTTTCAGTTGGAGAGATATGGATTTGAAGGCTGGACTGTTTGGTGGATAAGGAATTTGTTGGATGGTCGCAGCCAGAGGGCTGTGGTCAGTGGTTCTATATAGGTCCAGGTGGAGGCTGGTAACAAGCAGTGTCCTCCAGGGGTCCATCTTTGGACCAGTACTCTCAAACATCTTTATCGATGACATATATAATTGGATCAAGTTTGCTGCTGACACCAAGCTGAGTGGTGCAGGTGATACAGCAGAAGGAAGGTATGACATTCAGAGGCACCTTGATAAACTCAAAAGGTGGACCCATGTGAACCTAGTGAGGTTCAACAAAGCCAAGTGTGAGGAGTTGTACTTGGATTAGGGCAATCCCAAGTATATGTACAAGGAGAAGAACTCCCTGAGAGCAGCTCTGCAGAGAAGGACTTGGGGATCCTGGTGTACAAAAAGCTGGACAAGAGCCAGCAGGTGTGCTTGCAGCTCAGAAGGCCAACAGTATCCTGGGCTGCATTGCAAGAGGGATGGCCAGCAGGGAGAGGGAAATGGCCCAGGCTGAGCCCTTATGGCCTGTTCTCCTTGAACCAGGAGGACTTCATCAGGACAAATGCCTTTTTCCTCTTAAATCCAATTCTCAGCTTAGTAGGGAAGCATTTTATTTCTTTTTTACCTTGAAGCTTTATTGTATTTCTGCATTAACCCCCCAGCACCTGCAAGCCATTGGTAGGGCAGGGCAGAACAGCACTGATACCATGAGGATGCCTGCTGTTTCTGGCCTTAGCCTTCAGAGCCACCACCCTGTAAAAGTTAGCAGCCCCAAGGCACACACCAAGCACAAGTGGCCTTCTTCATTGTTCCCCCACCACTACAGGGATTTTTTCTTTTTGCTGTATTTTAACAACTGAGTTACCTACACAATAAGTTCCAAACAAATAAAGCAGACTTGTCCCTTCCAGCATCCCACTCCAGACTCAGCTGAGAAGCATCTGCTGGTCATTCTACATGAGTGATGCCAGCAGTCAGAAATGGAGCACAGGGTGTTAGAGGATTCTTAGCTATTTTGTGCTCCAGCACTTTTCCACAAGAGTTGCAAGGTTGCTGGATTTTAATGATGCAGTATGTTGCATTAATGTTGAGTACAGCCAACTTAAGTGGGTCTGGTACTGGCGTCCTTGTGCTCCTAATTGGATTATGATAAAAGCTAGAGGCAGTGATGAAAAATGATACCCAGCCTCTGGCCAGCCTGGAGCTGGTTTCAGCGAAGCACCAGTGTGTTCTGTTGCAGATGCCTGCATCAGCTGCAGGAAATGGCTCCAACAGGACTGGAGGAAATGACTCCAACAGCCCAGGAGCAGAGGGGATGGACAGGATGAGGCTGAGGTGGCAGCACTCTGCAGGGATCAGTTTTGGGAACTGTGCTCAACCGATGCCTTAACTGATGCACAGGCTGATGAAGCTCAGCATGGGCGAGGAGCTGAGAGTGCTGCCTGTGCAGAAAGATGGGCCAGAAAATGGCCCTGAAAGGATGCAAGTGAGAAGAAATTTGACAGTGTAAAGAACCAACATCACATGCTTTGAGGACAAACAGGAGTTTCTACTCGAATCTCAGTGCCTGTCCTCCTGGGACACTTGTATGAGCCTGTGTGCATGGGTTCGTTGTGAAGCCTGAGGAGCTGTAACATGATGCAGCAGAAGCAAGGAGACATGTGATGAGAGGATGTGTTCAGGAGCTATTTTCAGAAGCGCAGTGCATACCAAGTAATGTTGGATAAGGCTGCAGCAGGATTTCATTTGGGCACTGGGTGGTAGCTGGCCCAAAAGGATGAAATCACACTGAGAGATCAGGGGAAAGCTGCTCCAGATACCTGGGGCTTGCACTGCCCAGTTTACATGATGATGGAGTGGTGGTTCAGTCCAGCAACATGGTGGATGTTTAGAGTTGTTTGGGGTCAGGAATAATGGATGGAGCTGGAGAAGGAATTTAATGCAGGAGAAAGGGAAAATTCAAATGATCGGCACATGTACATGGAGAATAATGCATTATGTACCACAAGGAACTGCATGAGAAATAAAGCAAGGAGTGGTATGATTGACTGTATGGCTGTGCATACTGAACATGCAAGGACAAGCTGCCTGAGGTGCTGAAAAACAGCATGAATATTTCCAGAACCTGGAAATGCCCCTCACCTGAAAGCCTCTCACTTCAAGAAAGACATTGAGGACCTGGAGCATGTCCTGGGAAGAGCATCCAAGTTGTGATGGGTCTGGAACACAAGTCTGATGGGGAGCAGTTGAGTGAACTGGGGACAGTCTGGAGAAGAGGAGGCTCAGGGAAGACTTTATCACTCTCTACAAATACTTGAAAGGGGGCTGTGGTGATGTGGGGATTGGCCTCTTTTCCCAGGTCGCAGTGATAGGATGAGAGGGGATGGCCTCAAGTTGCACCAGGGGGGTTGGATGTTAGGAAATATTTCTTTTCAGCAAGAGCGGTGAGGCAGTGGCACAGGCTGCCCAGGGAGGTGGTGGAGTCACCATCCCTGGTGATGTTCAAGAACCATGTGGATGTGGCACATAGTCAGTGGGTACGGTGGGGGAGGGCTGACAATTGGACTAGGTGATCTTAGAGGTCTTTTCCAACCATACTGATTCCGTGATTCTATGTTTCTATGAAAGGAAGAAGCAGCTAGTGAGACACAAGCATGAGCAATGAGATGTCTCCTTTATGCTGCTGTATGGCTTTTCCCCGTAGTGGCAGAGCCAATACTCGGCATAACATTACAAGGTATCAGGGAACTCCCTTTGAGCACATGGGTTTCATGGGTGGCAATCTGCCACCTGTCAGTAGTGCTGCCTTTGTACTACAGGTGCTTGAGAATCCTCAGCAGTATGCTCTGCTCTACCACTGCTGGCAATAAGTTTGTTCCCTTTTAGTGCTCTCAGTCTCACTGTTGCTTTCTTAATGTCAGCATCATCATCTTCTCCCAAGAGACTTGTGCTAAAACCACAGATACCTTGGTGCACGGTACCTTGAAGGCATGCTTCAGAGCCTTGTCATTAGTGTTCAAACAGCTCGAGGGCCTGACAGACACTTGATCTCTGTCAGTGTCAGCGAGTGGGCTTCAGAAACATGCACAGTAATAATCCTAGGAAAGGTGCTGGAGCCCTGTTAGTGTACAGAGGGGCCTGCCTTGTGGCTGCTAGGTGAAGGTCAGCAGCTCTTAAAGTACTCACCTCAGGCTGCATGTTATAATTCCAATGCCTGATGTAAGAGGAGCAGAGCATTTGTTCTTGCACCATCACAGACCAGTTTCTTACCTCCAAAGCCAATGGTCTGCTCACTGTTGCTGTGTCCAGAATCTGTGAGTACTCGGGACTGCCTGGGGCCCTTGTTTTGCACGTCTTGCTTTGTGGTTTATGATGGTGCTATGAAAGCTTGTTGACTCATGTGGGGATATTTTGTTAGTGTCAAAGGAAATAAGGAAGTAGATGGTGAAGGGATGTTTATTGCTTTGTGCAGGGTAGCAATGGAGGGTGTAACAACTGCCTTGCAAAGTGGGGCAGAAAGTGACAGGTGATGTTAAGAAAGTAATTCCGTGTTGATGTACTAAGTGCATTGCAGAGGGTATGGCTTAACATTCAAAATATAGCAGAAAAGTTCAGTGTTTCACTATTTAGTTGCTGAGCTATCTACATTTAAATATTCATCCATTAAAAGTCTTCTTATATATCTGTGAATGTGTATTAGTTTTTTACTTTTACTTTTTTAACCACAAGTATCTTTTCCTACAGAATCCAGTAGCATGGCTTCACAATTACCTCCAGAAGCACAAGTGCAACACCATGCATGTATTGCTTTGGGGCTGGATGGAAATAAAGGCATTCCAGTGCAGGGCTTTGAGTGGAAATCTTAAGATATCACCGTCTCTGATCTCATGGTTTGATATTGCAAGCCCCATACTGCTGTTTAAGATTTTTGTTTCTTTCATTGGTCCCACGGCCAGAATTGTGAAGTTTCTCCATCTGAGCAGCCTCCCACTGACAACCCTCCTCTGGCCAACAAGAGCTGTTCTGTGCTGCAGAAGGCTCTGGTGAGGTGGGCAATATCAGAACTGGCACACGGACAGTGGGAAAATGCGAGTTAGACATGCTGAATTACCCTGAATATTTGAAATATCCTTACCAGAAGGAGCTTATGTCTTTGGGAGCTGTGGGTGGATGAATGCCTTGGCAGGCAGAGCTGGGAGCCAGCACCTGGGTGCTAATGGATGGAGAGAGATGTTAAGGGGTTCTGTTTCACGATTGTTAACAAGAGGACTGCTTCCAGATAAAGAGCTACTTTCCTTCTTAATTACAATTCCATTTCCTGAATCAAGGAGAAAGAACAGAGAGTGGATTAAGTGGGCAAGAGAAGACAAAGCCAGGTCCATTTACTGCTGCTCTGTGTTTCATGACGCCGTGCTATAGGCTGACAGCGCTTCTTTTCCTGACTGAACAATCCCAGTTCCCACAGCCCAGTTCCCTCCCCATCAGACTTGTCCTCCAGAACCTTCTGTAGCCCTTCTCTGGAAATGCTCCCAGGCCTCCATGCCTTTCTTTAAATGAAGGCCCAAAACTGAACACGGTACTCAAAGCGTGGCCTCACCAGGGCTGAGTCCATACCTAATCCATCTATTGTTTTAGATACAGACTATTGACGAAGTCTGGGATTGGGTTCAGCTACACTCAGGCTCCTCTAAGCAGGAGTTTAGGAAGCAAGGGATTCCTTCTGATCCACAGGACCCAACAGGAGGTCTTCCCACGTCACCTGACTTACCCCAAACTCCATGCAGTAAACAATTCATGTCATCAAATTTTCTTACATTGCAAAACCTCTTTTCAATCACAATGCCAATAAACCGTCCTGCTGCTCCCCTCTCCCAAGTAAGTCATTTCCATCTATGACTTCTTACCAGAAGCAGGTGCTCTTAATTGACAACCCAGCACATAAAAATGACAGAAGTATCTGCCACACCTCAAGAAGAGGAAGAAGCAGTCCACTGCCTTGTAAAGTACAGACACAGTGCACCCATTGCCTTCTTCATGTTCTGTAAGAGTCTATCAAGAAAAAGAGGAAAAGTTAGAAGCTGCTGATGTAGGAAGCTTAAGGTGCGAGTTCATAGATTCATAAAGGTTGGAAAGACCAGTAAGGTTATCAAGTCCAACCATCAGCCCATGCCTGTGACTGCTATAGACCACGTTACTCATTGCCACATCCACACGGCTCTTGAACACCTCCAGGGATGGTTACTCCACCACCTCCCTGGGCAGCCTGTGCCACTGCCTCACTGCTCTTGCTGAGAAGTTTTTTCTAACATCCAATCAGAACCTCTCCTCGTGCAACTTGAGGCCATTTGCTTTTGTCCTTTTGCTGTTATCTGGCAGAACAGGCCAACCCCCACCTCACCACAACCTCCTTTCAGTTAGATTATTGGGGAATCATAGGGAAGATGGATACCTCGATCTAGCAATAGTTGCCCTCATTCATCTGGAAAATAAAAACAACGTAAAAAAAATGTAATTTTTTTAGGTAGAAATATCTAAATCTCTGTGAATAATACATCTCCTGGGTAACAGAAAGGGTCAGAGTGCAGCAGAGCAGACCTGCAGATGGTTGGATGAGAGCAGTGCTGATTAACAAGGTTTCCCTGAAAAAAAGTAGGTGAAAGTTAGCATTTGATTTCAGTTGGTAATGTGGTAGTGCTTTGTACACCCATTCCAGGATTTGAAACATTCACCGAATGGCCTTTTTTCCTTTGGAGATAAACATCTTTTACTTCTCAAAATTCTGCTTTAAACGACGTGGGAACATTTCAAAGTGGGATGATGTCAAAAACGACTTTGTTCGTGTTGAGAATTTAGGAGAACTTGTGTCTGGATTTCAATCTCTTTGAAGGTAATATTGTGCCAGATTTCCACTGCATCCCATTTTATACCAGTGCTGTGTCTGACAGCACGTCAGCTTGTTGCGTTCGACTGAATTTGGAGCAGTTTGTTCCAGGTATATGCTGGAGGAGCTATTTCTGCTGACACTGCAGTGCTCCACTGCTTTTTCCAAAGCAGCCCTAGTCTTGAACCAAAACAGCCTCTAACAAAGCACCTGATCTATGGGTGAGCTTCAAGCTCATTGAACAACACCATATACCACGGCTGGCTCTAAGTGGCACTCTGCCCGCAAGCTGTTCCTGTTCCTTTAAAAAGCAGAAGAGAGACAAAGAAAAGAATATAGTTTCCTCCCTCCCTCCCTCCCTCCCTCCCTCCCTCCCTTCCTTCCTTCCTTCCTTCCTTCCTTCCTTCCTTGCTTCCTTCCTTCCTTCCTTCCTTCCTTCCTTCCTTCCTTCCTTCCTTCCTTCCTTCCTTCCTTCCTTCAATTTGAAAGTTTTGGTGTTTCTGGTTTTAATCCAAATGAACCATTTTGCTGACAGCCCTTAGCCAGATCAAAAATATGCTATTTGGAGTCCTTCCCATCGCCACTTGCTCCCTTGCCAGCCCAGCACAGGAAGATGCTGATAATAAATAAACCAAAAGGCACATTAAACTCAGTAGCTCAGAGGGACCCATTAATCAGAACCACAGATGAAGGGCTGGTTTTCTGGCACTGCAGTTAAGCTCTACCAAACCCTTCATCTCGAGCTGTGTAACGGTGCTTAGATCGATCAGCGAAGAGCAAATGCTTGCAGGCAGATGGGCTGGTGGGGGGAGCAGTGGCTATGTTAAACCTGCTTTTCAATCATTGCTTCCCTGAGATCACATCTTTGCCTGGCCTGCTGGCAGGTGCACAATTAACAAGGTGTCACTAGGGGAGAAGGAGAAAGACTGAAGTTAGACATCAAGCCCATGTACATGCTTGCCTAGAGATCTGCATTTTTCCTTAGGGTGAGTGTGCCTTGTGAAAAACTGTTTTCTTGTGAAAGCATGCTGCGTTCCTCCTCATAGGACTCCCCTCCTTTGCTTTGTCCTCTCTGATACCTTTTAACAGTGACTGTGCTGTATGTGGGATGCAACTGGTCCCAGGGACGTGGCATTTTGGTTTCTGTTTCTGAGGCTGCTCTGTAACCGCTGGGATGCTGCATGGAAGGTGTCTGCCAGCACCTCTTCAAGACCAGGAGCCCCACTGTGCCACTCAGTCTGTGCTTCCTGTGCATTGTCGATATGCCTAAGCCTGCCTCCTGATAATGCTGCTCAGGGGCACGTATCCTGCAGGGATCTGCATCCTGTTGGCCTCCTGGATGCCTGCAAGGCTGTGACAAAAGGGAATACCTCCCTGGCAAGGACAAAACCAAAGGCAGGTGTTGGGCGCACAGAAGTCCATCATGTGACTGAGCCATAACTTCTGGTGCAGAACGAAAGCAAATCCCTTACATGTGCCCCAGGTCAGGTGATGTGCCTAGGAACAGAAATTCCTTCCCAAAGGAAAATCAAGGCATATGAGCGAAATGCTACTCCATGTACTTCCCATCAATCACGCAGTGAGGAGTGGTGAAAAAATGATTCCCTTATTCCTGACCTGGAGCCAAAGACCAGGAACATGTGGTTTGTTTCTCATCACTGTTGTAAACCAGTGATCAGCCTGCTGTGAGCCAGCTCTGAAAAAAGGCTCACCAGGGGACTCAGAGGACTGCAGGCTCCTGGAGCTGTGTGGCACCCCTGGATGTGTCTCTGGAAAAGCCTAGAAGGGAAGAATAACAGCCCAGGTCCTTACAGCTAATGAGTCATAGAATCACAGAACCATAAAAGATTTGGTTTGGAAGGGACCTCAAAGCCCACCCACCCCAACCCCTGCCATGGGCAGGGCTGCCCCCCACCAGCTCAGGCTGCCCAGGGCCCCATCCAACCTGGCCTTGAGCGCCTCCAGGGATGGGGCACCACAGCTTCTCTGGGCAGCTGTGCCAGCACTTCACCACCCTCCTAGGAAATATATTTTTTCCCAATATCTAATCTAAATCTCCCCTTTTCGTTTAGATTTTTTACTTCTTGTTCTATCACGAGGAAGACGATTCTCTGTAACCACATCCAGGACCTCTCATTCTCCTGTTCAGCTGGACTCTCACCAGGTACAGTCCTTGTCTACTATAAAAGAAGAAGTCAGAAAAAAAAAATTGGGCAGCTTATTCAAAAGAAAATCAAGAGGCATCTTAATTGCAGCCTATATCTGCTTATTGAGGGATAAAAAGCAGGATGAAGTCCCCAGCCAACAAAACATAGCAAGAAACAGGGCAAAAAAAACTCCATACTTTGGATGGATAGCTGCTTATTAGTAGGAGGAAAAGGGTTTTGTGTTAGTGAAACTTTAAATCAAGCTAGAATTCTTATCAGAGATGGTCTGTGTCTCTGAGTGAGACACAAGCTGAGTGCAGGCAGTGGCCATGAGTGATGTCCGTGGTCAGATTCCACCCAGGGACACGTGAGCAAAAGGCACAGCTTTGACTGTCTTCAGCTGGTGAGCTGCTGCAGGTTCTGTCAGCAGTTGTTCCTGGAGCAGCTGGAACAAAAAAAAGGGTGAGGGTAGATTAGATGGGAGGTCTCATATGGAGTGAAAGTAAAGGTGCAAGTCCATACATCTGCACTGCCTCACTGAACAAGGACTGCTGCATGTGTAAAAGGCCAAGTCCAGCAGGCATTGGAGTTACATTTTGGCTCTCAAAAGTTCTTTGAAAGAAGCTATGAGAGATCGTGACATACTGAAGTTATTAGACAGCTAGAGTTTTGCTTAGCTAGCTAAAATTGTTAGCAATAAGTATTAAGGAAAATTAGAACCTTTAACCTTTGTACCTCTGAATATATCCCTATTCACATACCACTAGGTTGTTTTCTTACACATAGTGGGTGGATGCTAGTATGAGGCATGCATAAGCAAAACAAATATTAAGAACAGTATATCCATTGTGAAGATAAATTAAAGAAGCTTTCAAAGGGCTACTGGCTTACTGAAGCAGTTCAATTTTTTGCCTTTTCACAGTAAGTAGTTTTTTGTCCTCTCACAGCTTACATTTACTCCAGAATGTAGAGTGTGAATGGCTATCAGCAACTTCAGATTTTTCCCTCCAAAGGAAATTTTTATGAGAACGTGTTTGTCAAAGAGCTTCATGTGTGGTTGTTTTGTCTCCTGGCTTTTCTTGGCTTCTTCTTGTGCTGTGATGTGCTGCAGCCGAGGTACAGTGGCCCAATCAGCTGTGTAAAACAAAGGAAGCAACCGAATAAGTATAACCTTTGGGGTCATACTAATGGTGTGCATCTGTTTTTTGAACGGGAGTCTTTCTTTCCATAAACCCCCTTTAATACGCGCTTCACAGACTGGGAGAACTCCGTGATAGCAGCTCTGCAGAAAAGGACTTGGGGGTTCTGGTGGATGAGAAGCTGGACATGAGCCAGCAGTGTGTGCTTGCAGCTCAGAAGGCCAACTGTGCTCTGGGCTGCATCAAGAAGTAGGGTGGGCAGCAGGGAGAGGGGGGAGATTGATTGCCTCTGCTCTGCCCTCATGAGGCCCCACTCATGAGGAGCACTGAGTCCAGGCCTGGGGCCCTCAGCACAAGGAGTGGAGCTGTTGGAGAGGGTCCAGAGGAGGGCACAAAGATGTTCAGGGGGCTGGAGCTCACTCTCCTGTGTAGACAGGCTAAGGCAGCTGGGCTTGTTTAGTCTGGAGAAGAGAAGGATGCAGGGAGATTTCATTGCGGCCTTCCCGTTACTTGAAGGGAGTGTATAAACAGGAGGGAAACTGACTTTTTACATGGTCTGATTGTGATAAGACAAGGGGGAATGGCTTTAACAAAAAGGAGGAAAAATAGGTTAGATCTTAGGAAGAAATTCCTTACTCAGAGGGTAGTGATGTGCTGGCACAGCTGCCCAGAGAATTCCGTGGATTCTATTAAAAAAAATGTTGGTTTTCACTGGTCTCCAGTGGATGAATAGCACAGATTCTGCAGTGTTGACCCCAGCCCTGCCAAGGGAGCACACAGTTGCATCTCTCTCTGACTCCATCAGTTTCCTTACCTTCATTCTGTGCCACCACAGGAGCAGCCATGCCCATCAGTAAGCTACAGAAGTGGAAACCGGACCTAAAAAGCATTCTAACACTATACAAACAGGTTCTATTGGTACTACCGTTCCTCATATGAGGTGACAGCTTTTAATGTCTATAACATAAATGTTGCCCCCAGAACTGCAACAGAATTCCTCTTTCTAACTGAAATAAATCTGCATGTAGATTCAATGTAATGAAATGCTGGAAGCTTCTACAGGGCAGGTGGATACAATTTTCCGCCTTTTCCGCCAATTTTCAGCCTTGACACTCCCAGTGCAACTGGGTGGTAAAACCACTGTGACGTCCAGCACCTACCCCAGGTGTGCAGCCTACAGTTCCCCCATCTGCAGCTCTTATCAGCACAGCTCAAGGACATAGCTCTTCTACCTTCAGCTGTTTTATCACCATAGCCCAGGGTTGTAGCTCCTATTCACATTATTCATAATGTTAGAAGAACCCAGCACCACAGGAAAGTACAGAGAACCCTAAACAACAGTATTTTTGGTGAGTGACTGCAGCTTAGCCTCCTCTCTGCCTGCCTTACACCTCAATGGTTTCCCACATGAAAATATATGCTGTCACTTATGAGGGCCACTTCCAACCCACAGCACCTGCTGGAGGAGGTGATGATTTCAAGCCAAGTTCTTTGAACCCCAGTGTCCAGCTATGAGCTGCACACAGGTGAATCTGATTTGGGCAGCAGAAATACTCCATTTTCAAATGCAGTGTCCCTCCCTGTGTGCCCCACCTCCTCCTTCGCAGCCGAGCAGTATCTCTGCTTTTTTTTTCTTTTTCACTTTGATCTAGGCTCTGATGACTAAGGAAACAGGAAGATTATAGTTTAAGTACATAATTCTCATTCGACGTGACAGGTTAAAGCTATGTGCTTTTAGAGGAAGCTTAGGATTATTTTAGTTCAGTTACAATGCCAATATGGCCCCTGATTCATTCTTTGAGGACTGACTTCATGGAGATATATGTTGACTTAAATTTCCTGCTAGTGAAATATAAGCATGTGTTTATACTGCTCTGCTTAAATGCTTCACTGGTACACTGGTTCACACTGCACATAAAGCACAATACTGAGCCAGAAGCACAGAGTTGTAGATTCTTTTCCTTTTTTTTTTTTCTTTTTTTTCTTTTTTTCCTAGCACAGGAGTTACAGCTCACGGAATTTTCGTTTCCTCCACTCCCCCTGTGACAAATATTGGCACCATAACTCACAATTTCTTTACACAGAGGGCAGTGAGGCTCTGGCACAGCTGCCCAGAGAAGCTGTGGTGCCCCATCCCTGGAGGCATTCAAGGCCAGGTTGGACGGGGCCCTGGGCAGCCTGAGCTGGTGGGGCAGCGTGGGCTGTGAGTTCCCTTCCAATCCAAGCTGTTCAATGATTCTGTGATTCATGGACATCAGCCCTTCAGTGTGCAGCCCTGTGTGTCTCCCTGCCCTTCTTTACAACACTGGGCAGGGAAGAAGTTTGATAGCGATCTGCAGTGCTCTCCCTAGCAGAATGACCCTGAGGTGCCCACCCTGCCCACCATGAGCACGGACATGGCTGTGCCGAAGCTCCTGCGGTTCCCCTTTGGAAGCCGGTGGACCAAGCTGTGGAAAGTGCCAAAAGTCAAGGAGAGATTTCTGAGAACAAAATGAGAAGTAGAGGAAATTGAGGATACCCGCATTTTTTTGTTTTGTTTTGTTTTTGTTCTTTTTCCTGTTGGGGAAAACAAACAAACAACAATAACAACAATGAAGAGGCAGTGCCCTATGCTTTTTAAGCAAATTTGGATGTGATTCCTCATCTCTCACCTGTGTTTCCCTGCAAAGGAGAAGAAGCAAAGATGTTTTTGTGCATCTCCTCTGTCGTGTTTCTTACCTGTACCACCAGAGTGGAAGGGGAGGAGGAGGAGAGCTGCCAGCAGCGTGCTGCGATTGATTTCTCCCTTATTTTTGTGCCGCTCTAAGGCAACTGCTTTCAGAAATGACAACGACAAATCAAAGGGGGTATTTGTGCTGGAAGTCCAAACTCCCTGAGCTGTTAACAGGAGCATAGCTATTAACTGGGATGCTTTATCTACAACACCCTTCTGGAAGTACACATTCTTAAGGGCTTGCAGCCCTTAGGAGTGAAAACAATTTACATTTGCTTCAATAACTGCTGTCATGTGAAACTTTCAGTTATGGACTACCACCACCTGGGGACGTGTGCCCATACAGAGCTGGGATTCCCCATCTCTCCCACTCACCAGGGGCACGAGAAGTGGGGTGAGGTGGAGCACAAAGGACAGTGGTGGGGAAGGGGTGCTGGGACAGATGCGGTGTGCCCTTTGCTCCTTGCACAGAGGTTGTTCTGCCTCATAGAAAGAAACCCACGGCGCGGAGCGTTCTCCAAGCAGCATCGCCCTTAGCCGAGAGCGCGGAGCCGAACTTCCCAGTACCGCAAAGGTTCGGCTCCGCTCGGAAGGATGTGCTGCTCCGTTAACAGGGCTGGAGGAATGTCGTCTCCTCCTCAGATCAACGTATAGCCCTCTGCTAGGACAGTTCCTAACTTTCCTTTCCCTGGCGGCTCCCACTGCAGTGTTAGCAAGAGGCTGTTACGGGTGGGAGGGACGGACGGAGAGAGGGAGGGAGGGAGAGAGAGGAGGAGGAGGAGGAGGAGGAGAGGGAGGGAAGGAGACAGGCAGAGAGCTCGAGTTACCGCAGCCGCATCAGTGCCGTCCGCACCCCAAGCGGTGCCGGGGGCGGCCGCGCATCGCGGGGTAGTGGAACTGCTCGGGGAAGGGCCGGGACACGGCAGGCAGCGCCGTCCCATGCATCCACCGCAGGATCCACCACGGCTCTACGAGCCCGAGGATGTGCCACGAGCGTGTGAGGGAAGGAGCGCGGCTCACCCGGTGCAGGTACGGCCATGTGCGGGTATCTCGTTCGTGCACTGAGGATGGGGATCCCCGAACCTGGTGGGATTTCGGTTGGGAGAACAAGAGAAAAAAGGGCGGTGGGCACGGACCTGATGGCTTTGAAGAGTCGAGTCAAAGTGCAGAAGGAGCTACCTGTGATGTCCCCAGCTGACGGCGAGTTCATCTGAAGGCTCGAGATTGAAGCATCCATCCTGCAGTAAAACGAGCCGGAGGTACGCCCTGACACAAGGGGCACCCTGGGCTGGTGGGACAGCTCCAAGAGATCTCACATATGGAACCATTTAGGGTATGGTTTAGTACATTTTAGCACATTCTGGCTGCCCATGAACCTGCCCCAGGTGCAGAGCTTGAATTGAGTTTAGGAGAGTGGGGTGCAAAGTTTGACTGTCCCGTGGTATTGTTGAGAGCTGGGAGAAAACTCTTAAAAATAAGGAGATCCACGAGGAGATCAATTAAAGGAAGCAGCTGCTGGGCCTGATGCCGCAAATACATACAGTCAGCACTTGTAAAGCCAAATATTTATTTATGGAGGATATCCTGCCATGAGGGCCTCGTGGTAGGGTTTAGTCCCTCTGCTCTGTGCTTTCATCCCACCAGCCAAAAGGGGGAGCTGGGTGCTGAACCCTTGGGTTAGTGTTTGGAGATGGCTGGAGCAAGGAGAGGGCATGAGCTGCTCTGCCTATACCTTGGGCAGGAACCGTAGTGTGGTGAAATCTATAGGGTGATGGGACCTGTTGGGTGGGAACTATATGATGTCCTAAATTGTTAACTTCCAAAATACTGGCTTGCCTTTTTGGTAGACATGTAAATGCAAGTGTTATATTGATAAAGGAAAAATAAAGCTCCAAACACTAAAATAACAATGATGCCAAGAGGGAGCACAAAAGGGATGGGCAGAGAAAGGCACAAGCACCAGGCTCACCTACTCTGTGCAGGTGCTGCTTCTAATTAAAATAGGAAAAAGAAACCCACATCTTAAGTGCAATGTCCTGACAAGTCGTCATCCCACAGCGGCAAATGGCTGGGCTGAGAAGCACTCTGTGAAAGATTTCAATGACATTGGAATGCTTTCGTTGGTAATTTTTCTTGGTTTGGATATATTTTTTTTACAGTCTACATAATTACCTCTTCTCTACATTGCTCTTTTCCTTCCTTCTCCCTGTACCTTGAGATTACTTCTGAGGGAGAAGAGCAAGCTTTTCCTGCCTCAAATATCATTTTCAGTTTTACTTTGCTTTTTCATTGTGATGAAAAATCCAGCTGTAGAACTGCTTATAAATAAGGGTGCAAGAAGGGTGAAAAAAGCGTCTGAACAACACTCTGAGACACAGATTTTGGGTGGTGCTATGTGGAGTTAGGAGAAGGGCTCAGTGGCCATTATGGATGCTGTCCAACTCAGGATATTCTGTGATTCTATGACTCTAAGTAATTTCTTTGGGGGAGCACAAACTCATCTGCATAATTTTTGAAGCACAGTGCTCTTGCAGATCAGTAAACTGGGCTTTTGGAGCCATAGCACTGACAGTAAGAGCTGAAGGAAGAATTGTCCTCATTGCTTTATTTTGTAATAAGGGTAAGAGGTGGCTCTGAGTTGGGTTTTACTGTTCAGAATACTGAATGACTTTGGATTGTTCTGGGGGAGGCTGCACAATGGGTGCATCCAATAGTGGACAGCCCCTTACCTTTGGTTTGATCAGCAAGTAAAACAGTAATTGCATAATGCTCACCGATTCGTGAGGTGTTGGGAAAAAAAAAATTAAAAATGCTCATTAGCATCAGAGGTGAACTGAAGATTGGGGGATTGTAGGAAGAGAGTCCACTGGTATTGAAGAGAATTCCAGAAAGCAACATTTGGTATAAGGGAGGTGAAGGGAGGACAGAAACAGAAAGGTTTTTTAGATCTGTAATTGGAAAAAAGGACTGCTAAGAAGAGTGAATGTTGTTGTGTGAGGGCAAGGAGGCAGCACGAAGGAGGAACCACCATCTGCCCCTGTCATGAGGCAGGACCTTGGCTAGTTGCTTGCTAGGACTGCACATTCAGTAAGGCTGTCCCAGTACGCTCCTAAAGGGAGAAAAGCACTGGCCCCAGGTGACAGATTGGATTATCTTTCTTCCTAGAGGCTCATATGATGCCACGTTTGGGATTTTTGATGAAAATAGTTAGGATCATACACTGATCACTGTTGTAGTTGTTGCGGTGCAGTGCCTATGCAGAGCCAAGGATATTTCAGTTCCTCACACTACCTAGCCAGGGAGGAGCTGAGGATGCACCGGGAGCTGGGAGGGGACAGAAACAGGACAGTTGACCCTGACTGGCCAAAGGGATATCCTATGCCACGGGGTGTCATGCTCAGCAATAAAAGCTGGGGTTAGAGGGGAGAAAGGTATAATTAACCTCTGTTACGTTACCTTATGTGGTACTAAAACCATCATTCAGAGAAGGAAATGGTGTGAACCGTTCTTGGAAAGATAGGAAGAGATAAAGAACTGCAGACACCTATCCTAAAACTTTCTGTGCTGCATCACAACCATATGAGATCTAGAGCAAGCAAGTGTAATTTTCAGATATTCCTCCATTATTGAACTTTGGTCATGGCTTTTCTTTGATTTTTACAAGAATTTTTTTTCTGCTTATTACTGCATACTACAACTGTAATAAGAGTGTTGAGGCTGTGTTGATCATGCTGCTTAAAGATATAGTTGTATATATATATATATATGTATATATATATATCTGAATGCAGATTCTATATGCCTAGGATTTCCTCAGTATGAGCATTAATCTAGAGTTTAACATAACTTTCAAATCTGTTTTTTTTTTGTCAAGAATTATTAAATTGTTCAAAGCTGGACTAGTTTCTTCTGTTCAGTTTTAAAGAAAAAAATATGTTTATTATTAAAATCCAAAGAAGTAAATAAAACAAGTACGATCCTCTCTGGACAGCTGGTAAAAACATTTCCCCTTGTCCCATCACTATCAGACTGTATAAAAAGTTGGTCTTCCTGTCTGTAAGCTCCTCTTAAGTACTGGAGGGACACAGTGAGGTCACCCAGGAGCCTTATGCAAAATAAGCAAGCTTAGACCACTTGACCTTTCTACACAGGAAAGGCACACCAGCCCTCTGAACATGCTCTTGTCTTCCTGCAGACCCACTCCAACATCTCCACTCCTTGTGCTGATGGCCCCAGGCCTGGACGCAGCACTCCGGGTTGGGCCTCACAAGGACAGAGCAGAGGGAGACAGTCTCCTCCCTCTCCCTACTGCCCACCCCTCTTGTGATGCAGCCCAGGATACTGTTGGCCTTCTGACCTGCAAAAGCACACGTCCAGCTTTTCACACCCAGAAGCCTCAAGTCCTTTTCTGCAGGGCTGCTCTCAATTTATTCTCACAGTCTGTGCACGTATCTGGGATTGCCTCAATCCAAACGTGGTACCTTGCACACAGCCTTGTTCAACCTCATTAGGTTCTCATGGGCCCACTTTTCAAACTTGTCTGGTTCCCTCTGGCTGGCATCCCTTCTTTCTGTCTTAAGAATTTAACCACTCAGAGTCATCCATAGTGTAGTGTAGCTGATAATTTACAGAATAGGAGGATGTTTTGGATGGGCAAGGCTGGGGACATTGGTGACTCTGAGGGGCCTTGGCAGCAGCTTCCCACCCTGGGTCCTTTTTCAGGAAGGATGCCCAGCTGAGACCTCACCCCAGAAGCTCAGGAGGCCTGGGCTCTCCTCCTGGTTGTGCAGTGGGCCTTTTCTGTGACTGCTGGTGAATCCATTAATCACTGCCTGGTGCCATTTCCCCGTTCCTAAGTCGTTTTTGTCTTTCCGGAGGTCCTGAGGTTTATCTTAAACGTTAACATCTTCCCTTCTAAGACCCCCCTCCCCATGTATGCCCCAAAATGGTGGCCCAGAGTCTGCTGGGGAACAGCCAGGAGAGCAGAACCCTTCAGGAGCAACCCTGAGGTTGATGTACTTTTGAAACACAAAGACGATTTGTGCACGTCTCTCTGCTTCCTCATCCCTCAGGCTGTTTAACCTGCAGTGCCATCTGCCCCACATAGAAAAGACAATATTTTCTTTGAATGTTTTTCCATTTAAAAAATATAGAGAATAGCATTCCTTGGAGGGGTGGGACAGAGTCCACAAGTCTTGTTCCGTGGTCTGCATCTTGTCCTGGTGACAATCCCGGAATAATGGGAGTAAAATATTGCTGCTTATGAAAACAAACAAAAAACCACACCCATCCAACAACCAATCAAACAAAATACTCCCCAGTATTAAATAAAGTGCCTAGCAAGTCAGTGCTTCCTTGACAGAAACTGTCACGTATGAAGCAGTAGAACAATGTCTTGCTTAGACTTGCTAATCATCTGACAAAAGGAGATAATTCTGCCGTTGGTGAGATGTATCAGAGAGGAAAAGCCTTCTTGTGATCTAACAGAAAGACCAGAAGACAACACCTTCTCCCTGTTCTTTATCCAGTTTCCTATCCTCATTGCCTTCCAGTCTTGACATTCACTTTGGATGAGGACATTGGTAATATGTGCTGCTGTGCATGGTGTCCTCTGAGCTGAAAAGAGACATTCTAAAGCACTGTGAAGATGACATTTAGCCCCACCACCTTGACTGCTGTCCACATTGATTTCCTGTGATTGAGGTGGCACTGTGGCCTGACTCACCTGTCATGGGTGGCCCTGTGTCTGTGGGCACCAAGCAAAGAGGCAGGACTCAGACAACATTTCAAGGGGGCATGGCAGGGCCAGGTGTTCAAGGACGAATCTTTATTTTGAACAGAAGTCAGTTGGGTTGAATGATCATGACCAAATAGAGAAACCTTACTGCCCAGCAAGGGGACAATTTTTCCTTCTTTAGCAGCATTGACCCAGCTACTGCTGAGCCCTCTGCCTTGCCAGTCTTCACCTTTTAGAGATTGAAGGTGATCCCTGCTCTTCTAAAATGCTTGTGTTTAGGAACATTATTTTCTGATGTATTAACTTATTATATAAGCATATTCAGTCCCTCTTTGTGTCCTGCCAAGCTTCTGTGAATGCAGTTTAAAGGCTTTGTTCTAGGGGAAATAAAAATTTAACAGGTATTAGTAACACTTATGCCAGGGCACATGCTATCTTTCGCTATTAGGAAAGGCAATTTGAAATACCTCTGCTGTCTTTAGCCATGTAGTGCCTGAGCGTCCTACTCCTGTTTGCATATTTAAATCACACCTTTGCTTTTGGGCGTGCAAGTGGCAGTAGCTACTGCTTGCCTCTCTCTTGTACAAAGTGGCAACTCCTGCTGATGGCCAAACGTGCTTTGGACATGCTGTGCTTTGGGTCCTTCACTGTTCAACACATGCAACATGAATAAGAATCTAACACTTGATCATTCACCAAACTCAGCAGTGTGACTGTAACTTTGACCCAGAAAAATTAAGCAAACTTTATTTCTTCAAATTTGTATTTTGAATCTCTTTCTCAGGGGGACTCTAGACCTACTTACCTTCTCTGCTGCAGGCCATATTGCTTTTCCTGATCCATATGCCACGTAACCTTGACCTCTTGGTTCTGTTTAGATAATTATACTCATTAACAAATCTAAAGGAGGTGTCATATTAACTTTGATGGAATAACTAGGCTCAGTCAAATGAGTTAACGTGACCCATTCACAGTGTGACATGAAGAAGTTTAACAAAGGTCAGTGCTGTAAGCAGAGGCTCTAGCAAATTTGCACACCAAAGCAAACTGTCATGGTGCTTGGGAGACCCCCTGGCACAGCAAAGATGGCAAATAAATTATCTTATTCTCCTTGTTTGCTGACAGAAATAAAATTCAAGGAGGTTATCTTGGTGAGTTCTGGCAAGCTTCAAGGTGTCCTTTTGCTGCTTTCTAGATCACTCTGACAAGAAGTGGATCCTAGAGCTCCAACAAAGGGCTGACCCTTCAGGCTATGGGGACTGTCTGAGCTCAATGGCAAGTGCTAAATGAGTTAAGGTACATGGCAAAGGTTTGTTTTAACACAATACAGACCTATGTTATTGTAAGATCAATAAATATACAGATGTTGTGAAGTATCTGATGGTCAGTAAGTATACAGAGTAATTAGACTTGGTAAGATTATCACATTGGAAAAAATAATCAAAGATAAATAGAAAGTACACACCAGTGTTGTAGGCTTGCAAAGAACTCCACAAGGAGCAATCTCCAGAGAGAAATCCTTCCTCAGTGGCAGCCAGCCCTTAAATGGGATCTAGGAGAGGTGCAGCCAGGCTCCACCCCTTCTGATCACACAGCTGAATTGCCTTTGCCTGTGCTCCAGCAGTTTGCCTCAGGTGGTCAATCAGAGGTTCAGGCTGTGATCCAACAGTTCCAGTACAGTTATCTTCTTCTTTTCTTCCTTGTTCATTTTAGGCATGTGTCAAGAGTCAGTGTATCTGCAGGCTGCCGTGACTCCTATTGCTCTGGTCTCAGACTTTAGTGCAAACTTCGTTGGATCTATACAGAGCCATGACACGCTCTGCTGGACAGGTTAAACAAACCACTCTCTAGGACACGAAACAGGTAATTTTTCTGCAACGTCCTACATAAAATACTTGGCAGTTGAAATGACAGGACATAGAAAAAGCTTTGAGATAATTTCAAACTGCAATTTGTAACTCAAATCAAAGAGAAAACTCAGACCAGTGTTGTGATTTAACCCGGCAGGCAGCTCAGCACCACACAGCCATTCACTCACTCCACTCACAGTTAGACAAGGGAGAGAATCAGCAAAAATATAAAACTCATAGTTGAGATAATGACAGTTTAATAGGACTGAGAAGGAAAATAATAATGATGATGATGATGATGAAAAAAATATTAAAAATGAGTGATGCACAGTGCAATTGCTCACTACCCACTGACTGATGCTTAGCCATTCTCCAGGCAGTACTTCCTCCCCACACCTAATCCCCACTTTTATTGTTCAGCATGACATCCCTTTGTCCAGTTTAGGTTAGTTGTCCCTGTTCTGTCCTGTTCCAGCTTCCTCTGCACACTCAGCTCCTTGTTGGCAGGGCAGTATGAGGAGCTGAAATGTCCTTGGCTCTGTGTAGGCACTGCTTAGCAACAACTACAACAATGGTGGGTTATCACCTTTGTTCTCATCCTAAATCCAAAATACAGCATCATACTGCTACTAGGAAGAAAATTAACTCTCCCAGCCAAGACCATTTCAATATCCATGCCATCTATGTCATGATCCCATCCCGCACTTTCCCATTATTATTCCCTTATTCTATGGGCTATCACTCTAAAATGTCCATAGCGTTTAGTCTATGACTTTAAGTTCCCTCCATTACCATGATCCTTCTGGGCAGGAGAGGTGGTGTGTGATGTTGGATTGTTGCATGCTGATGCCAGTTCTAATTCCCATCACTACAGTTCTTTGATTGGTTCCATGAAAATTAATTCTTCATTAATTTGGGTGATTCTTGTAATACTGTTGATAATGCATATAACAAGCATAGAAATGATAATATGCAGTACTGTATAGCAATTAACATTATATAATTCAAATTATTGGCTGTTTTCACCCACCATCAAATTTCTTTAAGGTACACACTGGACTTCACCATCCTTTTGCATTACTCACCAAATACACCCATGTCCTTGAGAAAAAGCAATTTCACAAATGGGCTTGCCTTTGCCTGAGGCAGGAATAATCTTGCCCAGCATGTCTTCTACATGTACCACTGGGATTTTTTCTCTTCTGCAGTATGTAAATATTTTAATTGGGCACGGTGAACTCTACTGAAAGATCCCTATGTGTTATCTAACCAGATAGTTTTTTGGTAAATGTGTAACCCAGTGCTTGAGTGTCCCAGCACCCATTGCTCTTAGTGTAGTCTTAAACAGTCCATCATATCATTTGATTTTCCCAGAGGCTGGTGCATGACTGGGGATTCGATATACCCACTCAAGGCCATGCTCTTTTGCCCAGGTTGTTTTGGAAACGAGTCTCATTGTTTGACTCCGTTCTTTCTGGGGTGCTGTGCCACCACAGGACTTGCTTTTCAAGCCCAGGATAGTATTTGGGCAGTGGCATGGGGCATGGGATCTGCTTCCAACTGGTTCTGGTTGCTTTCACCACTGCAAGCACATAGTGTTTGCCATATTGAATTTGGGTGGGAATGTGGTATAACCCATCTGTCAGGTTTCCCCGTGTTTATATTTCAGCCGCTGTCCTCTGTGCCAAAGAGGCTTTATCTGCTTGGCTTGATTAATCACAGCACATATTTTACATTCTTGGATAGCCTGAGCCCATCTATATGTTGATGGCCTTTATTGATGGCCTAAGGTTTCATGGGCCCACTGAACTGGAAATTATTATGTTGCCAGTTCAGACTTATATGAGCCACTTCAATCCTAGTGGCCCAATCCACCTGCTGGTTGTCTTGATTTTCCTCAGTGGCTCAGCTTTGTGGTACATGGGCATCCATGTGATTTACTTTTACAACTGCATTCTCTACCTGGACAGCAATATCTTTCCACACTGCAGTGGCCTAGATGGGTTTACCTGTGTGCTGCCAGTTCTGTTTCCATTGCTGTTACCACCCCCAGAGGGCATCTGTCACTATCCATGAGTAAGGTAGAAATCATGGGTTGAGATAAAGACAGTTTAATAGGACAAAAAAGGATGGGAAAATAATAATAATAAAAAATATAAAAGCAAACAAAATAAAGTGATGTATAATGCAGTTGCTCACCACCTGCTGACAGATACCTAGCCAGCCCCTACGAGGGGAAGAATATTAACTCAGACAAAACCAGGACAAGCTTACTGACAAAGGATTTTCTATAAAACCTAAGAGATTTTAATGCTAAAATACTGGGTGCTCTTCAAAATAATCAACAGAAAAGAGGTTGATTACTGTTAAGTCTCCACTGTTTTCTAGACCACCTTCTGTAGACTGTAACATCTCCAGGACTCTTCCATGAAGATAAGTATGTAGAAGCTGGAAATCTTGAATCATAGGCTGTACTATTTGTTAGATGTAGGCCAGGAGAAAAAATACTGTGAAAGTCAGATAATTTAGAAACTGTAGGCTTGTCACACCTAACCTATGCTGTAGAACAAGAT
This sequence comes from Perdix hodgsoniae, assembly GCA_035772895.1. Lineage (NCBI taxonomy): Eukaryota > Metazoa > Chordata > Aves > Galliformes > Phasianidae > Perdix > Perdix hodgsoniae. The sequence goes on along the minus strand of JAPSGF010000036.1, from coordinate 4,160,224 downwards.
GCTTTAGACTGGATGGTGATGGTTCTGCGAAATGCAGTCATCTTGTTTTGCTAGTTAAACATGACAGAAGAAGTTGTTCTCTAACCCGTCTTTATAGAATAGCGATCTTCCTAGTAAATACAGGAGAAGGAGCATCTCATCCACCCTAGGTTGGATGGGCCCTGATCAGCCTGAGCTGGTGGGGGACAGCCCTGCTCATGGAAGGGCTTGGGGCTGGGTGGGCTCTGAGGTTCCTTCCAACCCAAGCCATTCTATGAATTCAGTGATGTGCAGGACAGGGACAATGGGAAAAACTGCAACACAGGAAGTTCCATACATACACGAGGAAGAACTTCTTTACTGGGAGGGTGACAGAGCACTGGAAGGACTTGCTCAGAGAGGTTGGAGATTCTCCTTCTCTGGAAGTGTTCAAGACTCATCTGAATGCTTTCCTGAGTGACTTGCTATAGGGAACCTGCTTTTGCAAGGGGGTTGGAGTATTTCTGAAGAAATTTTAATGGGCGTCCATTAAGGGAATGGCTTGTGTGAAGGGTTTCTGGGTGTACATAATGCTGAGAGTCCTGCTACAGAGCAATGGCAAATCCTTGAGCAGCATCATGAAAGCTGGTAACAGGAGTCAACCCATTCTGCAGCTCTTTTCTTGTTCTTAGAACGTCATATGTAGAAATGTGTTTGTATGTGCATATTTTTTATTATAGCTAAACTCTCACACATGTATATTTATTTGAAACAATCACTGAGATGATCTTAAGACTATTGTATGATATGCATAGTTGAAAAAAAATACAGATCTGAGGAATATTCAATTTAACGATAATAATTTAAATACAAATATCAGAAGAAACATGAATTTGGCATGTATTTTCAAAAATGCTTATTGAATCTTTTAAAAAAATTGCATTTCACCGTGGAAGGAATTTCAACAAATTAGGACTCCAATTCTACTCTTTTTATGTTTTTGTGGGTACTATCAAAATTACTGGGATCATTCTTATTGGTAAGTTGAATTGAACTTACTGATTGAATGTTAAAATGCATTTAAGTCTGTAACACATAACCTATTCATTGAGTAGAAAGGAAAGAAGTTGCAGGCCTCTGTCTGCATTTGAGAGGAAAGCACTGGTGTGGTTTGGGGAGTCCAGGCAGAAAATTCTTTGTCAGAAGACAGAGATCAGTTTTTCATGAAATCTACAACTCTGGGGCTTCCCAGCTCCATTTGTTTTGTTTTGTTTTGTTGTTTGTTTGTTTTTGGATGGGAAACCAGATCAAATTTGATGTTATAAAGTGGGAGAAGAGGAATGGAATTCTTTCCTTCCAGTAAAAATTCCCTCACTCTGGTTCTCTGAAAGAGGAGATGGTGAGCCATTTGGGTCATGTACTTAGTAACTCAACCATTAGAATTTTCTCAGTTCATTTATGGAGGCGTGTAATTCTTTTTAGCATGGTGATCTATTTGGCTTTACTTTCATTGTTTTTCTCTCTCTTACAATTTGTACTAGGTTTGCAACCACGTATGCAGCACATTGATATGTTACAAAGACGAATTAGCTGTTATTGTTTGGATCTCCTTTCTCTACAGGACAGAAGTGCAGACCACTCCCTTTTCACGTCAGCATGCCTTAGCTTAGTGAGTCACCTACAGTTTGCAAAAAGAGAAAGATCCCAGTAACCTGACCCACTGCTTTATCTTCTTTTTGCAAGCAGCTGGCCCAATGTCAAACATGCCGTTCATGGCCTCTCCAGCAGCAAGATCGGGAGCAGCTTCTGGATCAGTGCAAGAGACCAACACGATGAAGAGAAGATGAAGACTGGAGGAACATGGTTGGTTATGCCTGCTAATTGGCCAGGGCTTGCTGTCTTCAGGACCTGGGCATTTTTCAAATGAATGGAGAAATATGGTATTTAAAACTTGTATTACTGTTATTTTCTCTCATCTGGCATGAGTGTCACTGCTGATGGGTCAAAGGCATGCTAGGTAACATGCTTAGTGGGGAAATATTGGTGGTAGGTGGGTGGTTGGACTGGATGATCTTGGAGGTCTTTTCCAATCTTGGTGATCCTATGATTCTATGCTGAAAGCAATGAGGAAGTGTGAAGCATCAGCCAGGGTGACCTGGTATCAGTGAGCCCTCTTGTGTGATTAATTGAGGATATACTGTCTAGAGGGCAGGCTCAAGGAAGAACAAGTGAGAATTTGGCTGCCAACAGCATGTCTTTTAGGAGCTATCCTCAGAAAAATGTTTGGAGACAGGCAGCTTTCAAAAAGGAATGACTTAGCTTTCAGACCCTGCACAGTGAGTTTTGCATGCAGCACTGAAAGGAACAAGATTTTTTAAACTATGCCATTCCTTCTTGTTTATTTCAGATGGATTTCAGAAAAATCAAGGTACTTGTTTGCCTTGTGGGGCTCAGTTGTGCCAGCTTATGTTATTTTTACATGAATTTGACTGGACTCTCTATATTCTATGGCAAAAACCAAAATTCTACACTGCAAACATTTAGGAGAATTGAAGGAAACTTCTTGCAGCTCCCAGATATAGATTGCCATAAGGACCCACCTTTCCTTGTACTACTTGTGGCATCCTCATGTCAAGACATCAATGCCAGGATGGTCATCCGGCAAACCTGGGGAAAGGAGAGAACAGTGGCTGGCAAGCGTCTAGTGACGTATTTCCTCTTGGGAATCCCTGTGAATCTCAGGCAGCAGGCTGACATCAGTGCTGAAAGCCAAAAATACAAAGACATTATTCAAAAGGATTTTATGGACACATACTACAATTTGACTTTAAAGACTATGATGGGAATTGAATGGGTTCACCAGTTTTGTAACCAGTCCAGCTTTGTGATGAAAACTGACACAGATGTGTTTGTCAATGTTTTTTACCTCACTGAGCTGCTTCTAAAGAAAAAGAGGACCACAGGGCTTTACACAGGCTTTCTGAAACTGCATGAGCAACCCATAAGGAAAAACGAGAGCAAGTGGAACGTGAGGATACAAGAATACTCGGGTAAGACCTACCCGCCATTTTGTTCAGGGACTGGCTATGTTTTATCCACCGATGTTGCTAGTCAAATCTATAAGGTTTCGGAGAGCATTTCATTCATCAAACTGGAGGATGTGTTCATAGGACTGTGCCTTGAAAAATTAAAAATTCAGCCTGAGGAGCTTCATTCAGAACAGACATTTTTTCCAGAAAAGATTCCATTCTCTGTTTCTCGGTTTAAGAAAATTGTGACTTGCCATGAAGTAAGCTTATCCGAACAGCAGAGCTACTGGAATCGTTTAGTGACAGAATAACATGCGAGAGTGCTCTAGCACCTTCCCTGATTGAATTAACAAACTGAAATGCTTTGAATTTACAGGGCTGCTCTTGACTCCATCAAAACTCCCAATTAATTCTAGATCTATTATTTTGAAGACATTTCTTACGGTTTTAGTCCCCATTTCTGCCTCAGAGCATTGTAACATCTTTCTCTCCCATTCACTGCTACCTCTTTCCACCCCTTCTCTACATAAGCACCTTCTTTTTTCTTTTTTTTCCTTTTTTTTCTTTTTTTTCCCCCTTTGTTTTTGGAAGATGGAGGCCCACAAAGGTGCCTTCTCCATGGACTAGCTCTCAAAATCATGCTGCTACTGGACAAGAAAATAATTGCACCCTCTTCCCGATCTCTCTTAAGAGATTACTGCATGTGCTTCCATCTGGACAGGCATTTAAGAAAAGTTGCTAGTAGCTGTCAAGATGTTCCCCTCCTGGCATAGGGAACTGTAGCTGTGCACTTGCAGAACTGTGTAGTGGCAGAGATTTCCCATTTAGCCTACATGGATTTTCTTTCTGAGGTGGAAGAATTTGCCCATGCAGCACTCTTGGGACAGCTTTAGGTATAGGAAGTCACTGTATTAATGTGTATACTGCATTATTTCCTTATGCGTGCTTCCCAATGGAAATGATTGTGTGATAGAGCTGGATCCATATCACAGAAGTAACCACAGACTAGTTGAGGCTGGTTGTGAGCTCTGGAGGTCATCTGACCCAACCCTAGTTTCAGCAGGGACTCTCAGGACTGGGTGCCCAGGCCCATGTCCAGGCAGCTTCTGAAGATCTCTCGAGGAGGAGACTCCACAGCCTCTCTGGGAAACCTATGCCAATGCTCTGTCACCTGTGCATCACAGAATATCCTTTGAGCCTTCTCTTCTCCAGGCTGAACAAGTCTTTGCATTACAGTGAACCTAGGAGATATGTTTTATGTTTGTGCTTCACTTTGATGGATTATAAGCTATTAAATGGTTGATCAAAGATAAACTACAGTCCCTTACTGTAGGGAGATAAACAGTACATCCCAGTTAGACATTTTCCTTTTGAGGAACTTGTTACGTGTGATGGAGAAGTTAGGAGGATTTTTCTTTTTTCTTTTTTAAACAGGACTTAGTGAGAAAATGTGTCAAAGTAATCATTCAGGCTAACAATCTCATCTCTTGTTTGATTAGCAAGAAAAACTCAGAAATCTTTAGGATATTTTAAGGTTTCATAGATAAGGAATTGAGCCCTTACAGCAGATATGGTGGAAAATACATCTGGGTTCTGGGAAGGAAATAAGGAGCTCATAAAATCATGCCTTATACAGTACTCCTATTTCAATGAATTGCACCCAAAGATCAGTTTTACCATCAAAGAAGTAGTAAACACGTTAATTTGGAACACAAGTCTTATGAGGAGCGACCGAGGGAACTGTGATTATTCAATATTGAGAAGAGAAGGCTCAGGGGAGACCTTATCACTCCCTACAACAACCTGGAAGGAGGCTGTGGAGAGGTGGGGGTTGGCCTCTTCACCGAGGTAGTAGCAGTGATAGGATGAGAGAGAATGGCCTCAAGTTGCATGAGGGGGTGTTCAGGTTGAATATTAGGGAATACTTATGCTCAGAAAGAGAGGTGAGGCACTGGCTCAAATAAAGGTAGGGGTCTAATGGGTAATTAGGCTGGGTGAAAAAGCAAGTACTGTCAGCCTTCCTGAGACTTTCTCAGGGGATCACATGGAAAGATCCAGCAACAAAAACAGCAAGGAGTGATTAAGATGTTTTGGTCTTTCAGGGTTTCCACGACACTTTCTAATACAATAATTCAGAAATTCTGTTACTTTGGCTTTGTTTATTTTTCTTATTTCTGTTCTTTTTATTTAACTTAGTGACAGTTGTGTAAATGTCCTTTTCACTTACCTGTGCCTGAAGAGCAGGATAAATATTTTCAGCAGGAACAGGCCCCATCCTGACAGATGTTGAGAGTGCATTTTCTTCTGACATAAAGTAAATGAAAGTCATGCACTGTTTTTTGACAGCTGATAATGAAATAATTTTTTTTTTTTTTTTTTTTTTTAGAAGAATAACCTTCTCTCTTTTAAGTTGCTCATTCAGAAAATAGCCACGTGTATAGTATCAGCAGGGACATGGCTAACCAGGTGGTTGGATGGGTAGCAAAGGAGACATTTGCCTTCCCCTAGCACAAACGTCCAGGCTGAACCAACAGCATCTCCACCTTGGAGGTATATCTGCCCTTGAACTCAAAATGCTGTTATAGCACATTCACTTTTGTTCCAGCTTTCAGTAGGTGCAAAGGCTTAGACTGAACAAGCCTAACAGCAGCATTTAAATCACTATTATTTCCATATAACTTGTAGAAATGTCATTTTTCTTTGCTGTTCATTGTTTGCCATTATTGTACCCAAGGTGCAAGCTTGTTATTATACTACTGGAATTACCGCATTCAGTTCTGAGGCTCCCAGCATAAGAAGGACATGGAGCAGGGTGGTCCAGTGCACGGACACAAGGATGTTCCTCTCCTCTAAAGTAAGGTTGATGGTGCTGGGCTTGTTCAGCCTGGAGAAGAGGAGGCTTCAGAGAAACCTTATAGTGGCCTTCCAATACCTAACGGGGGCCTACAGGGTCTGCAGCTGAGGATAGACACTTTATCAGGGAGTGTAATGATAGGATAAAGTGTAGCAGTTTTAATGCAAAAGAGAGAAGATTTATAATAGATTTACGGAATAAATTACTTGCTAAGAGTGTGATGAGGCAGTGGAACAGGCTGTCCAGAGAAGCTGTGGACGTCCCATCCCTAGGGGTGAGTGAATGGCCTCAACTTGTGCCAGGGGATGTTCAGGTTGGATATTAGGAAAAAACAGAAAGAGCAGTGAGGCATTGAAACAGGCTGCCCAGGGAGGCAGTGAAGTCACTGTCCCTGGAGGTGTTCAAGAAATATAAAGATGTGGTACTGACGGACATGGTTTAGTGGGCCATACTAGTGGTAGATGGTTGGACTAGATGATCTTAGAGGTCTTTTCCAACCTTAATGATTCTGTTATTCTAAGGCCAATTTAAGGAAAAACGTTAAATACAAATGAATGATTTCGTGTCTCAGTTCCCAGCCTTGTAGAGTAGACAGTGCAGCTTAATGTTCACCCTGGCCCACTCTGGTACTCAAGAGAAATACTCTTAGAGCCCCTTGTGCATCTCTCATCCCATCTGTTCACTGCAGCATATGCTTCACTTCCACCTCCATGCCTGGCACCAACTGTCAGGACCAGTCCAATCAAACTATCCCAGAGAGCCTTTGTCTAGGCAGATGAGTTTGCTTGTTATCTTCCACTTGGTGTTGAGATTCAAGAGGCACATGGCTCCTAGGATGGGGCTGCTGCTGGTTTTCTGTCAGGCTGAGCTCGCAGCCAAAGGATAAAGTCTCCCATTAGGAGACAGCGTTGTGGGATGTCTGCTGTTGAGCAGCATTAAAATACATCTTACTTGAACAGATTGTGGCCTTGTATCATCACAGAAATGTTACCTATGACGGCAGGCTCTGCTAGCTTTCTTCTCTACAGGTTTTATTTTAGTTCAGGAATGTTGCTAACTAATTGGGGAAGATGATGCTACTCCGTGTTAATCGCATTTGCAGAAGCTGTCCCTATATTTTCAGGGCTAAGTTCATTGTTACTGTGCCATTTGTTATTAGGTCCTCAGGTGTGTTTAAACAAAACACTCCATTCTGGATGTTGTTTCCAGGGAGCACATTTGAAATTTCTATGAAACCTCTGCAAGGTGCCTACAAATTACTGCATCTGTAATATTTTGTCCCCTCCAAATATATGTTGTTAGGCATTTAATGGCCTGTCTAACTGAAACATTTCCCTTGCCACCACTAAGTCTGCAATAAGGAGGAAATCAGTATAGAATGAAATGTTATGGATTTAAATAACTTGTTCCCCTTCTTATTGCAAATTAGTCTCCAAAGTGAACACTTCAGGTTGCTGCACATTAATTTTCTCAACATATGATTTTCTGTTAGCTCACATAAATTAGAAATTGATTTCATAATCCTTCCCATTCAATATGTTGCTTTGAATAAGAATGTAATAAATAAATAATTATTTGCATAGTACGATTTTGCTGTAAAAGATGATTTAAGAAAACTAACTGGTTGCACATAAGGCAAATTTATTTGTTCATATAGGCCACTGAGCTTGTTGGTTTATATGTATCAGCTAAATGAAACTAGCTTTTGCTGCTTAGGCCATGGATAATGGCTTTTAATGCAATCAAAACTCTTTAGTAGCCTTTTGCCAAATTATGTGTATTTTCCTATGAACGGCCATCAGAGAAAGACTAGAAATATAATGAAGACAGCAAACAAAATACTGCAGTGTACATCTACTTATCTCTTTTTAGTTTTTTATAGATTAATACAAGAACTTAGATAAATTGTTAGCAGTTTATCTGCACAAATCTAGAATTTTTATGTTTCTTGGGAAGGAAGATCATTAAATTAACTTTTTTTTTAATGAATAGATTTAGAAAGTTACTCTGGAAAGTTACTTCAGCACTTCTCCCTGAGTAACAAGGACTGCAGTAATTAACAGAGCTGTCAATGTCTTAGAGATTAAGAGGTTAAGAGGTTAAGAGCGTTTCAGCATACTCTATTTTCCAACACGAGATGAGTTTTGGAACACAGAAAAATAAGTACATTTTTTGCAATTCTAAGCATCAGTTAACCTAATCCCAGCTTAGGTTAGGATTTTCCAATATGTCCATGAAACATACCTGACTCAGCACTGCTGAGGAGGCATTTGCCCTTCCTTTTTTTGAGAATACGGAAGAGATTTTTGCAATCAAACATTTGCCTTATGTAAAAGCTGAATGGGATACAAGGGCTCACTGTCTATCATGGATCTGGCAGGGACATTATTCTTCTTGGATGTGTGCAGAATACTGGGTATTGTTAACAATAATAATAAAAAAAAAACGTGATAATGTTTGCATTATTTGCATAGAACCTAAGAATGTTGTTCTAACCAATGTATGATATTTTAGTAAACTATTTTGTTACCAGAAATCTGTGTGTTAACTCTTTTTTTTTTTTTTTTTTTTTTTTTTTTTTTTTTTTTGCTATGAATGTATTATAATTTGGGTATGTAATTAAGTTAGGAGTCTTGTTCTTTTTTCAGTCACAAAGGATTTTCTTCTCTTCCCTAAAATACTTATTTTGTACTTCCTAATATAGGAGTTGCTTGTTCTTCTTCATAAGGCCAGCACAAAACTCCCATGAAAGACAAAGTGACTGAGAATGGGAGTGCTTTCCGAAGAATTAAGCACGCAGTCCTGCCACACAACTGTCTTGTCATTAACGATCTGCACAGGGTACACTTCTAAGTCATTGGCAACTGCAAACAAAACCTTATAAGCAGGCAGTGATTTGAAAATGGATTTTTTGTTTTCGAAACGACAAGAGTGTCAAGTGCGCGATTATTAAAACCATAACAAAGACATGTATATGCAAGGCATATGACATCCAACCCCAGAAAACAGACCTGTATTTTGCAGAAATTCTGGCTGAGAAAACGTATTTATTTTCAAAGTCTGATAAGATAGGAGTGCAAGGCTGTCCTTTAAAAAAGTTTGTTCAAGTATATTTTCACTGGAAAATATAATTAGACGGTTTCTTTGGTTGAGAGATCTTTTTGCCACACGTTTCAGAAACTCAAAAGTCCATTATTTATGTGGAAAAAAATCCAAATCCCATCTTCGGATCTCTGCAACTGAACCATTTTCTGATATCCCTTGCATCTGGCTGCTGATCCATCCTGGCCTTGTTTAATATATGGCTTTGGGTGCATGGTGAGAGGCACGTGTAATCAGCTTCCTATTCTTCTGTTGCCAAAAGCACTTAGAAATCAGAGCCACCCTTACACTTAGAAAACGTCAGTGTACAGCTGTAGGCGCAGAATGTCATAAATTAGTTATGTGGTGTGATTTACACCTCCAGCTTGTAGATCTTCCAGGCAGCTACATTCCCTTCATGTTTAATTTAATCGTTATTGCTGCAACAGTGATTGTAAGTAAATGTTTGACTCTGGTGCATAAAGGGACCTGAAGGTTTTACATGTGCTTCTGTTAACAAAGGTGCAATGGGGGAATTAAAGAGGGAACAGAGCCTGGAGGCAGGAGTAGGAGTGAGCTGCTGTGTGTGTGACCAGTGCAGCTTGCTACTGCTGGGGTGAGGAGACAGCTAAGGAGTAGCACTTGTTGCTCGTCGGGAGAGCTTAGTGCTGGGGTGAGGATGTGTGAAGGCACTGAAGGCTGTGCTCTCCTGGTCCCTCAATAGTGAAACACTGGCACAGGTTGCCCAGAGGGGTGATGGAAGCCCCATCCCTGGAGACGCTCAAGGCTGGATAGGGCTCTGAGCCTGATGTACCTATAGGTGTCCCTGTTCATTGCAGGGGAGTTGGACCAGATGGCATTTAAGGAGCCCTTCCAACTCAAATGATTCTGGGATTTTGAAGGTCTTGTCCCCTTATGCTTAGGCTAAGGCCTGCATACTTTGCAGGTATGTCATGGAATGGAACACTGATGTGGAATACAGATGAAAAACATGAAACCACAGCAAGGTACAGCTTGAGGGGGGAGGATGTTTGCTGCCAGAGACCACTGCAACAGAGTGGTATTGCCTTCTTCAACTTTGCTGAAGAAAATTGTTTATGAGGTGTGGGAGAAGAGAGATTGGAAATTTCAGCCTAAATATACGTAAATTGTCACAATATTCTTGAAGTCTTTCAGCACTCACAGATTTCCTGACTTTCTGGGGGATCTTGTTTTGCATATGAATGTTGAAAATTAGTGTTTGAATGTCATAAAAAATTTTACTGTAGGTAAGAGAAATCCAAAATATGGCAGTGAACACAAACATAAAGAGAAGCTGAATGTATGGAACTATCTCTGCCAGGGATTTATGTTCTCTTACTGCAAAAGAGCAGCTTTCAGTCGCAGATGTTGTATCACAGGTACAGCACATAAAAGACATGCATTTCAAAGAAAATAAAACGTCTGTCTTTTTTGCTTTGTGATCTTAACTGATTGCCCAAAGGGAGCAGTTTGATGTCAGTCGTAAGGCTGTATTTCATGAAAATGCAAACAAGACCAGCTCTTCCAGTGTACTGCTGACTTTTATGGTGATAATCTACACTCTCATCATTACAGTGTCAGTTTGGATCACATAGGTCACTTAGGAAATATTCATTAATATTCTATTTTCAGAAGTGTTAACGTTTCTTATAACTGGCAACCTTGTAAAATTATCAGGAAAAAAAGAGAAAGGGAATAACTTCATATTCCCCTGGCAGTTTTCCTGGCATTAACTGTGGGATGTCTCATGGGATTTGGAGCTTTGGGTGTATTTGGAAGCTTGTTCACGTGTGTTGCAGAAGAGGTTTGTGCACCACTCAAGCTACATGTCACTGATTGATAGGTATCAAGAGCATCAGGGCTAAAGCAGTGCTGGATAGAGCTGCACTTTACCTCATCTCCTTGAAAAGTCTGGTTTTCCATAGGGAGGCAATCTGAAATCATGACCCTAAGCAATAATGAAAAGCAATAATGAAAAATGTAATAGGGAGTATAGTAAGTGTACAAAATGATGCTTACATTTTCTTGGCATGCTATCATGCATTAAAAAGTTCCTTAGAACAGGCTGAATGATAATCAGGGCAATTAAGCTAACAATTTGGAGCAGAGACAAGGCATTTCTAAAGCTGAAGTAAATGTTGCTAGGAGAAGTGATCTATTAGAGTGCACTAAAAAATTCCTTCTCAGATTTACACTCCTCCTGTCAGCACAAAAGCTGCATCTTCTTTCATCCTGTGAATAACTTACCTACTTATTGTTGCCTGGATTCTATGCTGAATGTTTTCAACTACATTTCCTGAATTAAGACATTTTACATTTTACCAACTGCAAATCATCGCAGATTTCAATACTGGAGAGAAGGAATGCACCTGCTGAAGGTAGTTCAGGAGACCTGGCAGGAAAGTGCTGGAGAACAACAATCATATAGGTAATGCACAGAGGAAATGATGTTGCTTCTGGAGCTTTTCCTCCAGTGCATTTGGGTTCTGGTTAAGGAAAATAGTGAATCAAAGCCTCAATTTGGTCACTATAGCTAACAAACACTAATGTAAAACCGTTGTGAATGAGAAGCATGCCTTTCAGACAGTCAAGTATTTTGAAAAACAGTAGAGAAAAGGAATAAGAATGTAGAGAAAGAAACAAAAATGAGGCAGATTTAAAACAGCCAAGCTTAGCATCTCCTTGGCCTGATATGCTACTAAAGAAAAGGGTCACACACTCATGTGGGTAAGAGACAGCTAATTCAGTCTGTAGGTCAGCTTGTCTCCAACCTCAGCCTTTTCTAAAGGCTTCAGATCTTACACTATTCTCCATTTCAGGAAAGAGCATTTGTTTCTTAATGTGCAGCTATTTCTAAAAATCTTTCTGATGTTCAAAACACTTTTCAAGCCAATTTTCATGGGAAAATGAGGAATTTTATTCTCATTTCTAGCACTGATCTCAAATTAGCTTTGGTGTTGTATCTCTCAGTGCTTCTTTCTTATTTCAATGCTTCTGATCATACTTTCTTTGACTCAACTAAGTAAGCTAAAGTACAGCCTGGAAGTGCGTGGACTGGTGATTTCCTCTGCAGTATTCTTGCTTGTTAAAAGTACTTACAAATGAAGCTGTCTAAATGCTTTTCAGTTTCCATCATGGCAATTTGTCCAATTCTCCTGTGAGGAATAAAAAAAGTGCTTATGGCCACAGTGACAATGACAGAACCTTCAGTAAGCAACTCTTTAAAAGTCCATTTTGCTCAAAGCGTGGGTTGGCACAGCAGGTTGTATAGACATATGTTTCAGACTAACGCAACTGAGAACAAAAAAATTTGGAGGATTGCTCCAGCAGCTTACACATTTGAGTAGCTGCAGAAGAAGAAGAAATGACATGGTGCACAAAATGACTTTGGAAGAGTTGGAAGAAAATGGGCAAAAATCCTCCCACTCAAAGGCAAATGAGAAAGGGAGAATTGGAAAGAAGTGTCTAGAGAAACTAGAGTGGGAGGTAGGAATCTGCACGGTACACAGGCAGATGATTCACAAAATGATTTTCCATTTGCAACAGGCTAGCAAACTTGGGACATGATCCTTCCAATATTCATGAGCATGGGTAGTCCTGTACATGCACACTGTTCTCGGTGGCTGGGGATTTGTACCTTTTACCATGCTGTGCTATGTCTTATCCCACACACATCCAAACCAATGCCAATGACTGCATTCATCACGATTCTGTGGTTCATTAGGGAAGTCAAAGTGAAGAAAGAAGTAACAAGGTCAGTGAGAAATAAATAATAAAATATTAATACATGTGTTGGTTGCCTAAGCAGCCCTGGGGAAAACAAAGGACATTTGAATCCAGTCACTGTGCAGCAGATGCACCCAGGAGGATTTCAGCTGATGAGTCCAAGCCAGCAGTGTGTGGGTAGAGGTGACAGGTGCTCCCCTGACAACTCCCACTTGTGTCCGATCCAGAATGAGACATGCACACTGTGGATGCTCTAGGCCACAACACACCCTGTTCCCACTGTGGGCATCAACTAATATTCTTTACACTGAGGAGGTGGGGAAGAAATGCCTGAAACTGGGGCCAGCATGCTACATGAGGAATCAGCAAAAGCAGTAATGTACTGAACAGAATCCTTTATTAAACATCTTGAAATCCAAAGAGATGAAGCACAAAAATCTGCAACAACCCTGAGGTACAGGCTGCAGTTATAACACCTAAGTGACAGTGGGTAGGAAACTTGGTGGAGACCTGGGGGAAATTAATACCAGGATGAATACAAGCCAACAATACCCTCCCATTGCAAATATGGCAAACCATGTACTAGATCATGTTCAGAGATGAGTTTCCAGCACATTCAGAGAAACTGTTACGCTCCTCTACTATGCACATCTGGAAACCTCTGTGTGGTTTTGTGCCCCTTAGTTCAGGTAGGGTGTGGAGAACCTCCACAGGGTCCAGGGGCAGGAGATCAAGTGGCCTAGGCTCTAGAGCACAGCACTAGTGAGGAGATGCTAAGAGAGCAGGCTTTAGTCTGGTACGGAAGAGGCTAATGGGTGATCTGTTAGCAGCTTAAATCTACCCAAAGAGCAATTACAAAGATAACAAAGCCTATCTCTTCTCTGTAGTGCCAAATCATGGTTTTGTACAAGTTCTAAATGCTGCTATTATTCTTTCTGGAGCTTTTAACCAAGAATTAGCTTTATTAATCCAAACCAAAATCCAGTCAATCCATTTTAACCACTTTTCCCACTTGGGTGACCTGGGATGGAATCCACTTATTAGATGCTTTCTGTTTTCTTCCTCTATTTTTATTTGGATGGAAATCAAAATATTCATAGAAGTTGTCTAAGAGTACAGTTTTGAAAGTGGAGATAAAAGTGTTCAGACACTCATCTGAACACGAGGGTGACATTTTAGATTTTTAAAAAAGAGATATGTGGAAAAGCAAAGAAGTAAAATAAAAAATATAATTGCTTGGGAAATTATAGGAAGTCTGATTGTTTTGTTGTTGTTTTAGCAGATCAGGGTGATATTACTTTTAGTAAAGTTTTTGAAATATAGTTTTGGAAATTGATCAAACCTCACCAAACAGAATGTTTCCTTTCCCTTTGCTGAATTGAATCTTCCGTCAGTTTGGCATTATTTTTTACTGGCTAGAAATGTTACTGTGATTAGTGGGATATATAGTTCAGAAAAATCATATGTCCCTTCTTTATGATTTAGACTTCCTGGCAGATGGACTCATTAGCAATACTTCCTGATGTGTCACATCAGCTCAACTTACTGGCCTGGAGGATGCAGTCAAGATCTCAAAGAAAGGAAGGCTGTAGTAATAGCAAGAGCATCTCACATAAGACTGCACTGCAGCTTTGGTGACCATAAGTGACTATAGATGTTTCAGAAAAAGGTTTGATATAACCCCACTAAGAAAACAAAATATTTCAGAATGGATGTTTTCAGAAAAAAAGTGTGATTTAATCCTACAAAGAAAAACAAAATTCAGAATCAGAGATCCTTGTGGGTGCCTTCCAACTCAGGATATTGTGTGATTCTATAAAACCTGCATGGGGCCCATTTTGTCAGTGCCCTGAGGGTACCACCAGGCCTGACACCTCCTTCGGCAACTGCTGGATTCCCCCCATGGCCCAAGTGCCCATCTCAGATCCTGGGACCATCATTCCCTACCCTAGCAATGCTGCAGGCTGTCTTGTAAGTGTCCCTTGCCCAACCTCTGCACCAGTCCTCTTGGCACCATGTTGTGGCATTGTCATCTGCCATACCATCAGCCACATCTCCCAGACCGGGACCCCTGGATTCGCACTGGCTCTTCAGGAGTGGTGATGGCCATTCTGCCCTTGGCTCTGAGGAGCATCGACAAGGGCACAGCTGGTGTGGGGCCCCTCAGCTCTCCCAGGCCCATGGGTGTCCTGCTGGGTGCTTCTGCTCCTGAATATGTTGCCTGCAGTACTGCAACAGCGGGGTGTGCTCTGACGCTAACACACAACCTCGTGGCTACAGCATATGATAAATAAATGTTGTTACGACCTGTACTGACGGTGCAGCAGCAGCCCTCTGCTGGGACATTAGGTGTCGTTGCCAATCCAGCTTTTCAGGTCAGGACGGCATGTAACTCGCTGCCACCCGCCCGTCATCAGCATTACGTGCTTCCTCCTGCAGGACTGGTTACATATTAACACCACAATATGCATATCGGGGCGGGCATGAGGGAAGACGCAGCCCTCACCTTATCTGCTGCGGGGACAATGTCTCACCAAAGCCCAGCCACGCAATCACGGGATCACACGGGCGCTCACCCCACAGCAGGGAGCAGGGAGAGGCGGCGGCTGGGCCTGGGGAAGGTTTCTTCCAGGAGAGAAGGTGAGGGCTCACCAACTGAGTGCTGCTTGTGTGTGACAGAGAGTGGGTGGAAAAACGCATTTAGTCACCCTGGGGAGGCGATCCTTGCTCTCCTGCAGAGCTGCGTTGCCTGGCAGAGGGAGTGCTGGGGAAAACACAGCTCCCTATGTTTCCTCCTCTCCCTGGCTCCTGCTTCAGCTGGGAGGCCATTGTCTGTCGTGCATTTAGGGTGATACTGTCCTCTTCATCAGGTGTGGGTGCAGACAGAATTGGCCAGGAGCAGGGGCTGGGAGTAGAGTCTGCAGCCAGCAATGCCAGCTGTTTGTTTATGAGTGGGATTACAACCGTGTCTGCCTGCTTTAGGGACGCGCTGGTTCCTGGGCTGCTCTCTGTACCGGCAGATCCCTCCTGGGATGTAAACTTCCTGGAATGCCCACTACTGACATGTTTGCTTCCTGGTGCTACATTCAGACAGTTTCAGTTAAGGCCAGATATAAAGCTAACACTGAGAGCTACCAGGCGTGTATGTGCGTGCTGCAGGCTGAAGCAGAGAGGGAAGGCAGAAGACTTCAGCCCTCCCCTCAGCTACCTGCACAAGCCTTCGAGTGAGCACGTAGCCAAGGAAACACAAATCTTTCAGACTACCTCAGGCATGCCCAAATCAACCTACAAACTACCCCCCTCCCAACGCACGGATGGAGAAATCGTCACACAGACTCAGCTTAAAACGTTGATTAATTGACAGAGCTGCCCTTTTTACGTTTGTCAAGCAAATTGAAAGCTTGCAAAATGGGGAAAAGCAGAGCAAACTGCCAGCTGATCGCATCACAGCTGCTGCGCTCAGCTGGGCAAGATCCCTCCTGTTCAAAGCACTGATTGGTGAGTGGGGCTGCAGGATAATAGCTTGGCACCACAATCAAGCACACCTGGCTAGAGAACAACAAGGTTTTTGTTGGTGATGTGGAGCCCATGGCAGCATGCCAGCACCTCCTGTGAGAATCCTCCCTGCTCCAAGTGCCGCTGCTGATCTCCTCTTGCTGTCCTTCCATGTTTGCTTTTACAAAAATACTGATGGAAAAGACAGTGTTATCATGTAGAATGGTGAAATCAGATGCTTGCTTGAGTCTAGCAAAACAGCTGGGCCAGGGCTCCTGAGGTTTGGCCCTTGGTGCAGTTTTGGTTTAAGCAGGAGGCTGATTAAAAAGTACACTTTCACAGGAAACTCGGGGTATTTGCATGGTGATACTAATATTTATACCTGGCCACAAAGAACACTTCTGAAACCAAAAATACTTTCCTGACAAGAAATAAGTGCTCACCACAAGACCACAGCCTCTGGGCTGCATCCCTCTCATGAAGGGAAACTCAAATTTCCCAGATGAGAAGTTTGTAAACTAAGAAGTGCAGTCAAACATCCTCCCATGTGTTTTGAGAGGGAAGAGAGCAATCATAGAATGGCTGGGGTTGGAAGAGACCTCAAAGATCATCAAGTTCCAACTGCCCTGCTGCAGGTAAGGTTGCCAATTGCTAGATCATCTCACACAAGTGAATCACAAAAGCTGGAAAAACTGAAAATGTAGAATTAAGGTGATGGCTTTGACCCCAAGCTCTGTACCTTATCTCTGTCCACTGTGGAAAGGTGATCATGCTGATGGGAATGTGACTGTTTAATCTGGAGAAGAGGAGGCTCAGGGAAAACCTTTTTGCTCTCTACAACCACCTGAAAGGAGGGGCTAGGATAGTTGGAAAAATTTCTTCTCAGCAAGTGCACTGAGACAGTGTCACAGGCTGCCCAGGGAGGTGGTGCAGTCACTGTCCCTGGAGGTGTTCAAGAGCCACATGGATGTGGCACTGAGGGACGTGGGCACTGGGCATGGTGAAGATGGGTGGTGGTTGGACTGGGTCATCTCAGATGTCTTTTCCAACCTTAATAATTCTGTGATTCTATGGTTTATTTTGGAGCATAAGATAATCTCTCAGAGTTAGAGAAATAGTGCTTAGCTGGTACCTGGGAGGAGGTTTGGTATTTCCCCAGGCTGGCTCTGGGTGAGGTGGCTAGGGGTGGGCAAGATTGCAGTGGTGATGCTGGTGCTAGGCTGTACCTGTGAATTTATGAATAGGAATCCTAATTTGGGGCTAACATACATGGAAAAGCAATGAAACGTTTCTGGCGATGTAACAATGCACTGGGGCATGTTCCCCTTTTCCCTCCTGAAGGCTGTCTTTTTTATCTGTTTCTTGGAGGAAAACAGTTCCTGACATACAAGTCAGCTCCTCTGCAGCCCCAGAGACCAGCTAGGGCTTCATGTTAGGCTCTGTCTGACAAGCAAGTGATGGAGCACAGAGCTCATTACTTGGCCAGGACACTGCCAGTGGCACAGGCAGGGCACCCTCCACATGCATGTGATTACGAGCAGCTAAAAGAATTATTTTTTCCAGCTGCTCATGATTAACTTTAATGGTGCAGATGGGGCTCCCCTGACTAAATTGATCCTGAAGCAGTAGTGTTACAATAGACAAGATGGACTGAGGGATGCAAGGTCTGGAGGGGAAGTTTTCTCTGGTGAAGAAAAGTATGTGTGCTGAAAGCTCGGTTGCTTCTTTTTGGACGGTTGTTCTAAGAGGAGGTACTGCTTTTCCTTCAACCCTTGCCTTATTTAATCATCGTTCTTTGTTTGCGTTACAGGTTACATAAGGTTATGCTTAATCACAGGACGCAAAGCAGCAACTCATGACCAGGTTTCTCAGTAAGTTCTGTCCTTCAGCTTCTTCTCAAGCATTCAGTGGCTGCTGTGGCTTCCTGCCTTAGAGATCAGGAGAGAATGCTCCAATGGAGAGGTTCCAGAAGTTCATTTTACTTCCTTTCATCTTAGCTGCCTCGCTCACAGGTAGGACGCGTTCATAAACTAGGTGATGAGCCACTGTGGACAAAATGTGTGAGCTAATTTTAAAGCTATGTAAATGGCAATTACCAGCAATATTGGGCTGAAGAGTAAATCCCACAAGGGAATTATTCAAAGTGTTTAAAATGGATAAGTTTTCATTTCAAATCTGAATGATTTAATAGCTTAGAGTGGTCTTCAGTATGCAGGATGAGCAGTTGAGGGGTGGGGAGGAGGCTGCCCTCTCACTGCCTCTGAGCAGGGATTTCCCCATTTCATTGCACCTACTCCTTACCCTCATCCTTACCACCCTGTCTATTCAGTTGTGTTCTTGAGGGTTTAGCCACAAAGAGTTCAAACTTATTTTGCTTCCAGAAATATGTATAAATTATCATTTTTTTTTGGTTTGCCTTCAGTTTACATTTTGCATGCCTGAGTCTCAAAGTGAATACAAATAGAAGGCAGAACCTTAACAAAAATGACAATGAGGTGACTAGTTGGGTATCAGAGATGGTGCTGATTTGTTTATTGTCATTTAGTTGTGGTTCTAAGAGGCTCTGAAAGGATGATCTGCAGTGGGATGAGAGGGAAGGCTTATTGGCTTAATAACTAATGAAAGGAAACGCATTACAGCAAAACACAGTGAGTTTATTGGGCGTAGTGGTGTTCTCAGTAGAGTTATACAGGGATATGTGGTGTGCAACGAACTGCTAAACAACTCATGAAGAGCAGTGTGAGCTGTCAGGTGGCAGACTGTGCAGGTGGTATGGAATTACTTAGGACAGCCAAAGGCAAGAAGAGACTATGAAGGTTTGCCAGAAAATGTCACGGTGCCAAGTGAATCAGTAATAAAAAGCAGAAAATATTCAGCGCTAAGCATCATTTAACTGAAGATGAAGAATAGATATCTTTGGGAAGAGAAGAAGTTGCTGAGAAAGAGAGGGAATTTCAGCTCTTAGTTGTCAGCTGGGGAAATGCGATGGCATTATATAAATCCATGGAAGGCTTATGTCTCAAATACTGAATGTTGAGTTATCCCTTCCATTTCAAGGAGGACAAACTATGTCTGAGTTATTAATTGTGGCAGAGGTGATGTGAGGAATGAGAAGAAGATTCTGGCTTTTTTTTTTCTTCCTGTAGGAAAAAAATAGTAAAGATATTTAAAAATGCTTATCTGCTGGTGAAGAGTGGAATGGCTATTTATTATTTATTATTTTTCACTGCACGTGGGCTGCTAAGACAGCTGCATGGCAGTTTGAGTACTGCCCTGAGTGGGCACCATGCACCTTTTGGCAGCAATAGCACTGCAGGGCTGACATAGTGCAGGATCCCAGCTTGCTGCCAGTGTGTTGCAGGTGCTGCTGAGGTGCTCCCAGCCTGGGAACCCTCATGTTACAGTACAGGAGGAGGAGTGGTTCAGCAGCAGGGATAGAAGAGGTTGCAATAGGCCTCTTTCAAATAGTGTCAGGCAAAAGATGAGAAGATGCAATTGGGGGATGTGCAGGACTTTGTGTGGGTGGGAAAAATGTCACTGAGTACCGGTAGACTGGTGTTGCTGGACTGAAATGTCATATATCAGCATTTTAGAGTATTATTAAATCAGAAAATAAGCTTGTCCTTCTCTGCAGGGTTTGACAAGCTCTAACTTAATTTGGTTTTCAAAAAGCTCAGATTCAGGGCTGCTGATTTGTGAAATAAAGTTGAGATGCTCTGAAGAAAAATCTTACTAAATCCAAAACCATTTATTGCAGAGCTGGGCAAAGCTGTGAGGTAAGGGAGGAAGAAAACAAAGTGCAATGAGCATGGGACTAAAGAAGAAAAGAAAAAGGAATTTCAAACAAAGTGGAAGGAAAAGAGTAGAAAAATAAATAGGAAAGCAGGAAAGGACACAGATGGCACAAAAACTGAAGGATAAAATATAGAGTTTGGGGAGCTTGGTAACAGTACTGAGGAGGAGAATATTTTTGAAATATCACAGTAATGATGGGGGGGAAAAAAGAGTTAAAAAGGCAAGAGGATGAATCCATCCTGTCCTTAGCTGTGCTGCATCTAAATAGATTACTTACACAAGGAGGAAAGAGCAAGTCAGCAGAGGAGGGAGGGAAAGAAGAAAGGTAACCATGTCTTAATGCCTTGAAATGCTGCTGAAACCTTCAGAATGACAAAGCAATTCTATAGAGTCACTTGAGATGGGAAAAGAAAAATACTGGGGACAAAAGCAAAGGTGATTCCTTGGAAAAATGAAGTTCCCTTAGTGCAGGTGTCAGCTATGGCCCTGGCAACTGAAGAGGCAATTCTGTGTCTTCAAAAGCCGTGGTGATGTGACAGTGAAACTCTGTGACAGGGAGGGAATAAGGAGTTCCTAAGGGTGTTGATGTGTATTTGTGTGGTGTTGGGAAGGACAGAGCAACTGAAATACTATGAACAGTTATCCTATAAAGGAGACTTGCACCATTGGTGACTTCTTTATAAACATATAATGATGTGACCCAGAGGAGGTGTCCCAACTCAGCTCTTCTCTTCAAAGTTCAAGTGGTAATGCAGCATCATGAAGGCAGTCTGAAACTTCCCTTGGTGAGGGAAGTCACTGGTGAGGCCATTTGTCTGTGTGGGATTTCTTATTGGTTGTATATGGGGAAGCAGAAGTTAAACCAGCTGTTAAGCACTGAACACAATTCCTGTAAAGTGTGATGGCAGTCCAGCCTGAAGCTTTAATTTGGCTGAAAGCAACCATCTGCAAGGTATTTTTTAAGCGTTATGTAAATGAAACGAGCATTTTTTTTCTTACTAGTGTAAGAAACAAAGCCCAATAAAAGAACAAAGAACACCAGCTTAAAGCACTGGTAATTCAGTTTAGTTCCCATTTCTGTTGTGAATGTCCTCTTTGACCTTACAGAAGTGACTTTATCAGTGTTTGTATATGCGTTGAACAATGGAACTAACAAGGAGTAACTCAGCATGCTGATTTGGGACCCTGTGTGCTACTGCAAGATTAAAAAAGAAATAGGCAAAAAGATAAAGAGGTGAGTTTATAATCACCAAAAATATTTTGGCCACTAGTCTTTACAGAAGGCTCATAAAACTCCTTAGGTCCAAATGGAGGCAAGGTTGAGCAATTTCCCATTCCTTGATCCTCCTGCTAACCGTAATATCCCCATCCAAGTCTTCTGGGCCTGTTTTCTAGATCTCAGAAGTCAGTGAAAGAACATCTATTATGCAGCAGATCTGGCTGGAGGAAAATGGTGTAGATTCCACCATACTTGTGGACAAATAAAACATGATTATGTTAGATAAATCAAAGGGTAACACATACCTACCATATACACCTACTATATTCTCCTGATGAGATGAAAGCAATATTAGCCATGTACTGTTGGAGCAAATGATCACCGATTATTCATGTTTAGCAATAGATTTCAAGCCTGTAGTAGGACTCACAGACGTGATCTCATATCAGTGTACTGGAAGTCACATCATTTATTCAGAGCTGTGGCAAACCACTATGCTCCTTAAGAGAGAAATGTGTTTGCACAGGCTAAAAATTAAAACACAGATGCACAGATGAGAGTTGGCATCGAGAGGAACAGTATGAATAAGTATGCACTTCTTCATGAGCAACTAAATGCATTTTAGTGTTAACTCTGAGGAAGTTTGCGGACAGCTGAGTCCATCATCATGGTAGCAGTTTTTGTCTGCCTAAGTCAACTAGAAAAAATGCATACAAAGTGTGAAAATCAGAAATCTCAACACATCCATGTGTTACAGACACTATAGCTGTAAAGGAAGTAGTATTGTCAAGGCTGGTTACAATATGAGGGGAAAGGTTGGGCTCAGGACAGCATCTCCAGGCCAGTAATATCTGTTTGTACAGGAATCACGGCTTGGATGTTGAATACCAGGAAGAAGGAGTATATTATATGGCAAATGGTCTGACTGGAATGCACTTCATCAGTACATATTCATTAGAAAATTTGTAGCTCTGTATATAATACCATCCGCAGACACATGGGCAATCTCTAACATTCAGAAAGTGACAGAGGAGAAACAAGAGAGCTTTGAGTCACTTTATTGTATTAAATGTTATATAGGTGGATAGTAATATGACAAGGGAGAATGATTTTAAACCGAGACGGGAGGTTTAGGTTAGACATTAGGATGAAGTTTTTCCCACAGAGGGTGGTGAAGCACTGGAACAGGTTGCCCAAGGAGGCTGTGGATGCTCCATCCCTGGAGGTATTCAAGGCCAGGCTGGATGTGGCTCTGGGCAGCCTGGGCTGGTGGTTGGTGACCCTGCACACAGCAGGGGGGTTGAAACTGGGTGATCATTGTGGTCCTTTTCAACCCAGGCCAATCTATGGTTTATAAAGCAATGTATTACAGTATGCCTTTAGATTGAATTGCTGAGTTGGTCTTCAAGGTTTTTCTTGTTTTAAAGCATTTCAGTTCACCTTTACAAGACTGAAACTTTGAGGAAATGTTACTGGAAAAACTGTTCAACTAAGTTGAACAAAATATGTTTTATCATATCTTATCTGGCTTTATTGGCTATCAGTAGAAGTGACGCTTGCTTTTTATTTAATGTTTTATTGCTCATACACAGATATACTCTGAAAAATGGTAGAGGTAACATAAGGAAGGTGGAAAGTATCAGTAGAGTTTTTTTTATAAACATGAGAGAACTCAGTGTCAAGCACACAAAGATCCAGCTAGGGCCTGCAAAACAAAGGCTGAAAGTACTCTGTCCACCCACTGCGTGTGTTTGAAGAAAGAGAGGAGCTATTTATATTAAAGAACAATTCTTGCCACAAAACTGTGTTGATATAAACTACCTGGGATTAAGTGGGAGCTGGGAATTAGAAAATGGTGTTGATGTAGGAACAATGGGATTACAGGCCATATGCCAGGAGAGCCTGCACAGAGGTTCTGCTTGTGAAGTTGTGACTGAGATACGGTTCCTGTAAGGTTTATGAAAGTATTAAAACTCCCTTTCATGTGAAGCAATACAGCATATACTTCCCTTCTCATGCCAGCTAATGACCAAATGAAAAAAGAATTTTTCAGTAACTATTAATGAATCCATTAATAATTAAACTACATAAAATGAACCAAACCTGAGTTGAACAAAACCTGCAAAAATTACATCATTGTCCTGAATACAATTAGCACTGGAGTAACAGTCATTTCATATTTTCTGTCTCCTGGAAAATAATTGTACACTTATACTCAGGCTGAATTTGCAGACATGGAGTTTTAATTACACTGCTATGGACCATAGCATCTAATTGCTGTAATTATGCAGAGCTACAGCTTGAATCATTAGGATAATACTGCTGCTTTCTCAGGATGAATGTTTGGCAGAAAGTGATATAACTTGGCACTGAGGAATGTCTCACTGGCTGGACTGCAGAGAGCTTGTACAATCTAAATCCTTAAAAATGATGCCTCATGACAGTGGAGCCTGCAATGTGAGTCTTCCTTCCCCACTTCACTTTACCTGCAAACAGCATGGCTGTGGGTGTCAGTAACTTACTGAAGCAGTGACAGTGCCTTAGTAAAACTAATGACAGTATACATTTTGGGTTCTGCTCTACAGGAAAGATATTAATTAAACCTGAGTGAGTTCAGCAGGAGGCCACTGAGGACCTTAGAGCAGCCTGCATGCAGTGGAGCAGTTTGCTTGGAAAAACTGTGTGGTCTCTGTCATCTTTAGAAATTTTTTTCCTGACCTGAGTGGATAAAGCTGTGAGCAACATGTTCTAACCTTGGAGTTGACCCTGCTTTTAGAAGGAGGTTGGACTGAGAACTATCAGAGGTCCCTTCCAGCCTGAAGTACTTGATGACTATTTTGTCATCTACTCCTTGAAAGCCATTGGTAGTAGCTCTGCCTTTTTTCTACTGCACATGGACATAGCATGTTCTGGAGAATCACAGAATCATCAAGATTGGAGAAGACCTACAAATCATCCAGTCCAACTGTCCACCTATCACAATAGAACCTAGCCAAAACCCATAGGGATTCACAAAGAACAAAGACCCAGAGAAGCAGGTTCCCAGTTTCACACAGAAGTATTCTACTGAGTCCCATTCCCTAAGAACAAACCAGATTATTTTCTGGGTATCTTAATGTTTGAAGATTTGTCCCTCAGGGAATAAGATGTTCTCTCCCTGATGAATATTTTAAGATTTGCCCATTTCCACTGAATGTTCTGGGATGAAAGTCACAGCTGCTGTATTGAAAAGAGGCTCTCTATCTTTGTCCTTCACTTTCTGCTTAGGAGAAGCAAGTGCTTCTGCCTTCTCATGCACAGGAGATCTACCACCTGCCTGGGCAACAGCTGCAGGCAGATTCCTCTGAGGGCAATATGAGATCCTGAGCCTGTAGACAAAGAGAAGAAAACAAAATGCCACAATTAGAAATGAGCTTTTGGTTTTGCAGAATAGTAGTTAAGCTTCATGGTACTTTTAAGGAGAAAAACTCATGAAGTCAAGCAGTTCAGGTTAGCAGAAAACCTGAAATGGTGGGTAATGTATGGGGTGCTTGCTAGAGAAATAAGGGAAGTAGAAGGTGAATAGGGGAAAGTATATGGAAAGATGCAAAAAATCGGTGGCAGTCTCAGTTGTGGAAAGAAAACGAGATACACACTTTTTTATTCATTTAAAATCTAGATATCTCATGTATTTTCCTATCTAAAAGTGGAACTTTTCCTTCTGCAAAGGAAAAGTTATCTACTACTGCTAGACACTATAGAAAATGAGGTAAAAATACTTCTGAAAGCATCAGGTACTATTGGCTGTCAGAGAGAGGAGGGAAATGCCACCTAAGAATTGTCACCAGCTTTTCCCAAAAATGCTTAATAACCTTGTGCTCCTTGTAAGTCTGGGCTGTGGTTTTTTGGCCTTCAACTGCTGGCAGTAAAAATTAAGTCAGATGTCTTTGTTGGTGATAATTATAAAATCATAGAATCCTTAGAGTTGGAAGGGGCCTTTAAGGACCATCTAGTCCAACTCCCGTGTAATGAAGAGGGATATCCATAGCTAGATCAGGTTGCTCATAGCATAGACCAGCCTAATCTTGGATATTTCCAGAAATGAGGCTTCCACCACAACTCTGGGCAACTTGTTCCAGTGCCTCACCACTCTCACTGTGAAATACTTTCGTATTTACAGGTTGTTTTCTTTTTCCTTCCAGGTTTTGGCTTTTGTTATTCTATTCTGGATGGCCCTACTAATGCTACAGTCCTTGCTGGTTCAGAAGCCCGGTTTAATTGCACAGTGGCAAATGGATGGGCAATTCTCATTTGGTTGCTGAATACAAATCCTGTCCTCACTGTCATTAATTCTCATGGACCTATTGAAACATCAGATCGCTTCACCTCTCATAGCTATAACAACAGTCAAAGTTTCACCTCAGAGTTGATCGTCCACAACACTCAGCTAAATGACTCTGGAAAAATTGAGTGCAGCATCCAGAAGCTTGGTGGTAGCAGCTTTGCCTTTCTTTCTGTGCAAGGTGTGTATAGCCACCAGTAGAAAGCTATTTTATTATCTCACGTTTAAAGAAATCCTCTGATTAATTGTGCAGATTACCCTGTGAAGGAGTACGTGCTCTCATTTACTATCATTTGTTTCCACATTTGTGTTAATTTTAGTCAAAGCAGGTTTCAGTCACAAAGTGCCATTAAAAAGGCTTGAACTGCCCTTGTTTTTCCCTGTTATATCTCTTATTCTTCACTGGACTAGACTGAAGTGCCAGAAGTCTGTATCAGGCCCACTGGCAGTCAGTCAAAATGAATCTTTTGCCTGGAAACATTATAGATTACCTTCACTCCCTTCCGTCCTTGTACCTGGTCCTTGTGCTATCTTTAGGACAGATCTCCCTCCTGCTGTCTGATTTAGGAATCAATCTGTAGCCCACTTTTTGAGTTTGATTTAATGATGCGCAGAAGTAAAGTCTTTGAGACATAAGGTGATACTCTTAATGTGATGGCTGTCACAAACTACCATTTCCAAAGAACAAAAATGCTCCTGCGTTATCATGTCCCTCAGTATGAGACCTTTTTGTTCTCTTCAAAGCAGCAGTAGTTGCAGCGTGCAGCCAATAAAGCAGTGTCTAATGATCAGACACTGTCCATCTCAGAGTCGCTTCATGTGATGGGAATATCTCACCTGTCTGTAAACATTTCTTGGTAAGGTTTCCAAAGCCATACTTGAAGATTACAGAGAAACACTGTTATTTCATTGTGTTGTCCTTCAGTTAGAAAAATAATGCCTAAAAAGTGTAATTTCCTGTTATTAACGAAAAGATACTGAAAGCTAAGAGTAGTGCTTTAAGCATCCTAAACAAAATGCCAATTTACACGCAACATCTGCTTCTTTATATCATGATATCTTGTGTTAATCAAGTGTTTTAAAATCCATGTCTCAATATATAGCTAATTTGGGTTGGCAAGGTAAGATTGAAAACTATTGGGTGGAAGGCAATGTGGCTAAATACTGTGAAAGAACAAAACCTCTTTTCCCTCCTACAGTTAATGGATCTTTACTCATGAAAAACAGCACCTTAATAGTTAAAGAGAACACAACAGTTGAAGTTGTTTGTGAAGCCTTAGGATGGGCTCCAGCTCCAGAAATTACCTGGATGACAAATGACTCTCTCATTGATAAGTCGAGATATGTTACTCAGCAAAGTCAAGGATCTAACAGCCTCCACAATGCCCTGAGCATCTTGACTTTGACTCCAGTGAATACTGAGATACTGACATGTTTAGCTGATATAGAAGCACTCCCTAACCCTCAGAATGCAACCATAGCTATTATTGTTGGCAACTCTACTCTAGGTAAGTGAATGCTTTTTTGTACTTTGTCTATTCTGTTTTCTCAGAACTGTGCTTTACATTTTGTATTGCTTTGAAAAAGCTTTCATTTGTAACTAAAATAATGTTAGTTATGCAAAGGTGATAGAATTAGGGCTTGATAGTTACACCTGATATGCAGGTACAGGAAACTTTACTTTTGTGAAAGAATTGGTACAAGTCTAATGAACCACAAAGTCCACTTAGATCAAAGAGCCATTGGGCCTGTAACCCTCCTCCTGTTATGGTCTCTTCCACATTGTAAAGGAATGTGAAGATTTTACTACAGCAACATGTGTAAAACTCTTGGAACAGTGCATCAGTTGCTTTTAATTGACTTTTATTTAGGGAGATTCAAGGTTGCATATTAAACTAAGCATAAGCGTTGGGCAAATCTTTCAAGAACTACTAGCAAAACATTTGATAACCCTAAATGTTATTGCTAGTCTTGTCAGCATTTTTTTGTAATGCTGCTCACCTTTGACCTCACTGATGACCTTTGAAAATATATTCCATAATTGTATATGTTCATAATATTAAGACGTTCATAAAGAAAAGGTTTATCTGATTTGCCCTGACAATGTGGAACAAAACAAGTGTTAAATTCTCATTGAAGATCTAACTTCATGATCTAGCTGAATGGAAAATGCTTTTCCATAACACAGCAAGAACAACTAAGACACAACATCTCTTTACAATTTAGCAGTGATTTAGCAGGTGGGGAGATAATCCCAGATCGTCCTTGGGAGCATTTCTGTATAGGGACTGGGCAAGCATCTCAACTATAAAGTAGAGGACTCTCAAGACAAGCTGAATCTGAGGAGCTAATAGCATGGCAGGTAGCTAGGGTTACTGGATATAGCTACACTGCTGAGATGGTGACACAGTCCACCATACAGTGACATCTCTTTTATTAGTCTTAGTCCATGGGAAAAATGCATGGGTTATATGGAGTATTTTCACAGTGAGTCTGTGAAACCCCATCTGCCTCCTGTGTGTAGAGTAGGGCCTTAAATCTGTGTTTCTCTTCATGATGTGATGAGCACTGTGAACTTCTATGATCACATTGACAGCTTCTCTTGATGAACTGATTATTCTAGGTAAATATGCCACATCCAAAACATTCTCATAGAGTTTTGAAGAAGGGTATAATATAGAAGTTTTTACATATAAACAACTGAAGAGGTTGAGTAATTTTGCCTTTAATGTATGAATTGTTTATTAGCAAATCTTTTCAGAAGTACTTGCTCTGTAATGAAATTGAAAAAGTTAATTTCACCATTATTAATGTGATTATTTTGTAGTCAGATTGCTCCTAATGACTAAGCAAAATAGAACTACCCGGAGGAAATTAATAAATTCCTTTGCCTACTTGTTTGTGAAGTACTGAGTTATACACCCTCAGTTTCCATAGCTACTCATTGTAAATCAGCAGAGGAGAAAAACAGATGTCATGAAGCACAATTAGTGTATAATTAGTGATTGTATAGGGCCATCTTTCATTGCTCTTTGGAAAAATTATTTTGCAGAATCAGACATTCAACATCTGTCAGCATTTGAGCATATGAAGTCTTCAGATTATTAGAATGAAATAGACCTGACATTTATGACAGAGGAAGATATGTAACGTGCATCACAATTGCTGAAATTTCAAACCTTGTTTGGTTTTTCATAAACAGACTCAACCTTGGCTAGATATTGTCAGGAATAAGAAGACTTGAGGTGTTTGAAGCTGTTGTATTATACAATTCAGTCTTCACTTAAAAGCTTGAGGCATCTGATTCCTCCTAGTTCTTAATGAGCAGTACTTGTTTATTCATGAAAACTGCAATCCAAAGCCCTCTGAGCCCCCTTCTGCCAGTCATCACCTCACCAGTGTACTTCCTACATGTCAAGATCACTCCTACTCTCAAAACTCTTCATATGGCTAACAAAGTGACACCATCAGTTATTCATCCTCATAGGCACCTCACTCCCAGCAAAATTTGGCTGAGTTCCAGATTTGGGAATTCCTATGGAGTTATTGCAACAGGCGTATTCACAAAGCTGTTACTGAAAATGAGGCTCTTGGCAAAGTCCCTTAGCCGGTCCCAAGTTCCTTGTGGTGTTGGTGTTGACTCCATGTGGACTTTGGACTGCAGAAACGGAGAGTGGGGATATGCTAGGTGCCTGATCTTCCTTTGTTTTTTCTTAGCCAGAAAATTCCAAAGTGTTCAAGAAGTGATGTCCAGCTTTGTTTGGTCTCTAGTTTCTCCTTTGGCATCAGCATGTGCCAGAGAAAATTCCTTTTCTTAAAGTACTTTACACAAGTAAGTATGTTTACTTGTGTACATGTATGCATGTTTACTATGTATAAGCCTATAAGTAAACTTATAGGCTGCTTTAGGAAGAGTACTTGAAGGGAGCTTATAAGAAAGAGGGGGACTGACTAACAGTGATAGGACAAGTTGGAATGATTTTAAATGAAAAGAGGGGAGATTTAAGCTAGATGTTAGGAAGAAATTCTTTCCTCAGATGGTGGTGAGGTGCTGGCACAGCTGCCCAAAGAAGCTGTGGTGTCCCATCCCTGGGGATGCTCAAGGCCAGGTTGGATGGTGCCCTTTGGAATGAGGAAGTGGCTTTCTTCACACTGTACACCTAATGTAATAATTCGATGTGGATTTACTCCTACTTTCATACTGAACTGGCAGCCCTTGTGTTCAGATCTGCTGGTCTCAGTTCCGGTTTCTTGCCTCTATCACTAAGTAGTTATGTCTTTCATATTTTAGTTATATTGAAATCCCTGTGGCTTGCTTTATGAAACAAAGCAGAGCACAATGCATATATTTGTTGCAGTACTTCTGGACAGAAATATTGTGAACAAGTTCCTCACCAATTGTAATCACAATTGATTACAGCCTGCAGATTTAACGACTAGTCTGCAGGTTGCTGAGTGCTTGTTTTCTCTAATTGTCAGATGAATTTCAAAGCATACTGATTGTGCGTTAAGCAATTTGTTCCAGACTTCTACAGTCCTAATCAAAATGACCTAAAATTTGGAGAACTCAGACTAACAAAGGCCCCAGCTTTGTAGAAGCCTCTGGTCCTGTGTCTCTGCAGTCTGAAGCCAAAACACTTCAGGCGAAACCCAGGTGCTCCAAGCAAATTTGTAGATAGAATGCATTTACTTCTTTATTCTTGCCATAAATAAAGGAGCACATACTCTGGGTCACACATATGGGGAATCTCCATTATACTGCATGGTTGCCTGCAGTCTGCATTGCTATGGTATCTTTCCCAGATGCTGTCAGTTACATTCGGCCCTGTGATTATTAACTGGGACTTCTAATAAGGATGTGACAATCGTAAACCCCGTGTGTCGGGGCACTGTCAAGTTTGGATATATTTCACATATATCATTTGGATCAAAAGCTTGTTTCTAAACATCTTTCAAAGCAATTTGGTGGCTGCTTTTCAAAGGGCAGACAAATTAGGGGTGCTTCTAGCATGTTTGGTGAAAACCAAATGGTACGATGACGTGACAGTCAAACCTGACACCTTCCTTGTGCATCCAGCTGTGTGAGGAATGTGAGGTATTCTTAACATTCTGTGATGTTTTTGTTTTGTTGGTGGAACTGGTTGCTATGAATGCATTTCCTAAGACTTTGAATTATCCTGATATCACCTCATTTATCGCTGTGCATTACAGTAAAAAAAAAAAAAAACGAAAAAAAAAGAATAATTTATTGTTATGAAAATGCTATTAGTAAAGATGGTTTGTTAGCTTCAGTTTTCTGAATTGTGCTTCTCTTTATCTTTTTTGGTGTTCGGTGCTCTTTAAGTGGTTAATTGATGAGCTACAAAGTATGTCGAAAATTCAAATACCTGCTGAAATTAGTGGGAGAAATCACAAGATGGGATTTATTGTAAAATCTGATCTACAGGCTGAAGATCTGCATTGGTATTAGAAAGCTAAAACTGTCACTGTGGTCAGTGGTGAGAAATGGAAGCTTCTTCAGAACAGATCATTTTATCTGGAGGGATACATACATGTTTGGCCAGATGTGTTGTAGCCTTAAATAGCTCGTTTCTCTACACTGACAAGTGCAGTTAGGTAAGGTGTCTAATACCTGTCAAAATTGAATATTTATACCTTCTCCTAACCCCAAATATCTCCAAAGGATGATGGGGGGACTCAACATACCTACAAAACAAAGTTTTGTTTGGAATATTACAGCTGTGTATATTTCAGAAAGAGGAATAGCTGTTGGAAAAGTTACAAATGTGATAAAGAATTTTCTTTTGGAAACATTCTAAATTCTTGAACGCAACCCATAAATACAGAGATCATGGCTTGGATAACACAGCTTCCTTGCTAAATAATACCTTGGTGAGACACAGGCTGCCCAGGGAGGTGATGGAGTCACTGTCCCTGGAGATGTTCAGGAGCCGTGTGGATGTGGCACTGAGGGACGTGGGCAGTGGGCGTGGGGGGGGTGGGCTGGTGGTTGGACTGGGTGATCTTAGTGGTCTTTCCAACCTTAATGATTCTATGAGCTTATGATTCTAATCGACAAGCAGTTAATAGCTTCTCATAGAAACAGTCAGTATTATGAAAACAATGTTTTACGTCTCTGATAATACAATATTTATCCATTTAATTTAACAGACAGCAATTACAGTGAAGACAGCACAAGCACGTGGGTTATTGTACTAGCAGTTGTGTTTTCAATTGTTGGTTTTATTCTTCTGATAATTCTTATTTGGGTTATCGTGCGCTGCTGCTGCTTAAAGAAAGGTAAGTGGAACTTCATAATTGGCCTATACATTAAAAAAAACAACAAACAATAACTAGATATAAACTACTTATGGAGTGCAGAGTTGTGTAAGCAGATGGGTGAGCAGAGTGATCACACTCTTAACCATGACCTAGTTAAGATGATCCTTACCTTCCTCTTGATTTTCCTATAACTTGGTTCCAAACTATGAGGGCTGCTCCAAAGGCAATGCCTCCTGTTTTATTTTGTTGGCCCACTACATCAGAGGTTGATGTTGGTGGGATGGCAGTAGTGGTTGAGTGTTCCTATCAGTATTTCATTCTATTTTGTTGCTGATGACAGCAGCAGAGGGGCAGTCTGATACAATGACATCTGACACAGAAGTGTGTTTGAAGCAAAGGCATGTCACTGAATTTATCTGTGTGGAAAAAATGACACCTATTGACATTCATCAATGCTTGCTGAAGATTAATGGAGACCAAACAGTGACTGTGAGCACAGTGAGGCAGTGCGTGGTACATTTCAGTGGCTGTACATCCCCCCTGCTGATGCAGATGCTTACAAGCATGGCAGGCAGACTTTTGTTCATTGCTGGCAAAAGCAGAGGTAATAGTGGTGGCTATGTTGACAAATAGTGTTTTATAGCTAAGAATTTGCTCTATCAAACAGTGTTTGCATGCTCTTGACACTCTTTGTATCTGTTGTAGTTTCCATGGAAATAACTAGGAGGCATTACTTCTGGACACACATCAGTGACACACATTAACCTTCACATCGA
This sequence comes from Perdix hodgsoniae, assembly GCA_035772895.1. Lineage (NCBI taxonomy): Eukaryota > Metazoa > Chordata > Aves > Galliformes > Phasianidae > Perdix > Perdix hodgsoniae. The sequence continues at coordinate 4,127,667 of JAPSGF010000036.1, read as the reverse complement.
CTAGAAGAGCATTTCAGGAGTATGTTAACTGTCTGTGATGCGTAGTTCCTACAATGAGGTTATTTGTTGAAGCATATCTGCAGTTCCTAATTTCCCCGTGGTGCAAGCCATTCTGCAGGGATATTGCAGTTCTGTACATAAGGAGGGAGATTCTCCTGTGGTAGCTGGAACACAGTGCATGCACTAAGGGCAGCTCTCTACAGGTCATACTTTATTTCCCAGCATGTTAAACACTACTTTTTTTTTCCTCCTCAGGTTCCACATATGAAAATGAAGTGAGGTAAGATGAACATGTTGGGATATTTCTTTTTTCCTTTTAACTGAGCTCCTTCAGGCTGCTGCAGGGTGGTCAGAGGGATGTGCCAGTTTCTGTGCCACACTGCAGGTTTGGGACAAATCAAACGTTCGCACACAGGAGAAACCTCCGGGTGCTGGGTGTTTGCAAGCGCTTCCACAGGAGGTCACTGCGAGCCCGCGGCTCCACGGGGAGCGAATCACGGCTCTGTCGAGGTTCCTCGGTGCCAAACTATAAAGTAAAATAAAGAAAAAAACTAAAAAAAAATAAATATCTGAGTATCAACACTTGATCTATTGTGAAGGTCTGTTGGCAAATTGCCATTTATGCAGTACATTTATTTATTTATTTATGATGAAATGAAGAAATTAAAAGCAAAAACAACACCGTTTTCTCTTGAGGAAATGATGCTAATTATGCCATGCTGGTAAACTTCCATGAGATTTCTTTCTTTATGATACTGAATCGATCATTTTTACCAGGTGTATCTATATAAATAGCGCAGGACTACATCATTAAGGAACAGGAGGTCTAAAGGAATCAACCTGCATAATGGTTCTGGTATGAATAAAACACTAGAAAACATTTTTGCTTGGATTCTGACTTGATTCTGCCAAAAGCCGTATGCAGAGATCAGCGCTGCTGCAACAAAATCGATTACATTCAGAGAGGTATCTGACCAGTGTGGGGATGGTACGGCCATGTGAATGTCCTTCCCAGAACTCCACTTTGCTGGCACTGCCCTCAGAGGGTCTGCATGCTGCCTCCCTGAGCAGATCCAGAATGAAGTTTACTGTTCAGTTCTCCCTATTGCTTTGCATCTGATCTGGTGCAAGTGTGGTTATGTCTTCATGAAATAATCTTAGTACAGTAAAGCTCCAGTTTTGCAATTAACTTTAAGCATGGGTTGTCATCCCAGCTCCCTAAAAGTTGCTTGCAGTCTGAAAGTTAAGCAAAAGCTTAGTTAAATGCTTAAGCACTGGGGTCAGTCCACACTCAACAGCTTAGTTAGGAAAAGTCTGTGCTGACATTGCTGCAAAACTTTGGTACATGCAAGCAGTGCGACTGAATTCATACAAACGTCTTAGAATCTCCTTCAGATTTTGTTTTTCTTAGAGGGGAGCCTACATGAGAAAAAAGAAGACAGTTGTCCAGATGTTGGAAGTTATGTTGGGGTATCAACAAAGAAGGAGTCAGAGCAGAGATGTGCTGTTTTACTTCCCCCAGTGTTTATTTTTCACTTGGCTGATACCTTTCAGTATCTCCCACACATTTGTAATTCTTTTCACTAAGCTACAGCATAATCTGTTGAGACAAAGAGATCAGATAAAGTACACTGAAGACTATCATGTAACATGTGAAGGCGGTATCACTAAACAATTGCTCCTCCCTAGTAACCATGGCAAACTTCTGAGAGGCACTTAACTGGTTTATCCCATGAAAAAGCTATGTAGTCATAGCTGGCTCATCAGGTGTACCTCAATAACATTCATCTGAAGCTCTATGGATCTGTGAAGTTATTTATTCTAACTGAATATAAAAAAAAAACCTAGATGGAGCAGTTTCCACAAATACTGTTGAGAGTATTTCCCCTTTTCTATATGAGTCCCTGGATTATTATACTTCCACTACCAATTTATGCCTGTCATGCCAAAAACAAAGATAGACCTGGGCCTATACCAGAGAGAACCCTATGGTTGGAACAAATGAATAGTAGCATGTGTAACTTCTAGTGTAAGTTTTGAGTAGAAATTCTCTTCTTCCTCACCATGTTGCCATGCAGATCATCATTCTGCAAGTTCACAGATGTGTAACTTTAACAAAGGAAGTTCTATCAGCTTCGCTGTGACTGTGTACATGTGCACAGTAAATTAGCTTTGTAGTGTACAGATGAATCACTTAGGAATTAACTGCACTGATGTGAACTAACGTTTTCTTTTTGCAATAGAGTGTGTTCAATCAAAAAATGGTCAGCTGCTGTAGGTGACCCAGCTGGTATTCCTTTATCTTGCCACTGACTACCCTGTAATTCAAGATTAGAGAATTAGAAAATTAATTTCCTGTGGTGCAAGAGTCTTCACTGTTAGAAGATCACTCACTTTATTTTTGTTCTTGCTTTAAACAGAACTTCACAGGTAATATTTACATAGGACAAGATTTGCAATAGTTGAATAACTGGAAGCCCTAGCTATATTTTGCAGCTATGGTTTTCAAAAGTAGAGCATAAAATATTTTCTCTGTCTTCTACGCAAGAGTTCTTATAATGAAGCTCCATTGGTGTTTGTTTGTTTTTTTTTCCCTAGGAAAATTTCAATTAAGAAGAAAACAGATAACCATTTGCGAAACAGACAAAGGAGTGGTAGTGAAAATCAGGGATACGTCCCAGAGGAACCACATTACGCAGGACAAATTCCAAGTGAGTGAATTGCTTATGCCTCTCAACAAAGGCATTTTGGGCAACAAGTCATGTAATTAAATTATAAGATTTCGCAGCACCTTGTTAAGGATTTGTGAGACAAATAAGTGGACACTGAGGTGGACTGAGAACTAGCTGAGTGGCAGAGCTCAGAGTGTTGTGATTAGAGGCACAGAGTCTGTTTGGAGGCCTGTAACTAGCAGTATTTCCCAGGTGTTGGTACTGGGTCTGGTCTTGTTCAACATCATCATCAATGACATGAACGAAGGGGTTGAGTTCACCCTCAGTAAGTCTGCTGATGATACAAAGCAGGAAGGAGTAGTTGGCATGCTAGACGGCTGTACTGCCATTCAGCAAGAACAGGACAGACTGGAGAGTTGGACAGAGAGGAACCTGATGAACTTCAATATGAGAAAGTATAGGGGCCTGCACCTGGGAAGTCATACATCATACGCATCAATAACAGATTAGGGAAAGTGAGCTATGAGGAGAAGGACCTCAGTGTCTTAGTGGGCAACAGGTTGGCCATGAGCCAGCAGTGTGCAATGGCCGAGAAGGACATTTGAATTCTGGGGTGCATGAAAAAGAGCATGGCCAGCAGGTTGAGGGTGGTGGTCCTCCCTGTCTACTCTGCCCTGGTGAGGCCACATCTGGAATATTGTGTCCAATTCTGGGTTCCACAGTTCAAGAAAGAGAGAGATTTCTTAGAGTCTAGCGAAGAGGGACAAAGATGATGAGAGTTCTGGAGTGTCTCCTGTATGAGGAGATGCTGGGCTGTCTGGTTTGGAGAAAAGAAGGCTGAGAAAGGATCTTACTATTGCTTATAACTATCCGAAGTGCCAGAACCAAGTCGATGGGGGCAGACAGTTTTCAGTGGCATCCAACCGCAGAACAAAGGGCAGCAGGCACAAATTGGAGCATAGAAAGTTGCATACAAACATGAGGAAAAACTTGTTTACTTTGAGAGTGACAGAGCACAGGAAAAGGCTGCCCAGAAAGGTTTTGGAGTCTCCTGCTCTGGAGATATCCTGTACCTGTATGGACACTAACCTAGGGAACCTACTTTAGCAGTGGGGTTTTTCTAGAGGTCCCTTCTAACCTCTGATTATGTAATAATCAGTGTAAGCAATATTTTGCACATTTGAAAGAAAAACAAAACACAGAATAAAAACAAAATAAAGAAGAGAGAAATAAAAGAAAAAAAATCACAGAGAACACAGCAGACATGACATACTTTTGACATTCTTTTTCTTCAGTTACTTCTAGGACTTGTGCTGCATTTCTCAGTAAAGCTGATCCTTTGAAGGTTTTAATGCTCATCCATCTATAGATTTGGGTTTTTTGTGTTTTTTTTTTTCTTTTTTTTGAAGATTTTTTGTTATCTATGTAGCTGAACAATGGCCATATTTTTATTCATTCAGTAAATTATTGCAGTACCAATTTATGTAACACTGTAGTTAAAAATATTCCCTTTGGTAATGATATTTCAGGATAGAATACCAGTGTCCTCAATATGCTCTCAGTGTTTACATAGTTTAGGGGGATTATACAGCCATGGATGAGAGAAAATGTATCCATTAGTTCTTCTGAGTATCATTACAGGCTGTCTCTGCAGGTTTTCCATGTAATAGAGTATGGAGGTCTTTACATTCATGTTTCCTCCCAGTCTTTTCCTAAGGAGTCTTCATCCCAAGTAATTCCATGAAAAAGAGAGGCAATGAAGCCTGACTTTCAGTCTCACCTGTTGACACGAAAGCCTTTAAATATGACAAACATCTTGAGATCATCCAATAAGTTCAAATGCTACTGAGTTACTGACACGGGTGGAGATGCACAGTCAACGGTGAACATAAATAGATCTTATTCGTGTCCCTAAGAAACAGACTTAGAGTTACGTTTCACAGTGATGGCTCTTACAAATTTTATTCATATGTGGCCTCTATAAAATGGTTACTGCACAGTGATTGCAGAGCAGTGACAGGGCAGAACAACAACAGCTAGAGGAGCAGAGGTTGGAAAAAGACCAGTTTTTAAACAGTCTATGTTTTCAGAAAGCACAGTTGAGCAACCATCCTTTATAGTCCTTTTCCCCACATTGCTGACTTCATTAGTAAAAATATGCTAGTGAATTATGATTCTACGGGTAGATGACTAAGGCATTATAAATTCTAGTCGTTAAGCACAAAGTCTCTTCAGAATCAAAAGTAAATCTCCACCAAATCCTTACCCAGCATTTGCATTTAGAACCACATAATTATAAAAACATTTAATCAGACATTTAATGACAAAATTATCGTGTAGAGTCTATAACCCAGGCATACACCCTTGTCTCTCTAACAAATACGTTGTGAAGAAATAAGTACAGTGTAAAGATTTCAAGAGTATGTGGTACTGTTAAATGTACAAGTTGCAAAATAAAGAAATAAATAGAAGGAAAATTAAAACTAGTCAGATTGATTCTGCTGTTTGTGATTTGTATTATGATGGATACTGATAACAGTAATTTTGTATATTTTTATTACAGCAGTTGTTTCTCTTCCTCCGATGTCTACAAAGTTCACTGTCCCTCGTCCAGATTTACATACCAGTTCTGCACCAAAGGTAATTGTTATGCTGGTATCTTGACTTTTTTATTTTATTTTATTTTTTCACATGGTGGGTATTATACTGTACTCAAACATAGATTTTGGATGGAAGTAGATGTTAAAAAGTTTATTAAATTAATTAGATTTAATTTAATTAACTATTTAATTAGATAAGTAGAATGATCCCTTAAACATTCATGACTGTTTTGCTTATAACCATTCATGCCTCTGGTGTTAGTCTTGCATTTAGACAGATTTACTGGGGAGTGGCAGGTGGGGAAGAAAGAGACACCCCTGATATTTGGAAGAAATTTCTAATGAAGCTTTAGTTGCCATCTTTTCACTTCAGATCCCTGCCATGTTTTTCTTCCCACCTCCCATGCTAGAGTTATAGAATTGCAGTCTGCTCCTCCTCAGATGTCTGCTTTTTGCTTTGCATTGCTTCTCTTATTTTTCTTCCTCCAAATACCAGCAAGGCCTTTTTCCCGGCACAGTGGGTAACCCTGAGTAGGGTGAACTTGCCACAGGAAAAGATAATTGTCTTCTCATCATTCCCAAGATCAAAAAGTCGCCTCCTCTCTCAACAGCCCATTTATACCACTAATTAAATCTTTCAGATGTGCCAGGCAGAAAAGCTCTGGCTCAGCTCTTCAGAATTAACCTCTGCATATATAATACATTAACCCATTATAATATAAAGATGTTTTCTGTGTCTGGATGTATAATGATGCTGCACAGTTGTTAGACATGTGCTGTTACAAAAATAGATGCCTGTAATTTTTTTTTTTCCCATTGCCAGACCTGAGGAAGTGTGGATATGAAATGGAGGCACAGATGAATGTGAGGCTTGATGTTCCTTTGTAAAGAAAATCCAGTGCAGATTCTTCACGGAGAGGGTGGTGAGGCACTGGAACTGACTGCCCAGAGAAGTTGTGCACGCCCTTTCCTTAGAGATGTTCAAGGATGGGCACTAAGCAGCCTGATTTAGTGGCTGGCAATCCTGCCTGTGGCAGGGATGTTGGAACAAGATGATCTTTGAGGTCCCTTCCAATTCAAACAATTCTCTGATAACACTGGTGCTTTTTCTCTAGATAGCTTCATGATTGATTTTCCAATTGCACTTCCATGCTGCAAACGTTTCTTCAGTCAAGAGCTTTGCAACCATTTTAGATACCTTTGGTATCTCAGCAGTAAATGCTGGAAGGGGAAGCAAAGAGCTAACATCTGATCCACTCTCATGTGTAGTCCCCTTTCCACATTGCTAAAAGCAGAAATAAAAGAGAGTTTATTGTTTCCTTCATTTCAATTCTCAGCTGCCACTGTTGTGAAGGATAGTGTCAGGCTCTCAGCAACATGGCTCACAATTTATGCTCTAGATTTGTAAAAGATTTTACATCTTTGTGATATTTTTTTGCCAGTGTTCTCTTGTGAATGTAGCAGCGATGCGATACCAAGTTCACGATTCAACACAGTAATAACTCATTTATTTTTGAAGATATGTTTTTACATGTGCAGTGCAGAAATCTGTCTTGAGGTGACATTGTATATAAATCATAGCAGAATGTGTTTAGTTCTTGCAACACACAATGAAATTTAGGAAGTACTCAAGCCATGATTAAAACAGTGATCAAAATAATGGTAAAAATAGGAATGATAATGATGTGGCTGGTAGCTATCATGTTTGACATTAATTACTTGTTAAACAGAATATTATTAATGCAAAGCTGAAAAGCACGTACAAAACAGCTGAGAATTGAAACACAAAACTGAAACACAAATATAGGTACACGCCTCCATATTCGATGCTAGATTACATAGTCTAGGAGGTCCTTTGCAGCTCAGTGGCTAGGGAAACTTTTTGTTTAACCACTTGTACCTGGACAGTACATGGTATAAGTCTGCTAAAGTGGCTTCTACTTGCATCAGTAATTGCATGCATACTTTGAAAAATATCAAGAGAGAATCTACAGATGGAAATTATATTATGAAAATATACTTTTTAATATGTTGGAGGAATGTGTTTAGCAGTCTAAAAATGGCTTGTGAAAACAAATTGCTTCTCAGCTTGAACAGAGCTTCTCAGTATATAGTGGTGGCACCATCTTGTGTATACAGGAGTTGATAAAGCAAATATTGCTTGATGAAAGTTTACCTAAAATTGTGGATTTGGAGTCCATGATTTAGGTTTATGTGACTATATACAAACATAGTGAAACATTTCCTAGACGAAGTAAAGTTTTCTTTTTTTCTTCTTTTACATACATAACCTTCCCTGTTAACTGCAAAATAGAGATTTTCTGACAGAGTTGAATTACTGGATGCATTAACAAAGTTCAATCACCGCTGTAGCCAATACACTGCATAATAAATGCTGTGGTGCTCTTTCCTTATAATACAATCCTTGTCAAGTAGAAGAAACCAGATGGCAAGCCATTTAACTTTTTGCTGATTAGCTGTGTTTCTCAGTTCCCTACATGATGCTGGAAACATTTCCAAGGGGTTTCCTTATTTTCATCTTTATGTGTTTTTCTTTATTTTTATATGAGAAATAGAGCCAGGGAGCAACAGAAGGAAAAGTAGTTATCCAGACAGTTTTTTTCCACAGTCAAGGAGGTCATAAAGGGATGGACTCTGCAAGTTGCCTCACTTTCTAGGTAATTAGGAAAGAGGAGCAAACATCTATGTGGTGGTAAAGAAACCAGGTTCTCCTTCCAGAACAAGGTGGGGAAAGAACACAGGAACCAGCTGTTGATGGAAGGAGTCGTGGAGACTGAGAACCTAAGGCCTTGTCTCTCCCTCATTATGAGATAGAAAAAAAATAAGATTTCCATGGCTGTCTTCCTTGATGCCTTATGTGAGCAAGAATAACCCCGGTAATAAGGTCAGAAAATAAGACCAAATGGGAAGATTATGAATGTAGAGTTTTAAAATTAGAAAGAAGCTCGTGGATGTGGGGACAAAATAGAAAGCAGAACAATCACAGTGAATGAAGGTTATTCAACCTAGTATTTTGAATGGGCAAAGGTAAACGTACCTGCTGCATGGCACGCTTCCCTCACTGCCAGGAGAAAACAAGGTAGAAACTTTGATTGTATAAGCTTTACCTACATGAGCTGGAGGCATTTGGAAGTCTTCCTGAGTCCCTAGAGCATCACCTTCAAATTTGGCACCTTCTACTTCTCCATATGTAAAAAAATTTTATTTTAAATGATTGAGAAATTAAGGGAGCGTTTCTATCAGAGATTCCTCAGAAATACTTGCCCATTGACCCAACCTGGTACAAAGCCTGAAATATGCTGGGTGTCACAGTAAAAGGCGACAACAAAAAATCACTTAGATCAGCTATTCTCTGTTCAAACTCACTGAATCAGAAACTAAAGCAAAATGTTCATAGAAGATAAATGTTGTCCAGTAATTGCACTGATAAATTCGCAACATGAACAAAAGTTCTGGCAAGTCATCCTACGGAAAAGTAATAGCGAAGAAGAAGGGGAGGCAAAAAATATGTGCAAGACATTTAAAAAATGATGAATATTGAACTAAATTATTGAGCTGAAGAAAAAATTACCAGCTACTGGAAGAGGAGGCCAGGAGTATAAGTCAAGAGGTGCTGGAAGGTCTCCATTCTGATTACATTAGCCAGGAAAAGGTCAAATGGAGAGTAGAGTTACAGGCTTCTGTTTAATTGTGTATTTTGTTACCGTCAGCAATGGCAGGAGAGCAGTCTTTGCTCCCAGTTCCAAGTTCTGATCTGCAGATGAAGTGCCCAGAGAACACATACCCCGACTTATTATGCAGAGCTCCTTCTGAAACCCAAGTTCAGTGAGGGAGATCCCTTAACCTGGCTCTAGCAGATTTTGCAGTTATACGGTGGACACATGTACTTTAGCAAGGGCCACAGGACCATTTCTGAGAAACTGCATTTTTGTGAATCCTACTGCTAGAAAAAGAGATTAAGGACTCAGCATCTTGCAGGACCAGAGAACCTCCTATACAAGCTTCATAATTAGTCCACTTAATATGGCATAAATGTCTCTATGATAAATCAGAAGACCATTTTGTAAAAAAGGAATGCTCATTTACAGTGAGACAGATTCATCCCTGGTATAATTCAGCTAACTTCAGCAGAGCCACACAAGGCTTGCATTTGCCACCACAGCCACACTCTTCCTCTCCAGTCCAGAGTGAGTCACCACTGTTAATGGAGACAGAGCTATTTTTCTCCGTAACTACTCCAAATGATACTCTATAAACTGGAAATATTATTTGGTTGTGGTTGTGGTTTTTTACCAGAGAGGAAATGAGTGATGGATTGTTGCTACATTTATTGCACTGTATATAACCACTCTGACTCTGTGGATTGTTTCAGAAGAAAAATTAAGCTATCAAAATCAAATTAAAAGGCCAATAAAGTAGAAATATAAACGAATGACAGCAAATAATTTTTCCCTTACTGTTGAAATGTACTATAGAGTATGTCATGTTATGATACTCATTGGTCAGCATGTCTTGAGTAAGAGACTAATAAATATTGATGATACAGATGCAGAAAGGCAGGTGCAGCTTATAGACTAAAGTATATTTTTTCCAAGTGTCTGTGAAAGAAGGAAAGGAATGAAGTTATGTGCGTGGGATTAACACAAAAAGAAATAAGAAGGAATTGCCAGTTTGTGTGTCTGTTGATGGACAGGGAAATGTGCTGAATGTACTAAAAGTTGACAAGATGGAACTGCTTTGCTATTTGAAGCAGTGCTTTATCTGAAATGTTGTGAGGGTATCCATAGTTTTTGGGTGGGTGTTTTCCTGTTAATGAAGTGAGTTTGGAAAGAGAATTAAAAACTGAGGGAAGGGGGAGAAATAACCTCAAGAAACAGAAAACTGGGCCTCCATGGTTTTTTTGTTCTAACAGCAGAACTTGTGATGCACGCAGATACATTTGGAAGTACTCCTACTACACTAATTTCAGCAATTTGTTCTAATGCAGTTTGACTTGGATTTTTTTGGCTAGCTAATAGCAGGCAAAGCCTTCAGCTTGTCACACATTTCTACAGTGTCAGTGTCGGAGGAGCTGCCATCTGTCAAATCAATTTAGAGATCGGAGCCTCTGTTTCATAATGCCAGATGTGAGTTCATCATTCATATCACTGATGTCATATGGGTTGCAGAACTGACTACAACATGCTTGCAGTTGCAGAAGTCCTTCCTTCATTGACTGAGGATTGTTATCTAACACACCACTCAAAGATTCAATCCTGAAGTCAGCTGGTACACATGCTCATTTTGCCTTCTGATTCATCTACATGTTGCTGTCTCTTTTTGTTTGGTTGAGGAGCTGAAAGAGGTAGAAAGATCTGGGAATCTGTTTCCTCAGTCAAACCAACAAACTATGCAACCCTTTTCCCAGTATAATACTTCCTTTACAGTAATCCCTGTAAAAACGTATGCAAGGCAGATAGGCAGTGAGCATACAGGTTTTGAAATGTGTGACTGTCAAGCATCCATCATTAGCTAGACACCCAGCTGAGAGTACAGTCTCCAAACTATGTAAAGGAAATGCTGACCATGTTCTGTTCTGAGTGAGAATCAGTATTAGAAACTTGCTCCTGTAACATTGGGCTGTGCAGCAAACCACTAGAATGATCTTTTTTTCCTTCAACATGTAGGATGTAATGAATAATAAAGCATTTTTTTTTAAGGTTAGGGCTGACAGGACTGGTAGAGCACTGGATTAGTCTGAAGAAGAAACAACTTTGAAATCGAAATCAAGCAGAGGCTCTGTGGCATATCAGAGTTTAAATATGAAATGGCTGTTGTGATACTAGTCATCTGCATTTTGTATTTGTAATGTGTTGCATCTGAGACCTTTTGCCTCATCAGAAAATGAAGTTCAGGTCAGTGAACCAGCAACCTCAATGTCAGTGAAGTTATATCCAGCTTACTGCAACCTCCATGAGGCAATGCTACTTCAGAGAAAGCTTCACAGAAAATGGGCCAGTACACAGCATGAATTTACTGAAATTCATAAAATTATTCTTAATTGATATCAGAGCACAGTGAGAATAAAATATAGGATACTCAGGGAATTTTCTGTAAAGCAAACAGCTATGAAAGATGCAGAAGGGCAGAGGGGGACCTGGTCTGTAATGGGTACAGTATCCACTCCAGAAGTAAACTTAATGCTTGTTTTCCACTTTGCTTGAGGTGAGAAGTAGCAGTATGAGGCAGGGGTTGTGTGACTCTTTCTTGCAGGTAAAATTCTTAGGGCAAAAGAGGCATTTCCCCAGTGCTGTCAGTGTCAGGGAAGAATAGTGCAGTTTAGATCCAGCTGGAGTATGTCCTCTGGCTCCTTCCTGTTAAAAGCAGATGCAAACCAAGATCTTCTGTAGTATGGCCATGAATATTGCTTCTTTTGATAGCATTACCTAGAGAGCTTTCTGATTAATCATTGAAACATAGTGGTTGGAAAAAACACTAAGATCATCTGGTCCAACCATCAGCCCATTACCACCATGTTTTATTTTTACCAAATAAGCTTTCTGACACAAATGGAGCAAATTTCATCACATATTCATCTCCTGGGCAGCACAGTCCAGAAGAAACTTCTTATGTACTCTGGAAATGAATGAGCAATGTCTCTGTTGAACACCACCAAGGTCTTTGGGCTGTTGCAGGTCTGTGAGAAATTAATAGCGGTAGAGAGATTCTGAAAAAAGTCTGAGAAGAGACAGGCAGTCCTTTTACTTCATAGACTCATAGATCATAGAATGACTTGGATTGGAAGAGACCACAGGTATCATCAAATTCCAATCCCCCTGTTGCAGACAAAGTTGCCAATTGCTACATCAGGTACTAGATCAGGCTGTTCAGGGGCCCATCCAATCTGCCTTTAAACAACTCCAGGGATGGGGCATGACTTTTGGTGAAAAACTTCCCCTGACATCTAATCTAAATCTTCCATCTCTTAGTTTAAAACCACCCCCTCTTGTCCACTATCTACCCAAGTATAAAGTTCATTTCCCTCCTGTTTATAATCTCCCTATAAATATTTGCAGGCTGCAATGAGGTCTCCCTGCCGCCTTCTCTTTTCCAGGCTAAACAAGCCCAATTCCTTGCCTATCTTCCTAGGAGAGGTGCTTCAGCTCTTGGATCATTTTTGTTTCCCACCTCTGGACCCTCTCCAAAAACTACACATCTTTTCTGCACAGGAGGCCACAGGCCTGGATGCAGTACTCCATATGAGGCCTAACAAGGGCAGCATAGAGGGAGACAATCACCTCCCTCATCCTGCTGGCCACCTCTCTTGTGATGCAGCCCAGTATACCGTTGACCTTGCAGGCTGCAAGCACACACTGGTGGCTCATGTTACATGACCCACCCCTAAGTCCTCCTCAGCAGGACTACTCTCAAGGAGTTCTTTTCCTAGTCTGTATACATATCTGGGATTACCTCAACTGAAGTGCAAAACCTTGCACTTTGCTTTTTTTGAACTCCATTAGGTTCACATGACTACACCTTTTGAGTTTATAAAGGTCCTTCTGGATGACATCCCTTCCTTCCACTGCATCACTCAGCTTAGTGTCATCGCAAACTTGCTGAGGGTGTACTCAATCTTATAATCTATATCACTGATAAAGATGTTAAAGAGTACTGGCCCCAGGACAGACCCCTGGGGAACACCACTCTTCACCTGCCTCCATATGGGCATAGAGCCACTGACCTCAACCCTCTGGCTACGACCTTCCAACCAATTCCTTATCCACCAAATAGTCCACCCTTCAAATCCATCTCTCTCCAATTTAGAGATAAGGATGTAGTGAATGACCATGTCAGTGGCCTTGCAGAAGTCCAGGTAGTGTGTATCAGTTGCTTTTCCTGTCCACTGACACCATCGCTCCATCCTAGAAGGCAGCCAGATTGGTCAGGCACCATCTTCCCTTGGTGAAGTCATGCTGGCTGTCTCAAATCACCTGCTCATCCCTCATGTGCTTTAGCATGTCTTCCAGAAGGATCTGTTCCATGATCTTTCCAGGCACCAGAGATGAGGTTCACCAGCCAGTAGTTCCTCAGGTTCTCCTTCCTCCCTTTCTTACAAATGGCAGTGGTTTCCCTTTTTTCCATCACTGAGGACTTCTCCCAGCAGTCAGGACTTCTCAAATATGATGGAGAGCAGCTAGGCAACCATATCAGCCAGTTCCTTCAGGACCCTGGGATGCATGTCATATGGCCCCATAGACTTATCAGTCTCATGAGTCAGTCTTGGACTTTCTCCGCCCTTACAGTGCTGAGCAGTTTGCGCCCCAGTTCCCACCAAGAGTTTAAGGGATGTGAGGTTCAGGGATATGAGAAATATGAGAATCCTGGCAGATGGTTCCCAGAGCACCATTCCTATATTCTGAAATAAACAACAAAAAAGGGTATATTTGGGAAATAGCAGTATGCTCTAGCAGCAGATAAAGAGGAGGGGAAAAGGGCTGAACAGTGTTGTGTTTCAAACAGAAGGCAGCTGTCCTATGAAATGTTTCTAGGGTAATTATATTTAACCCATAGTTTTCTTTGAGGTATTTGTTCTTATTAAATAGCAGAAAAACATCCACATTTGTTATCTAGCATTTTCCTCCATGGCTTGTTTAATAATATATAGATACCAAATACATTATTCAAGATACTTAATACTGGAAGAATACGAAAGCAATACAAGCTGTGCCTGATTAGTGTTTGAGAAAAAAATATAGGAAATTTGGTCAATAGTTGGGAAAAAGCTTAGGGTTCATAAAAATTTTCATTGAGAAGAACAGTGGAATTTCCATTAATGCCTGCACCAGCTGAGGATGTTGCAAGGAACAGTAGCCAGTAGATTGCATCTTCTTGGAGGAAAATCAAACTAACATCAGAGCTAGGCCCAGCAAATCATTTGATTTTATTGCTTCTTTTGGGAAGCTATCTAAAGATAAAGGTTAACAACTTTGTAAGTCATTTGCACTCCTTAGAAGTACCTTGTAATTGCCTGTGTGAGATCGCACTACCACATTTAAATATTCATAGCACACGTTTCTTAAATGCATTTGAGAATAAATTTTAGTATATTCCTCTGCAATTATATTCATAAAAGTACATAAGTAATTAGGACTGCAAATCCAGAGCACTGGTTTCAAATGATGACAAGGTTTTCAAATCTGCCAAGCACTTGCCTTGCACTGATCCCACTGGGGTCAGCTTGGAAACACGCTGGTGTCGGCGGGAGTGGAATTGTGCCAGTCGTGGGAACTTAAAAAAAGAAAGCCAACCTGGAATAAACATGAAGATGTTGAGAATGGCATTTCTGACACATGAACTACTAGCCTGTTTCTTTTTGCAATTTCCAGTGTACTAGGAAAACAATGTCAGAAGTTAAGCATTTATTACAATTTATGGGGTATTTTCTTTAAGAAAACACCATCTTCTGCTTGAAAGAATACAGACTGCAGAGTACACAAGAAGTTCTCAGATAGCGTAAGACCAATTAACAAATTCCCAGTAATGCCAATGGTGCATTGCATATTAGGCTTATATAAGTATTTTCTTTTTGTTGTTCTGCTGTTCCTTCTGTTCTTTGTAATTAGATTTCGAGTGGGTTGCTGATGATGGATTTAATTTTGGCATAATGCTTTGCGGTGGGTGGTGGCAGGTAACCTCCTGAGGACCCTTGAGTGACTGCTTTTCTAAGACTTCTAGTTCTCTAACTGCTTTTTATTCTGCTCTAGGGACGACCTCAAAGACATACCGATTATCCAATCAACCCAAAGAAAATTAGAAATGTGACACATGTTTAGGATGGACTTCTGAAAATTCCTACCTGAGTTGCATTTTACGGGTTTGAATGGCTTCCTGCAACAGGGAAAGGTCACCACCAGTTCTCTCAATTTAAGCTATGTTATTATTGCTTTTGTTTATTTCTCTTGTTATGAAATAAAATTGCAACCTTTACAATGAAGTATATGATAGCTCAGCAAAATAATGGACGCAAGTGACTACCTTAAATTCAGAGACAACAAATATGAGGAGAATCTACAAGAACAAGAATGTATCATTTTGATTTCAATTAAATCAACAAAAATCCAACCAGACAGAAATGTCCAGCCATCCACAGCAAGGTGAAGGACTGGAGCTGCTGATGATTAAGTAGTTCAGAGGAACTGGTTAATAGTAATACTGGTTAATGCAATATCTACTGCATTTTTTAAAAAAAATACTTACAGCTGATTATCTCAAGCTCATAGTACTTTTTAATTTATGTTCTGTAATAAAATAAAGGGGAGTTTTGACAAAAAGCAAAAATCTTAAGCTGAAAAATGTGGATTTGAT
This sequence comes from Perdix hodgsoniae, assembly GCA_035772895.1. Classification (NCBI taxonomy): domain Eukaryota; kingdom Metazoa; phylum Chordata; class Aves; order Galliformes; family Phasianidae; genus Perdix; species Perdix hodgsoniae. Next base: position 4,112,030 of record JAPSGF010000036.1, on the reverse strand, counting down.
ACAACTGATTTTTAAGAGCTAATGGTTCAGTGCTTAATGCCTCTGATCTACTTGGGGCTGAGTTTGGCAGCTAAATGATGTGGATAACAGTAAAGGATAGCTGATGGTGTTCACCCTGTTGTTTCATCATGGATAGAGTTGATAATGACCAGGAGAAATGCATTTTAGCTGAGCAACCCAGCCAATAGATCAGGTGCTGCAGAAGGACCTTACATATGCCTTCCCAATCTAAAAAGTACACTTTCTAGATGGAGTGTTTTGTGTGAAATTCTGTATTTCATAAAAGAAATGCTTAAGCAATTTTATTTTTATACAAAGGCAAACTTTTTCCATTGCACTTGTCTTTTTACCCACTCAAAGCATTCTGAACTATTCAGTGTTTTGCATGTTAATTTTCTGCATGAACCTATGCAGGTGATCTTTGAGTAAAGACGCTGTTGCACAGAAGTACTTTCAGTGTTAATCGCTGCAATGAAAATAAGAAATTTGAAACTTGATCTCAGGAAAAAAAAAATATTGTTTTGTTTGTTTAGCATTTAGGATCTCATTAAATTGTGACAGATTTTGCATTGCTGGTCATATTTCCAGTCAGTCTGTCAGAACAAGTGCTGGGGCTAATTCATCTTCTGCCGTATGTAATTGTATACAAAGCTCTTTCAGATTCTGGCCGCCTCCACCCTTTCTGTCTTGTCTGGTTGAAGGAGGAGCTTTGAAATGCTTTCTCTTTGAATGGAATTGTAACAAAAACATGGTATGTAAATAACCGTAGTGTTATACAGAGAAAAAATATTTTGTGAAAATGTAAGTATTTGTGGAATATCTGCATGTTTTCTTTGAATAATCATGCACTGGGAGAAAGATCTGCCTTATTCTGGTATGAGTATTGGTGCTGCTGACATCTCCTAGCTGATAATGCAGCTCAATACAACCTGAAAACCAATAAAAATCCACTTTATTATAGAAATGTCCACTGCACAAGACAGATAGGCTGAGGGTAGCATCAGCCTGTGCTTTTGGGTAAAAGCCATGGACCTTTGGCTTTCTGAGCACATGCATAGTTATCAAGCCTACTCATGAGAAGAGTAACCTTGAAGTACAAAACCGGTTGGAAGCATTTGTTTCCTTGCACAAAATGTGTATTAATCAGAAAGCATTTTGAAAATGAATCAAATTGCACTGTGTTGTTTATCTCAGACCCTTTGCTTTCAAGCTTAGCATTGTTATTATTCGGTATCACTGTCCTTGAACCAAAGAAAACCTTTTCTCCATTTAATCTGTATCCTTCCACATTAATTAAAAAAAAAAAAAAAAAGTGTTTGTGTTGAGGACGTGGACATGAGCCAAAAGAGGAAATCCTGTGCCAGGATTTCCAGGCTGGGGAGACCTCATGGAGACTTTCACACGGCGCTACCAGGTGCTTGAGTATCCTCAGGGGACACCAGCAGTGCTACCCAAATTGATTTTTAGGCTGTGGTTGGGCTAAATTTCCTGCACTGACTGCATAAGCCTATGACCAGAATGAGCAAAGGGCTTTTTGCACAAAAATATGCCACATCCATGGAAACATGCCTGGTAACCAGAGTCTGGAGCAGTTTTCCTTCCTGACAGCTACAAGAATGCATCCCGTGTGGCTGTGGTTTATTTTTTGCAGAATTACCATGAGGTTAAAATTCTTATAGTGTCCCTGAAATTTATAGTTGGGTGCATTTGTATGCTTACAGATTTGTTTTCTTCAGGCATGTTATACAGCCTGTATATCATCTCCAGTACTAGCTGTTAGTTATGTTTGCAAATAGAGCTCTGCAAACAACAATGCATAAAATAGAGACAATTTTTAGCACTCAGGGAAAATAAAATATGCAGGCACTTTCAGAAGACAGAGTAGGCTAAAAATATTGAATTTCAGGCAGTTTATGGAGACACCAATCTTTTGTACACTTGCATGTTGATTTATAATTACGACTTGGGGGACATGTTAGTAATTTAGAAGTATCTATTTTTTTTATTGCTTACAGACCGTGCGGTTTGATTATATACAACCCTTCCATGTTCCCTTATGTAGTGTTCTGATTGGAATTCCATACATGTGTATGTGGGAAAAAATACACTGGAGATATTCAGTACTTCATTCTGCAGTAAGTTTTCCTAAAGTTGTGCCTATACAGTTTTACATTTCAGAGAGAACTCAGGCTACCTGAAGAGAAGGCCATCTAAAAATAACACTGACTCCACGTGAAGCTTTCTTTTTCTAACAAAAAAGCACCTCATGTGGGCTAAGCAGACTCAACAGATACGCTCTTAGCAAAGGGTACTCACAGAGTTGACTAAACAATTGGTTTCATACTGATCGGATTAAATAGAATAGCTATTTTTGATATTTGCTTGGTAGTATATGTAATATGTACTGTTGCTAACCTACAATAGACCACTTGCAATCTAGTATGTGGGCATTCCCAATGGCAGAGGAAGGTACTCCTTGCTTACCAGTCAGCCAGCCTCACTATGTCTTTCTTCGAAAGTATCCTCCATGAGGCAGGAAGGACACAGCTTCCTACAAGATTCCTCAGCAGAAGATTCTCTGAAACCAGGGCATGGTCCCCTGGAAGTGTTGCAGATATGTTATTCCCCCGTCTGTCCAAAGTAGGCCCACACCCTAATTATCCCTCCCAGAATTTCACAAAACCCCACATCTGTATTCTCCGAAACACAGTAAAATTAATCCAGCAGCTTCATAGTAGCTACACAAATAAAATTAAGCAATCTGTATACTCCTGAATGGTTTCATATGGTCAGTCTGTGACTGGAAGAGAACCCTGGCTGCCAATATGGGAATACCTTTGCATCTTAGTACTCTTTACCAGATCAGACTCCAAAAGCCTGCGCTAAAGAATAGGCTGAGACCAGGAATTCATAAAGCCCCTGATATGGAGGTGCATGCTCTCAGTAGATTTGACTGTCGTGATTAATCTCTCCTCCTACTCACCATGAACCACTCTTGTTCCCCAGGCTATGAACTAGCTGTCTCTTTCCCCCCCGTGTGATAAGTAGCTTTGTTTAACTTCTTAAACTTCCTTTGTCTCTCACTTTCCTCTCTTTTTACCATCCTTATTTTTTTTCTATTATGGAATATCTTTTCTTTAAACAAAGGGCTAATTGATACATATCCAATTAACATCTGAGCGTTTGTTCTCAACTTGTATTTAGCTTTGCAAATTGCTGCTTCTATTTCAGACCTCAGGAAGGGCTTGCATGTCAGAAAATTTGTTTAACATTTCCAGCAATGCCAGCTGATCCAATGAAGCTCACAACCTCTACCTGCACACTTTGACCTGCCCACGCGCTCATACTGACGCTTGCCTACTTCAGTCATCCCACTCACTGGGATGTCAGGAGGACACTATGCAAATTTAAGCTGACCTTTCTAAATTGCTATTGGGAAAAAGCAAAGATGTAACTAAGGGGATGATTTCCACCTTGACAGTAAAAGACAGGAAGTTGCTCATCTCTTAAATTCACCATGGTGATGGAAAATACTGAAAGCATAAAAGAGTCTGAGCTGGTTTCCCACATACGTAGCCCCTCCAAACCCAAGGTATTTGCATGTAACCACTTAGTGAAAGAACACAGTAATTTCACTGAGAGGGAGGTGAGGCTCTGGCACAGCTGCCCAGAGAAGCTGTGGTGCCCCATCCCTGGAGGCGCTCAAGGCCAGGTTGGATGGGGCCCGGGGCAGCCTGAGCTGGTGGGGGGCAGCCCTGCCCATGGCAGGGGTTGGGGTGGGTGGGCTTTTAGCTCCCTTCCAACTCAAACCATTCTATGAATACTAACCCAACATGGAAACAAATCTTGTCAATAAAGAAAAAATTAAAATGTTACTGATGGAGGGAGAAACTAAGCCAGGCCCACACTAGCGTGTCTGCATCAAAACTCATGCTGATGGAAAATTAGCCACACTGTTGTAAAGATGGAATGTGAAAAGAATGCTGTGCACTGTGGCAGTCTGCAGCTCCAAACAGAGCTGTCCTTCTGCCCTGGAGATTTCCCATAGCTCTCCCTCCCCTGCACTCCATTCTTTGGGAGATGTGGGTTGCTAACAGCACCTTTATGGGATCCAAGAAACCACTGATCGTTTACACTGATCAGTACTGATCATAGTATCGTTTACACATATCGGTACTGATATTCATTTAAATGAGAGTGGATACCTGCAGGCACAAAGGCTATAGAATATTCATCTTCAGTTCAGAGAGGCTTTCGGCATTAGCTCTCACAGCAGAACTCACGTCACACAGATTATATTTATATTGTTTATTTGCTACTGTGATATGATTACTCTCCCAAATAAGAGATTACATTAAGTGCTTTTCTGAAATCATGTTCCAGCAAAACACTCTGTTTTTGTTTTGGGGAAAGAATGCCAAAATCCAGGGAAAACAATACGGAGATGTTTTAATTAGAGAAGCCAACCAGATCTATATTTGCTCTGCCTCCATCTCATTAGTTTCTCCTCATGAAAGGCCCAGTGGCTGCTCTGACCTTGTGCCAGATCCTCTGTACTATTGATCTCCTCAGTTTCAGTGCCCTCTCAGCCGACTGCTGAAGCCAGCAGTCTTCATGAGGTTAGCCCAACTGAACTGAAAAGGTGGTGGAGCAGCAGCTCCTGCTTGAAATCATAGACTGGCTTGGGTAGGAAGTGACCTCAAAAATAATCCATTTCCAACCCCTTGCTGTGGGCAGGGCTGCCAACCACTAAATCAGGCACTAGATTAGGCTGCCCAAGGCCGTATCCAATCAGCCTTATGGGTTTCGCCAAATGGAGAAACTGGGCAGTTACTCACTGTGTCACACAGTGCACAAACAGTCTGCCACGTGCTCATGGAGTCAGGATATTTGTCTGCATTAATCTGTGCTCACCGAGCAGTCTGTGCATGTCAGTACAGCCACTCACCCCCGTCACGCCATGGTGCTGCTTCTAAACAGATGCCTGAAGAAAATTGCTCCTGTCGGAAACCTCTCCAGTGCAGCCTCTCCTGCTCAGTTGCCACAGTGAAATCACCTCTGGTGATCCATATGTAAGCTGTACCACTGCAAATAATGGTTTATTTTCCTCCAGAAAAGTCTTTTTTCACCCCCCTTATTTGCAGATTTTTCTTTTCTCTGTCTCTGCCCTCGGTTTGGTGTCACCTCTCACAGAGTTACGTTTAATTAGGAGTCCTATGCCTTGGAGTGGGTGCCCATGTTCCTCAGCTGGTTGTGAAGCACTGTGAGAGCCACATGGCACAAGAAAGACAGACATCTGTATCCCCTCAGCATCAACAGTCAAACTGCTGACAGATTTTGCCCTGCATTGCAAGTGCTCTTCAATTACTGCAATGAACCCAATCAACAATAACTGATGAAGACTTTCTAATGAATATTGGGAAAATCAGTCAGCATATTCAAGGAGGTTTCCTTTCTTCTCTTGCTACACTGAGCAGCTTCATAGCTAATTGGTTACAAAGCCTTAGTTTCCTTCAGTTCAACACCTTTAAAAGGCAGAGGTAGAAACAATTAAAGTCAGGTGGGTGATGATGAAGACGATGCTCTACAATGGAAACTGTAAGAAGAGCCATTAGCAATGGTTACTGACGGTACATGACTAAAGTCACTCTGCTCCTAAAGGATAACTTTGCAGCTGGCTTAGATACGCTCCGCAGACACCTCCGTCCTTTGTGCCCTCTGTAGCTGCTTACTGGCCAAAGCGACAGCGGGCAGGGAACGACAGCACATGCCACCTCCCAAGCCCTGTGTTCAGTCTGCCAGGGAAGCACTGCTCCCAGACACGCTCATGGGTCACTGACTACATCAGTTCTAAACAACATCTAAATAGCCTATAATTGCAGCTATTTACATGCATGTACTGGGCTGCAGTGCAGAGCATTCAGCTTTCAGAGCCTGAGCTGATGTTATGCCAGAGACGGCATAGGTAAGAGTTCAATGCACTGTTTGCTCCTCTTGCTGCGTTTTCTGCTTCTCCGTTATCAAATGAATATAATTGCTAACAGAGGGTTGCTGTTTTTTATCTCGTAAAGGAAAAAGAGGACTTCATGACAGCTTAGAGATCTTACAAAATGGTGAATTAGCATAATCAACAATTTCAGTAATAAATCCAGTACTATGCTTTCAATTTCATCAGCTCAATTCAAGATTCTTCCTCCTGGGTTAGAACTGGCATCTCAGTGCACAGATCACAGCCATTCTCATCAGTCAGGTATATTTTTGAATGCGCTTTATGGCCAAGACAATTTATAATACAAAACCAAAAAGGACATAATGGTTACTTTGTTCTCTAGGCATCAATTGTGCACTTCTTTAAATTAGAAATGTCTAAAATGAGCAAGGCGAATAAGCATCTAATATGGAAATGGGCTCAACTTGGGATATTTATCTAATTGTTCTTTTCGGTTTTTTTTTGTTGTTGTTTGTTTTGTTTTGTTTTGTTTTTTTGCATGATGTTAATTGAAACTAACAAGAAGCACATTCTGCCCGAGGTTCTGGTGATAGCCCCAAACACTTGCCACTCTTTTCAGGACTGCAGGAAGAAGGTGAACAGGGAAAAGGGGGGGGGGGAAGTCACAGCAGAAAGGAGTTAGAAGGTGACTCCCATGTCCGTAAATCAAGCCAGCCTCACTCATTTGAAACCATTTTGCTCAAACTAAGACCAAAGATCCTCTGGAGTGACTGAGACAAGATTCTGGTGTATTCTGCTAACAACCCTCCCTGGGGTCAGTCATGCAGAACTAGTTTTCTAGTTCTATGAATCATAACTGAACCCCATATATTGCTGATATATGGTGCATAGGGTAGCAATAGTGTTTATCACAGCTTTTTAATACAGGATTTAAATGTGGTCTAAGAAGATAAGTAGCAAACTGTTTACAGATGCAGAACCAAGAATACAATTAAACATCCTGCTTAATGAGATATAAGTGGGTATCACTCAAGACCTTGGGGATATGTATAAAATATGCTTTCACCTGCTTCTCACACCTTGTCCTGATCAGTATCTCACCAAGCTGAGCTCTCAAGAGTGAACAAGAAACCCCATTAAGAGGTGAGGCTTCAGGGTTCGTTAAAGACACTGAGTCATCCTGCAAGCTTAACAGGGCCAGCAGGGTTTTCCCACCAACTAAGACATGTTCAGTATGAGGCCTTGCACTTGGGGCCTGGATTCGGAGGTTTTCTGCCTCTCAGAAAATTTGGGCATGTGATAAAACCCAAAAAGTGCTGTGGCCTCTAGGGGAACACCTTAGAGAGGCACATCCATGAATCCCTTTGAAGGAAAAAGTAAGGTAGATTCATGCTCATCAAAATGGTAATGCCCTCTGTAAAAGCAGTTAGCAAGTTTCTGACCTTTCCTGGAGAAGAGGGATGTTATTTAATGCCCTTCCTCAATATCAGGTGAGCTCATTGCTTACGGTTGCATAACATCATTAAAGTTTCAGCTTGTGAAGCTTTAAATACAGAGATGATAAACTAAATATTTAAGAGATCCTGAGTTTAGATTCCACTGACCTTCACAAGCTCCTTCTGGTAATTTATATAAATGAATCTACTAATTATTCATAGAAACAAAATGCCTGAAAAGAATGTAAACACAGCACTATTATTGAATTTTACAGCTGGGATCAGAGCTAGTCTTTATGGGCCATAGCCAGCACTCTTTCACCCTGCAAAGTTTACTAAACTGATTCAAATTGTCTTAAAGCATCATTTTTTTTCTGGTTGTTTGGGGATGACCAGGCACTAGAATTTTATTTTAGTCAAATCATAGTGTCCCCAGGTGCCAGATCTTTCTAAGCTTCATTGCACTGGAGCTGCACAGGGACCAACTACAAAAGAATGCATTAAATCTACGGGTGCTTTTTTCTAGTACTAAGTAATACGAGGCAGCTATTTTTAATTTCTGTGCAGCAGCAAGTGTTGAACAAGCTACATGTGACCTACCTTGCATTTTAAAGAGGAAGGATAAGAAACAAAGTGTGTAGAAGCTGCACCTTGCTAGCTAGCCAGCCCACAAAGCTGGAAATGGAGGTCCCATGGGCTGGCTTTGTTCACACTCTCTCCAATTGCCATCCATAGAAGTTTGTCATCTTTTTAAGGAGAAGTTTCTGTACCAGTTCCTACCTGGGGGGATATGCACAATGGCAAAGCAAAATAGTCCAAGTACCTTCTTTTCCACCAGCTAACTAGTAATTTAAAGGAGAAGGAGAAAAACACAGATGCTCTTCTGGGATGCAAACCAAGTGTCCACTGGTATCCTGAAATACCTTCAGGGAAAGCTGTCATTTCAGAGTTCACATAGAGAGACTCGAGAGACCAGCCGCTCCAAGCTTACTTTTGTTCTTCTTACTGTGCTTTGGAAATGCCACCGAGGAAAACTCTGTGCTGCATAAAACAGTACTGGAGTGAGTCAAGACAGAGAACCACTTATCTTTTGTGTTCACGGATCTATTTTAGAGTTATGTTGACCTTTATAAGAACCTTTATATAATAACACCTCAATTAGAGATACTGGGTCAGAGAGAGCACTTTCTAGCAAGAATTGCAGGTGGACAAGGCCTTCAGAAAAGTCATCAGCCATTCAGCTGAAATGTCACTATTAGCCCATAGGAAACAGCTGAATTGCGCATTATTATTGGTAACAAAGGCTTTATAGAAAAAAGATGAAGGAAGCAGATCTAAATGTTTCTTCACTTTTAAAAGTGAGATGCTTTTCATGAGAACATTCATTCCCATTAGTCAGCTGGTGGTTGCTTTGATTGCCATCTCCATTTCCAAGTGAACAATGACAACAACCAACCAACAAACAAATGAACAAAATCCCCAAATAGTTTTATTTTAGAAGTATCAGTCAATTTAGCTGTATCTACATATGAGGTTACATCTTTACATAGTCAACAGGCATAGATGGTTTCTTCTTTCATAGGTTATGTCATTTTTCCTTTCCATGCTTCATACTCAGCAAACTAACCTTCTCTGTAAGGAGAGATTTAAGTAGGTGGCACAGAGCAGGCTATGTTAAAATTCCTGGGTTTGGATCTCTGAGTATGCCCATTACTAAATTTCTAGAAGCCAGCACAATCTGGTCTACTGTCATACTTCACAGCTCAGAAGTCAAAAACTGCTGACCTTGCTTTTTATTTGACTAGCTCAGTTTCTGGATGGTAAGTAAATATTCTTACCTTGATATGTGGAATGGATCTAATTTCATGAATAAGCAGAAAGTAGGAAATATGCCTAGGAGAGAACTCTTAATCAAGTCCGTATCCAGCTTCCTATCTCCAGCCAACCTTGTAGATAATGTTAATTTTAACTTGCTCAATTTCTAAATGAGGTACATAGCAGTAGAAGGCCCCCAAAACTGAGGTTGAGAACCTCAAAACTTCAGATGTTGGTCCTAAATATATCAATAAAGATGTTATGGAGAATGTTGTTATATCAATAAAGATGCAATGGGGACAAATTCTTCTTCCTTTTATTGGCCTTCCTTTCTGTGAGTTTGGACATCAATAAGCTTTTCCCTCTACAGATGGCTATGGAGTCTTGATTTGCACTTTAATCCTGCGCAGCAGAGGCAGGCTACTGCCTTCTGAAAAAATTAAGAACTGTGTATCTGTGTGTTTGTATGAGGTGAGATCAGAGTTGGAATACATTTATACTGGATTCTTTATTCTGGCAGCTCCCAATTATATATCACTTGACATGGTTACCTTAACTTCTTTTTGCCCTTTCACTGGAACACGTTGTGTGTATTTACCAGCAGTACAACACTAACAGATTTCTAGGGCAAATGGAAACGAAGGTTTTGGGTGCCTTGACTTTTTACTATTTCCTGCAAAGTGTTTGACAAAACTTGGGAGTGCTACAGCACCAAGATCAGAGGTTGTTTTGAAGCCTTTGCTCTGTCTAAAGAAGAAAAGCAAACAGGACAAAAATCCTTCTGAACTTCAGCACTATGCTTCTGCAGAGAATAAGAAATCCAGTAGATTCAGCAGTCACTGTAGCAGTGCTGGGTGGTACACAGAGGAAGGGATCTGACAGCAATATCTTTCATTTTTGGTCAAACTAGCTTTCTGCAGCTGAAGTAGGAGAGAAGACTATGATCACTGAGCTTCAAGCAGCATTAAGTACTAGCAGTGATGTTATCTCTGCAATGTACTTCAGCTCCTCTGAAGCTGGGAGCCTTCTAGATCCATTGTCTGAGAAAAATAAGGACTTAGGGAGTACACAGAGAGGAAAAGGATCCTCTGGTTCCTGTGCAACAGTCAATAGAGCCAATGAGACTCTCCTAGATATCTTAATTAATCCTGACATATGCTATACAAATACATGCATGTACATATGTATATACAGTTATATATACATACACACACACACACATGCCTATGTGCATATGTGCTATATGTGCATATATATGTATGCAGCATCAAATGATCTCAGCTTGTACTGGAATTAAATTCTTCACTTCTGTAAGACACCACTGAGAATTTTGGGGGGGAGGATTTGATTTTTTCTTTGCTTTGCTTGTTTCATCTAAAGGGCACAGAAAAGATAATGAGAATGGAGTTTGTCCTTCACCTTAATTTCTCCAAAGTCACTGAAGTAAAGGAAGGAGTACATTTAAACTTCTTTCTCTCTCCACACTGCAAGCTGTAATTGTTGTGGATCTTTTTAATCACGTTAATTCCTTTGTCTGTACAGAGATTGAAAATTGTTAGCTGATAATTAATATGTCTTTTTACCGTTTAATTAAAAAGTTAACTGCTGTGGTTAAGTGCCAAATAATACCCGAGTACTACACATTTTCATATCCTCTTGCAAATCAAAAGCCAATCAAAAAGTCAAAACCCACAGCACTCCTTGGGCTTAGAAACATTTAGGGAACTTAAGCTGAGACAAGCTTTCTTTCCACCAAAGCTCAGGACACGTCTGTGAATTACATCCCTTGAAATTCTTTGGCTTGACTGAAAAATTCACACTTACATTTGGGTATCTTTTTTTAATGTCTGTTTTGGTTTTGCTTTGTTTTTTTAGGATAGAAGTTTACTCACGCTGTAGAGTAAGTCATATCATGCAGGTCTCTGGACAAAAGTCTCAAATTTTCAAAACTACACTCGATATATTTTTGTGACATGGATCATGGTAAGATTTTGTTGAAACCACTGGCTCCTAGCTCTTGTATGGGAACACAGGTTGGATTGTAACACAGGCCTTAGGGCACAGATTTTCAGAGGTGCTTTGTTTCTGAACTACACACAGCCATTAGCTTCTTAATTACAAGGTAAAAATACATACTAATGGGAGTTAAGGCTGTGGAAACTGCTTTTTTTTTCCTACTTTTTCAATTATTTAGTTGGGCAAATTAGCTAATCTGTATGAGTGGCCAGTCACAGAGTGCAGATCTATGCTTGTTAGATCTATTGCTATCAAGAAGACCAAAGCCTGTAATTACAGCATGTTCTCTGTAATGAAGGTCATGTTCTAGATCCCATTCTATTATCCAGTATTCAAATATACACATCTTTCTGAAACAAAACTTTCCAATTTGAAATCAGCATCCTTGATTTCAGTTGCAACACAAGCTTCTTTGTCAAAAAGTTTGAGTAAAATTGTTCTATCTCTTTAGAAATTCAAAAAGTAAAAAAGAGGCACAGGCTTCACACCAGTGTACTGATCTCGAGTCCTTGGAAACTTCAATTTCTGCAGTCAGAATCAAAATGCAAATCTATTCTGGCACCAGTGGAATATAGAACACCCTTCAAGGCACAGTCATATATTCATTTTGATTTTTGGGGGGGCTTGATTTGATTTGGATCAAGTTTTGACTGAAAATATGTCAGCCTAAGAAGTTATCTTCCCCTGCACTTTCTGTTTCTGTGTCTTCTGGAACAATCCTGCAGCTAGCCATACTTTAGTAAAACCACCCAATTTCCTAGAGACTTCCAATGGTGAGGTTTAAAGTGAAGCAAGACTGTGCAGTTACTGTTACTGCTAGTGACCAAGATTAAGAGTACAATTAGTTTTTTTGTCATGCATATGCAACATATGAATCTCCAATTAGGCTTCACACCAGTTATCACAGGTGAAACTCCTTGGAAGTCTGTGAGCAGTTCTACTTCAGAAGCCAGCTCAGATGCTCTTCTCCACGTTAATTCTTTCAGGTAAGTGGGAGTAAGAAGCAGTGAAATTGTAGTCATATGCCAGCAGACAAGATTGAATGCATAGCAAGTGCAGACATGATGAACAAGAAGGTGGTGTTTTAATAGTCAATTTTCAGAATATAACAACTCTTGAAAATAGAATAGCTTAGAACATTTTCTCTATTTAGAAGTGTCACTGCTTAGCTGTTCACTTAAGTAAAAGCTGAGCTGTAGTGCACCTTTAAGATAAAGCATTACCAGGGGCTGGAAAGGCTTTCAGCTAAGGGGTACCTCAAAATCAAAACCTGGTGCCATCACATAGCATAAATGACAGAATAGGAATACTAGAGGTATCTTTATTCTAAGTTGCTCCTGAGATGTTCAGCTTGCTACTGCATTGCCAGAACAGGAGGAATGTCAAACTAAGCTGGCTCATAATTTATCTTGTCAGAACACAGTCTGCACCCAGGTTTAGGACGAATCTGTGTGGCTGTGTGTGTGTAGGTTCAAGGGCTATGAAGTTCAGAAGATCCACACTAAAAACAAGGTGAGGCATGTAGCATTTCAACCCTTCGTTTATCTCTGGGTTGCTTTAACTGGCTGTGGAAATTTTCTCTAGGGTGTGATAAACAAATCTGGAAGGCTGTGAACAAGACTTGGGATGTCAGCTGAGAGAGAGGGGTCCTCTGCTCACTGAGAACCTGCTGATAGCATCTTGTGCAGCTTATACTGCAACTGCATGCTGGAGTACATGCAGGTAAAGGGGATACTGCATGAAGGGCACTGCCATCACTATCAGCATCATTGCTCTAGAAGAAGAATGCTGTATTTGAAATAAATAAACTCATCACCTGGTTAGGAACTGTCATTTAACGCAGCACCCTGAGAAGCAAAGGGCTTCCATTCTCCTCCATGTTTTCTACCATGAAGATGGGGAAGGGTCTGGGGGCAAGGTGTGTGGCCCATTGTGCCTCTGGGCATCCCTGGGTGCAGCTCAGCATGCTCTGTGGAGTGTCTCTCTTGGAGGCTATAAAATCCTCAAGGCAGGCCAGAAAATAAAAACATTATATGTTTCCCCACCGAGTCTAGTGCAAAGAGCCTTCTCTCTTCACATGCTTCTGTGTGCACTGTGAAGTACAGCCTGAATTACAGTGGTGAGATTTTCTGCTTGGATACGACACACATATTTTGATGATGAGAGAGATCAGCTCTCGGACAGAAATCCATTTTTATGTCATACCTCACCAGCACATGTTCTTCACGCAGTTACAAAATGAGCATGTACTACTTGCCATCCAGATGGCTAGCTGGCAAAGGCTGCTGGCGGTGGCCATACCTGGGGAGGACAGGACATGTGCTGGTGTATGAGTATGGCCCACCTCACTGTCGTACTGCTCCTTGCTGGACTCTCACAGGACTGAATGAGCAAATATACAGAGGGAAAGGTAGCTGATCCTGTTCAGGCATGATACAAGCAGAGAGTGTGCCACGCTCCCAGGATGATTGTTTCCACACCAAGGTAAGCAGCAAGAGAATTTCAGATCCAGCCTTATTCTCCTGCAACCAGCAGGGTTCTTAGCAATGACAGTGGAAGCTGAAAATGTTTCCTTTTAGCTGTCTCTGTCACCTACTGAGCGTTTGTGAGCCCATTGGTCAGAATTAACCCCTTAAGCTCACAGACCAATGGTATTCTTGTCAGAATATAGATACTAATGCAATGCACAATGACTGCCTTTCACTGGAAAACATTGCCACATAACTCAAAGCTGCTTTAGGGGCTGAACTTCACCATTTTTATTCTGGATACTCACACCATAGTGACACTTCTGAAGCAGCAGAACAAGCCGCTACTCATGCAATAAACTCCCACGTTGCTTATTACTCACTTGGTATGCTTACAACAAGACCTGAGAAAATTAATGTGAGTTTTTTAAAATGTCAGGGGAGGTGAAGGTAGTATTTTAAAATTGGGTTCCTCCCCTCATTTGCCACAGAAAATAACAGGAAAAACCTATAAATAAATAAATAAATAAATAAATAAATAAAAATAATTTAAAAATCCTGCAACATTTTGATCCCTAGTTGTAAATCATAGAATCATAGAATGGCTTCATAGAATCATAGAATGGCTTAGGTTGAAGCCGACCTCAAAGCCCACCCAGTTCCACCCACCAGCTCAGGCTGCCCAGGGCCCCATCCAACCTGGCCTTGAGCGCCTCCAGGGATGGGGCACCACAGCTTCTATGGGCAGCTGTGCCAGGGCCTCCCTGCCCTCCAAGGAAAGGATTTTTTCCTAACATCTAACCTAAATCTCCCTTCTTTTAGTTTAAAGCCACTCCCCCTCATCCTATGACTATCTACCTCAGTAAAAAGTCACTCTCCCTTCTGCTTGTAGGTTTCCCTTGAGTTCTGGAAGATTGCAACAAGGCAAGGCAAAGGGGCCTTCCATAAAGGCACTGCAAAACCCCTTTCACTGCCTCCATCCAGATGAGCCCTGGATGTGGATTTTGACACAGAGGCTGCTGCAGGGTGTGGAAAGGCTGACAATCTTCTTGGGCTCTCCAAAGTGCTACTTTAACTTTTATTTTTTTATTATTTTTTTTTTTAGATCAATTTAAGAGAAGTTTGAGGGAGTTAAATGCATTCTCAGAGCAAATTGAATCTATATTTCTTCAGATACATGAGTCAGAGCATCTGAACGTGTATTGCCAAATATAGGCATTGTGCTACATCAGAATATGGATGCTGGAGGATAACTGCATAATTTCCAAAGTTTTATTATCTTTTCATTTCTGTCAAGCAAATGACCGAGAGCAGCACTCTTTTCCATCCCTCCAGGAGAGCTGCCTGACAAAGAAACACTGTATGTTTTAAGAGAAAGGGCAGCGAGATTCATGTTGTGACTGTCTGAAGTCTGCCATAGGGATGGCAGTTACGGTGGGTGACACAGTGGCCGTGACGCTTCGGCGTCCCATTGGGACTGAGCACGGGATGTCACATTTTCAGGGCACCTCCAGCACACACGTGGAAAGCTGGCAGAAATGTACGGAGAAACCCACTCTCAGACCCCAGGCTGAAAGATCTGCCTCCCAAAGGCACGCCCGAAGGATGAGGTAGAGGGACGCAGATCCCCCGTTTCCCGTGGACGAGCGTCCACCTTCACTCCCTCTCAGCGCGTTCCGCGCCTTCCGCCATTTTCCCCCTTTTGCCCGTAGCTCAGCAACCGCCCGCCAGGGGACGCCGCGGCTCCTCGGATGAGGGGCGCGGGGGCTCGGCGCGGTCGAGGGCACTCATTGGCTGCGGTTGGGCGGGCCGGGCGCGGGGCGCCGCTTCTTAAAGGGCTGCGCGGGGCGGCGGGCTTGCGGTGCCGGGCGGGTGCTGCCGTTAGGGGCGCGGGCGGGTGTGTGCGTGCGGGGCTGCCGGGCGAGATGAGCGAGGTGGGTGAGCGGCCGCTGGGCGCGGGCGTTGGGAGGGTAAGGGGGATCTTCAGAAAGTGTGAGGGTGGGTGGATGGGACGGGGGGTCCGCGGGCGCGGGAGGCGTTGAGCGTAATGTTCAGCGTAATGTTTACTTTCCTAAGGTCAGCCGGGGAGGGCAGGGTGCTTCGCTTGCGGCTGAGCTGAGAGATGTTTGTCGGCTGCGCGCGGGGTCTGAAGCTCGTAGCTTCTGTAAAGCCGTATTTAGTGAGTCTCTACAGGTGTGTGCGCTCCTTCAAAGCGAGGGGTGTTGCCTTGTTTTGTGCTTCGAAGGACCGTGTGCCCCGGTGGAGAATTGGAGGTTTGGAAACCCAGAGTTTAAAGGTGTTTGCAGGGCTTTTCTCTGCGCGGAATCATCACAGAACAAATTGTGCGGGAGCCAGATGTGGGAGCTCATGGAAAAAATGACATCTCTGTAGCCTGATGCTAACGTGAACTTCATAAATGCTGACCTGGGAAGGATAATTAAGGAAAAGAATGTAGATAGTTCTGTAGCCTGGAAGGATTGCTGCCTGCTTGTAAATAAATAAGCTGTTTTAGGAGAAATGTTCTGAGGGCAAAACAGTATTTTTCTCTTAGGTGTGTACTTGGGCAGGATGACTCTTTATCAGTCAGTCAAGTGCCAGCCAGAGTCAGTTTGCGGCAACCCAGATTCTCCATTGCACTTTGCCTTGGGGATGAGTAGCGATATCTGTAATTACACCTTACACAGCACCTATTTCTGGAGGCTATTTCCTGTTACAAAAGACCTGCTGCTTCTCTAACAAATGGCTATTC
The DNA here is from genome assembly GCA_035772895.1 of Perdix hodgsoniae. NCBI lineage: Eukaryota > Metazoa > Chordata > Aves > Galliformes > Phasianidae > Perdix > Perdix hodgsoniae. The sequence continues at coordinate 4,095,596 of JAPSGF010000036.1, read as the reverse complement.
CTGTCTTGGCATCGTGAGCAAAGCAAAAAGAAGCACTGAATTAGTTCTGACGAGCTGTTGTGCAGCTGTTACGCTTTGGTGCTCTCTCAGGTAAAAGACTTGAGGTGGGGACCAGAGAGAGAGTTGTGAGGAGCAGCTTACGTTTTAGTTTGTGGGTCAGGCAAGTGGGAAGAGCAGAGGGAAGCCTCACTGTGCGTTCCTGTTGCTTGCAGAGATTTGACAGCCCAAGTGTACTTGCACCATGATTTCTGTGACCTCTCCTTGTTGCTGCCTGCATTTGAATTCACTAGGCAGAGTCCATGCTGTAGTCTTTTATAGTAACTGCACCTTTGCCACTTACACTGGCTGCTCCTTTAAGATAGTATTTGGGAAGAAATCCTCTGGTGTAGAGGAATGGTTGAATGATCATGCTATACTGACTGCAGCTGTGCAAGGCACTCTTACATTATATTCCTGTGCTAGGTTGTACTTGCTCAGTGATTTCCCTTTCATAGTTTGAAATATTGTTGCTTGCTTTGTGCATAGTGTGTCCTGATGAACATTAAGATCACTGTTAATACCACCACAGGGGTTCTTTATTCATAATAAATTTCCTGGTGCCTCACAGAGCAGTATTTCTAGCACACCTTCGGAGCTAGAAAGATAACATTTCTATGATGCTGAAGTGTAATCAACGTCTCCAGTCCTACTGTCATTCTCCAGATAATACTGAAGCATTTATCACCCACAGCTATACTGAATGAAAACCAACAGTCAAAAGAATAATATTGTTCCCAAAGGTGGGTAGGAGCAACTGGACCAGCCCAAACCACTCCAGTTCAGAAGACTGCTTAAAAGCAGAGGCAGAAAAATTAGAAAGCATCTTAAACATCTGTTTGGGTGGGGGTCTTGGTGGATTTCAGTTGTAATGCTGTAACTGCGTTTTATTTTCTTTGTCCTAATCTGACAGAGAATCTGAGGACAGTGATTAAAAAAGGCTCATCTTGAGCCCTGAAAAGATTATCTCAAAGTGGTGTTGAGATGGCTGAAAGGTTTTAGCTTATGTTTTTAATTGCTAGTATTTGAGTGGAACTTAGGCAGTGGTAGTGAATTCTGAAGAGAGCTTTCAGATCCTTTCAAAGTTATTTCTTGACTTTTTATGTGACTTCTTATTTTACTGCCTCAAGCAAAATTAACTGAATTCCTGTTTGTGATTACCACTCTCCTGATGGAGAAAGCTGAAGAGGAAGCAGCCATTAATCTGACTATAGTACTCTTTTATTTTCTAGCAGCTAACTTTTTTTTCAGCGAGGAAAGAACTTCTCTGCAGAAAAATCATCATCTGCAATTAGTAAAAAGTATTTAAGATACTCTGATTGCTGTGCAAAGATCTGTCACTGTATCTCTGGGGAATTTAAGGTATAAGGGTTTACCTAGTTGAATCATGGAAGCGTCCAAATGTATTTACTGCTAGATGCTTCTTGGTTTTAGCTGGAGATAGTTCATTATGTACTGAAATGTGTTTTTAGGTGTTAAATTAACTTTGGAAATCTGTTCTTGAGTAACTGAGGAGCCTTTTCTCTAGGTCTGTAGGTTTATTCCTTCAACTTTAATGAGCTTGGAGAAAATAACCAAGCTGTTCAGAGTTAGATGCTGTATGACAGTAGCTATGAGACAGATGCAGCTGTTCTTCCATTAAAGATTTCTGTTCACCTAGGATAAACTGGGGAAAGCCATCTTGGATGTTGGTTCACAGAAGAATGTCAAATCACTATACACACTCGCTAGTGAGCCTTTAAGCTTAAAACTCACCTCAAAAAGTCTGTCGGCTTATCAGTGGAACTATCTGACCTGCTGAGTTGTCAGGCCATGCTGACAGTATTCCTCTGTGAAGGCTTGCAAGAAGCAGCTTTAACTTCATACAAATATTTTTACATCAGTCACTGCCAGTCTCTCCTTCTGTGCTGAATGGCTCTGGTTGTTGTTAGGGATCAGTCTTACTCTTGGAGTCTGACTATAGAGTGCTTAGGTCTCTTAGCTGGGCTTGGAATACAAAGAACCCCAGCTGTTTCTCTCTTGAGCTGCAGCAATCTCTTTCCTGTTGTCTTATGGCTCTTGAATTTGGCACCAACTGCTGACGTTCTCCTCTGGGAGAATCATGACTGTGTTACCTGTAATGGGGATGTGCAAGGTATTTCTGGCTCATCAGCTCCAATCTTGTGGGGAATGCCAAGCAGCTCCCAACTGCAGCCCAGAGTACTTAATTTGTGTAATTTGGAGTTCAGATTACCTTCAGATCGTTACACAGCAATTGCATTGGGAAAGATGTTGGCTTCAGTAGAAATGTGATACGCGTAATGCAGGGGTCAAAGGCTTGTCCTGAAATTTGAGCTTCATCAGTCCTTGGAGTGAGAGGAGATGCCTTATAACCAAGACAATACAAGGCAAGTAATACCACTAACCTCATGGTGTGGGTATGTTTCCAGTCTGCTAGAGCAACATAGGGTGTCTGCTTCCTTACAGATTGAAGAAGACCCTGGGATGTGTTTCCATCACTTCAGTCAAATACCCTAGCCAGGAGGTTGTTACAGAAGGAGAGGAATGTAGCCAAGACTGGAACTTCTGGCACAAGTGCTGGTTTTTGCCTGAAACTGTAACTGTTTCAGGTAGTTAAGTGGGAAAGCTGAAACTCCTCCATGGATTGCTCTCCCAAATTCAGTTTAATATACAATAGAAACTGGGCTAAACTGTTGATAACTTTAGTCTTGGAACTAGATGTATTTAAGTGATGTTTCTAACATCAATAATCCTGATTGCAGTAAATCAGAGAGATGGCTTTTGTTGGGGGAAAATATGCCATGTTTGTTCAAGGGAGCTACCGTACTCTTATGTGGTTCTTGCAATCTGGGTTGTGGAGGGAGGTGGTGTCTTAGCAAGCAGACCTTTTGCAGCAGGATGAGGGGGTGGGGATATGATGATGACAGTGCCTTTTTGTCAGATACTGCAGTGATCCTCAACTTCTGAACTACCAGTTTCACTGAGGTTATACCCACAATAGGTACACAACTGCATAGATCTAAAATGCAACTAGAATGTGGCAGGCTGGAAGGAAGAAATTGCGCAGCTGTTGTAGGATAGGGGTGGCACTGAAGGTGTGTGAACACTTTTTTTTTTTCTTATCTCAGATTTACTTACTAGTTGTGTAGTAAATTGCTTCTCAAAAGAGGAGGAAGGAAGGAGAATAGCAAGTTATTTTTTTTTTTTAGGTTTATCACTTTGCCTGTTCTTCCTCTGATGTGGTTTAAGTGGAATCAGGCATCTAGTTGGAAGCTAATCTTAGTTTGGTGAAGGTGGTACAGTTCAGAAAGAAGCTTGTTTACTTTCAATGTGTATAATGCTAACAGATTAAAACAACCCTCTTATAGGGGACAGTTGGCTTCAGAAATGTGCTTCAAGATAATATTTCCTTGTTAAAGAGTAGCTTCAAATGAAAACCTATGTATTTGTAAAACAAGAGAACTGCACTTCAATAGGAAAATTAAGAGTATAATTTCAGGCTCCAAAGGCATGTTACTTATTGATTAAATATCTCTACAATTCTAATGTATCAGTAAGCTTACGAGGATTATCTTTCCAGTATTTCTATGCTGACTTGATCAGGCTCATGATTAAATAAGGTATATGGTCAATGTCAGCTCTTAAGTCTTATTTTCCAAGTCTATGAAATAAAAAGTAGTATGTCAGTGTTTACATGTTTTCTTTTTGTGTAACAACACTACAAAAACAACAGTACAAAAACTCCTAATAGAGTGGCTAGTCCTAGACAGCGGGTGTGTAAATCATATGATGCTCATTGCTTGGTTGAAGAGGGCTGAGAGAAGGCTGTGTGCATCAGAGGAAAGCTATGCCTTTCTTTATCTTTTCAGTTGCAGTGGAGCCTTAAAATCACAGGACCATGCAACACTTTATTCTCTGTGAGGCATAGGATCCTTTAATAAAGATGAATAACAGCCTCTCTTTTTCTAAGAAAAGGTGTTCTGTTTCTTTTTTCTCAGTTGTTTAGACACTAGTTTAACAAAAATAGACATTCCAAATAAATAGAAACTAGGTGAGATCATGACTAACATTCTTTATCCCTTTACTTTTCCATCTCCTTTTAATAATGGCAATCATTCTTTATTTCTCTTATGGAAACAAATGGAGGAGACAGATCAGATAGGCTACTTGTTTCTTAGGAAAAGAAATGTCAGTCTGGAATGGGCTCGGAGCAAGCAACAGCAGAAGAGTTGTAATTGTGAAACTTGCTTTTAATTATAGGACTGAGGAGAAGTAACTCAATTTATCCTTGCTCTCCATGCCTCTTCCCATCTTCCGTATAAGAGAGTGTATGGGATAAGTGTTGCATTGGCCATTCCTCCAGCTGCTATCTTCTCACCTGATCAATTCATACCAAGTGGTATGTAACCTTATTTATGAGCAACATGAAACTTGAAGGAAAAAGCACAAGTTTAGTCAGAAGTGAAAATTGCCTACATGCCTTGAGTATTCTCTCCTCTTAAAGGGAAAAGTATTATTTTGCAGACATCAAATTTTCTTATGTTGTCACCTTAGTATGCAGTGCATGAAACATGACCTGGAATGGAGGTGTACCTTATACTGTGAGAGTGGTGAAGGTAGACTGAATGATGATAGAGTGCTTTTGTTGAAGCTGATAGTAAGACCCAAAAAAAGGGATGGGGAGGGAGTGAGAGGGGGGAGGGAAGCTATTAAAGGTTCCTTCTGACTTCAGACTTTAAGGATTACCGGAGACTGAGTGTTGTGCTTGCTCATTATGTGTTCGGTCTGCATGTTCATTGGTTGACACTTGGCTGAGCATGAGCCAGCGGTGTGACTAGGAAGGCCAATGCCATCCTGGCTTGTATCAGAAATAGTGTGGTCAACAGGAGCAGGAAGGTGATTGTCCCTTTGAACTCAGTCCTGGTGAGGCTGCACCTTGAGTGCTGTGTTTCATTTTGCGCCCCCGCTACAAGAAAGACATCAAAGCCATGGTGCATGTCTAGGGAAGGGCTATGAAGCTGTGAGGAATCTGGAGCACAGGTCTCATGGGGAGTGGCTGAGGGAACTGGGATTGTTCAGCCTGGAGAAGAGGAGGTTCAAGGGAGACATTATTGCTTTCTACTCCTTCCTGAAGGGAGGTTGTAGCGAGGTGGGAATAATTGTCTTCTACCATGTAACGAGCTAGAGGGAATGGTCTTAAGTTGTCCCAGGGAAGTTCAGGTTGAATGTTAGGAAAAATGTCTTTTCTGAATGAGTGGTTAGGTACTGGAACAGACTGCCTAGGGAGGTGGTGATGTCACCAGCCCTGGAGGTGTTCAAGAAGCATTTAGATGCTGCACTGAGAGACATAGTTTGTGTGGATGATATGTGGATGTGTGATATATGGATGTTTGGGCTAGATAATCTTGGAGGTCTTTTCCAACCTTGGTGATTCTGTGATTCCTTAATGTTTGGAGAGGGAGTGCTAGCTATGGCAGGATGTGTGCTAATGGTTATTTAGTGTCACAAACGGGGGCTTGGTGTCCAACGGCCTGGCAGCAGATATGAGCTGTTTTGTCACCAGCTTTGTTTGCTGCTCTTCGGCTAGCTCATTTGATTCTAGTTACCCAATAGTGTCAGCAGGACTAGAGAAGCTACTGTAGAATAACCAGATAAATGGGTGTCCTGGTTTCAGTTGGAACAGAGTTTATTTTCTTCATTGTGTCTAGTATGATGCATGTCTTGGCAATAGGAGAAAAACAGTGTTAATAATACACCAATGTTTTAGGTCTTGCTGAGCGGTGCTGTATGGAGCCAGCAGGTGCATAAGGAGCTGGGAAGAGACAGAACCAGGACAGTTGACTGAAACTGGCTTAAGGGATGTTCTGTGTCATAGAATCAGAGAATGGCCAGGGTTGAAAGGGACCCAAGGATCATCAAGCTCCAACCCCCCTGCCACGTGCAGGGCCACCAATATCTAATACTAGACCAGGCTGCCCAGCGTCCCATCCAGCCTGGCCTTGAACATGTCTAGGGATGGGGCATCCACAACCTATTTGGGCAGCCTGTGCCAGCACCTCACCCCTTTCTAAGCAAAGAACTCCTCCCTGACATCCAACCTAAATATTTCCTCCCTCAACTTAAAATCATTTCCCCTTGTCCTACCATCATCTACCCTTGTATAGAGTTGACTCCTGTCCTGTTTGTAGGCGCCCTTCAGGTACTGGAAGGCTGCAATGAGGTCACCCTGCAGTCATCTTGTATGATGTCATGCAAAACTATAAAACTGGGAAGCTGGCTGGGTGGGTTGTTTCTGCTCAGGGACTGACTGGGCATTATTCAGTGGGTGGTGAGTGACTGTGTTGTGCACTGCTTCTTTTGTTTAAAAGAAATATGTATTTTATAAGATATAACCACTATTTCTCTTCATTTTCTGTCTTATTAAGTAATCTTTATCTGAACATGTGAGTTTTACATTTTTTTCTGAATTTCTCCCCCAATTTACCTGAGGGCTGGGGGGACTAAGTGAATGGCTGTGTGGTGTTTTGCCACCTGCTGATTTAAAACACAAGAATGGGAACCAAATGTTCAAGTTTTAATGATTTAAACTCAAAGGCTGTATGCTGCTGCACCTGAATGGGGAAGGTTGTGTGTTGGTTCACAGCACAAAATGATTATACTAAAAATGGGGAAGAGTGAAGAGCTGCAGGGAGCCTGGCTGGTTGTTTCACTCTGATGTAGAAGGATTTGTAGGGATTTCAGGTGTGTTGTCATCCTCAGAAAAGATGCAGTTCAGAAATGCCCAAGCAAGCACTGATCAGGCTTATATCCCTGGAAGTAGGACAGCTTTCAGTGTAATGTTATGCTACAAGTTTTTAATCTTGTCAAGAGTTAGTAGGTTCTTCTTTCCAAGTGAATTGGTGGCTCTTTCCAAGCTGGACCTATTAGCATGAAAGATATTAAGGAAGAACAGTGCTTTATGAGTGTTTTTACAGATACAGGAATACTCTCCAACAAAAAAAAAAAAGTTGGCTTTAGTGAACTAGAGTTTCTGAGCCAGATTCATTCAGCTGAGTCATTTCTGGCAAGTCATACTACCTGACATGCTGCTTTGCCTTTACATCTCCATGAAGAACCTGTGTGCATTTCAGTAAAGCTCTGAACAGGCACTAGAATGAAGTGAGAGGAAAGAGTGCCCCCTTCTATGAGAACAAGAGAACTGGGCTTTGGATATGTAAGATAGACTTCCCTTCCAAAGGGGCTAAACAATGCATCAGACAGGTGACTGCAGGTGTCCTAAAATAACTGCAATGTAATGGTTGGTAATGGAGGGTAGTTGGCCTGAGATGAACTGAAGCATGTAGCTAAAAATGAAAACATCTGAAGTGCTCAAGTCCTGGGTCTTGGGTGAGGCAGTAGGGAAGAGGTGTGTAGGCAGAAAAATAGTTCTAATTAAAAAATCACAAGCATGATTTTAATTGATTTCTAGTGCTTTTTAGTCTCTAGTTCCAGTGTTCCATGTATTGGGACTGCTGTCTCTTTTCTTTTTTAAAAAAAAAAGCTTTTCCAAATCTCAAGGACTAAATACTAAGTATTCTGGTTGTTGAATTGCTAAGCACAATTTCAAAATTAGTTTGAAATACCCTGGACAATATCTTTTATTGCAACTTGAGGGGTACCGTGTGGTGTTCTGGAATAAAATCTGAGCAGCACTGAAAACCAATTCCTAAAATTCCAAACATTTTTAGTGGAATGTGAGGTGAAGGGATACAGAAGATGGAAACTGCTGCGAAATAGGAGCATCAACTTGATTGGAAGGAGGAGGAAAAGCAGACTAGGCAAATGGAGGTTGCTGGGCAAACAGGTTTCTGCAGATTACATGGTGGAAAAATAAGACGTGAGGCTTCATAGCTGCTTCATATGTATCACTACTCCTCTCAGATCTGACGGATGCATACTCATCACTTAAAGAGAGAACAAGCACATTGTTGGCTTGGCACACATTTAAACTACATGTGCCAGCACACGTGTGCTACAGTTTAAGCAGGTCAGCCAAATGCCTAAGGCAGGCTGACTTCATGCCAATTTTAATTGGCCAGTCAGACTTGGCTAGCTATCACTTCAGCTCATTTCCCAAGCTATGGCACAGCATTAGCATCCGAGCCAAGCTGAATGCATCTCTACAGAAAGACTACAGGAGACCCTCAACTTGCTTTACAAGGATTTTGTTCTGAGTTCTGCCTTGTATTCTTTGCTTTGAATAGAAGCTTGGTGCATTTTCACTCTAGAGCCGGTTAAAGGGATGGATCTGCATATGTAGAAACAATTAGCTAAGGATCTAGCATTACTCTTGTAAACTGTGGGGGGGAGAGGGGGGATGAAATAATGAGAGTTACAAATCCAAATTCTAACAATATCTTTTGTGGTCATATCATAAGCCTTTAAAATTAATAGATGTTTTCATCAGACTGCAACATGTCAGGGCACAGCTGGATCTAAGTAAATGTTGTAATCTGCTTTCTGTGTGAAACTTAGGTCTGGTGGGATATTAACAAAATGAATATGTGGCTTTATTTTCTGGAGGAACACATTCAGGTCCTTTTTTAATGACTTTATGTAATGGGTTGCCATTAACCATATATGAATAAGATGACAATATCTTACTAATGTGGAGTGGAGAAAATGTGAATTTTCACTGAACTTGAATTGGGAAGAATAGTTCTGTGGAGGAGTATGAGACAACAGCGAGGGAGCTTTTCTTGAATTTGACCAGTTTTGCAAAACTGCACGCAAGCCAGCAGTGTGTGATGGTAGCCCAGAAAGCTAATAGTATCCCGGGCTGCACCAGAAGAGGGATGAGCAGCAAGGAGAGGGATGGGATTGTCCCCCTCTGCTCTGCCCTTGTGAGGCCCCATCTGGAGTACTCTGTCCAGGCCTGCGGTCCCCAACACAAGAAGAACATGAAGCTTCTGGAAAGGGTCCAGAGGAGAGCAGAAAGATGATGGGAGGGCTGGAGCACCTTGGCCATGAAAGAAGTCTGAGGGGAATTAGACTTCTTCAACCTGGAGAAGAGAAGGCTGTGGGGAGACCTTGTTATGGCCATCCCAGACACAAAGGAAGCCTACAGGAAAGATCAGGTTTGATAGGGCCCTGAACATTCTGGCCTGGTGGGAGGTGTCCCTACTCATGGTAAGAAGGTTGGAACTAGGTCCTTTTTAAGGTCTCTACAATCCCAAATCAATCTGTGGTTCTGTGACTTCCTGAGAACTTGTTCCAAGGCTAGAGCGTTGCAGGAACTGAAAAATATTTAGTCCTACGTGAACCTGGTGAGTCTGTCCTTGGAGTCAGGGATGCTGGGAATTACATACAGCTACACTGAAAATTGCTTTCCTAATTTCTCTGCCACTATTAACATCAAAGCTGATAGTAGCATTAATTTCACTGAGCAGCTGCGGGGTCCAGAGAGCTTCTGATTTGTGGAAATCTGTATTTTTCAGCCAGCTCTTGGATGAAGCTAGTGATCTATCTTTTTTTTTTCCTCTGCATTCTATGTGAGCATGTCTGAGTGCTGTCCCTGAAGCTTGCAATCGGTGTGACCTTGTGCATCACCCCATCCATTTTCCTTCTTAGTGTTGTGGGGTTATTTCTAATCGCTTGGCTGCTGCTTGGACGCACAGTGCCAAGGCAGCTTTGCTAGGAACTGCATCGCACTGAAAACAAAGCTGCTCCCCCAAAGTCTCAGTGGGTCACTTTCAATGCAGATCTGAACAATGAGGAACAAATTTCTGTCAAGTACAGCCCAATTTCAAGGCAGCTTCAGCTGCCAATTCAGAGTTCCCTGTGTAGGGATGTCCTGGTGGCACAGAGCCAAAGATAACGGGTCTGCATCATCTCTTTGTGCAGCCCCTGGGTAGGGTGCGCTGCCAAGACTGCAGTGTGCTCTCAGTCCAGTGATTTCCCCTGCTCCTGGAACAGCCCTGCAGAAGCTGCTGTCAAAACTGCAAATGGCTCTCGGGCTGCTTGCGGTCGCTGTCTGTGACCACACGTCCTGCCTGGAGGGTGGAGGAACAAAGTGATGCATAAACATCCGTGCTGCTTCCTCATGCTGTTGCCTTGAAAATCCGGCTTTTCCCTGTGGTGGAGGCAGGAAGCTGCTTTGTATAGCGACTTAAAACAGCTGTAATCAATAACTTCTCAAAACCTGGCTGTGCAGTTCTGCAGGCTGTAGTAAGATCTGTTTACCCCAGAAATAAGTAAGGATGGGGGAAGAAAATAAGAAGGAATTTTGTTTGAATTGTACAGCTAGAAAAAAAAAGCTAACAAAAAAAAAAACACCCAAACTTCTGCAGTCTGGGAAGATGCACAGTCTGTTTTAATAATGATAAAGTCGATATGATCAGATATGAAGCAATTTGTCAGTGCAGACTTCTGCCATCAATAACCAAGCTGTCCCTTGAAGACAGCCTCTAACTCAATTACAGCTGGGTTTGTATCTTGGCAAATTAAATTACCCTCAATTTCAGCAGAGTTTGGAGGAATTAAATATAAAGTAAATATTTGTTTAAGAAAACCAACACCATCCATAATCAGCTATATCATGCCTGTGCAAAGAGCCTGACCCCTTAATTGGCTTAGTTCATTCTTCCCATCCAAGACTGCTAATATTAAAGGGTACCCAGGATGCCCTCTGAATTCAACACTTTGCCCAGGTCCCCGAGGTTCTGATTAGCTCCTCGTCAATTGCCACAGCCAGCTGCCATTAACTGTGCCTGCACAGCTGGCCAGGGCTTATAATGGAGGTATGTTGTTTGTGTGTGACTAGACCTCCTGTGTCACCCAGCTGCTTTGGTAGTGCCTGGCTGCCTGGTGTTTCTTTGAGATTGTGCAGCATCACAGGGAGATACAGATCCATGTTGAACTGGCAACTGATGAAATGTTTTGAGATCTGTTTAGCAAACAGTATTTTGAGTGGGGGGCACTAGAATATTTAATTTAAAATTAAAAAAAATGCAGTGATTCCAAGTAACTTCTTTTGCGAACGCCATGGCTTCCAGATTCTTTTTATTAAGAACTTTTGGTCCATCTGCGGTTTAAGCTTTTTTAGGAGAAAGCCAGTTCAGAATAAAATTAGCTGCTGAAGTCATTGGGGGATGCAAGGAGATCTTTCTTCTTAGGAGTGCTGTGCAGCAGTGCTGGAACAGATCACCCAGAGAGAGTGTAGATTCTCTGCCCTTGGGGCTTGTGAGACCTGGCCTAGCAAAGAATTGACAATGTTCTCCTTCAGGGTACTTGTTGGATCAGAGACTTCCAGAGGTCCCTTCCAGCCAGCGCTGCTGTGGTGCTATAGTTGAAGTACTGCATCCTTCCATCTGTAGCTCCTCATTTTTAAGCTAGGGCTGTTGCATCTTTGCTTTCCTATGGAAGATCTCCTGAGATCATAGCAATTCCCACTGTGTCTAGAGGAATTAAGAAAAAAATAAGGACTTGAATGTTTCAAAGTAGGTTATATTTTGGTACTCAGTTCCCAGAATCAAACTTTACAGCCTGTTGCCTGTTCTGTTGGACTGATTGGACTGATGCAAACAATTAAACCCTTCTTAAACCGGATGACTCTGCTGATTAATTTCAGGACAGCTCTGCAGAAAGGTTACTATTAACTGGAATAATCTTAGTGAAGCATTTTCTGTATGGCTTTGCAAGCAATTTTATTTGGATAAATGAGGCCTTGAGGATGGAGAGAATCATCATCATAGAATGGCCTTGGTTGAAAAGAACCTGAAAAATTGTCTAGTTTCAACCCCTCTGCCTGTGGGCAGGGTTGCCAACCACTAGACCAGGCTGCCCAGAGCCGCATTCAGCCTGGCTTTGAATGCCTCCAGGGATGGGGCATCCACAATCCTGGACTGGATCATACTGGGAAGGGGAGTTCTGAAGGTTGGTTTCCTGTCCCAGCCTTCCTTTTCTGGAACTGTGGTGCCAAATTTAATGCTACCAGTAAGTAAGAACTAATGGGATTAAAAAAGTAAGAGACCATCTGAAGAAATCCAGTCACTTTTCATTTATACCTCACAGCTTAATCTATTTTTATGTAATTGAAATATTCCTCTTGGGTCACTTTGATATTTCCTATTTATCAATTTGCAGTGTAATAACTTGTGGATACAGGTGTTGCCATCCCTGTCCAAATGACAGCTGAGGTATTTTTTTTTGTTAGTTGGTGTTAAAGGCTTATTCCATAGTTAGTTTTACCCTGTTTATCTTGTGCTTAACAGAACTTAACGTGCAGTTTAGAGATCTTACAGTACTGCAGTAAGATTCCAACTCTCATTCAAGCAACTAATGCTGCTGAAGTAAACAGAAGTACTTGTTCACATGCAAGTTCTCCTGTAAATAAGCCTTGCAGGATCAAGCCCTGTTTCCTGCAGGAGAAAAAAAAGGATTACTTCTCAAGGCTGGCACAGTAATTAACAGGATTTGGGAAATACATTCTTGCAGCTGCTTTCAAAATTAACTTCAAAGATTCCATTAATCCCTGCCTCAGAAAAAAAAAAAAGTGATTACAAATGTCTTTGGAGAAATATCTACTTAATAATGTTTTAATTCAGCATATGCTAATAACCTAAATATTAAGCAGGCTACTGTTTGTGCTAATTATGTTGATTATGTTTGGTGTTGGTGTAAATATTCTGTTTAGAACACTGCATTGAATTTGAATACAAAATCAGCAGGTTTTCAGTGCATTGATTTATAAGTTGCAGCACTGCTTTGGTGAAAGTGGGGCATAGTTCTCCTCTGTGCTATTAGAATCTATAAATACAGCACTGTAAGTGGGTTTCTGCATCTCAGACAGTGACTCTCTCTGCTCCTTCTTATTAGCTGCCTCCCTCTTCAGCCTGAAAGCGTACTGGGTGCTAATGCTGAGGACTCACCTCAAACCCAAAAGCTCTGTCTGGTCAAAAGTGAACTAGCTGCACTTTGCTGATTGAGGCTGAACTCTGTGAACACCCCCGTGATTAAGGCACTCTGTTCATTGGGTGAACTAAGCATTTTTATGTGGACTAATTCTTAAGTAGCTTAAATGACTGAAAGGTGCAAGGATGTGAATGCTGAGGTTTGAATTCTATCATTTATAGAAAGACATAAGGAAATTGCACAGGTAGATGTTTCTGGAAAGGCTATATTTCGGCAGCTTGGTTCCACCAAGCTGTGACTTCTTGCCTTTTGAAGCTAGGCATGCCTCTAGGCAAATGGGGAGAGAACAGAACAGTCCTCAAATGCCACCGCAATTTGAATCACATCTGTTCATCTCAGCCCAGTTCTGGGATTTTAATGTATAAATATAGCCATAGGAGATCCTAAAAATTAACGACAATCAATAGCTAGTCAAGTACAACACCGCTTGACCCATGAAGATAATTACAAAAATAGTCAGAGTGCCAGGGATTGTTTAATTTTGACAGCCAGTATTGAAAGATGAATCCTGGCACTCTTGCTCTGGCAATACTATGCTGCCCTGGCAACACAGGATGCCCAGAGAATAGAAAATTCCCGCTGTGCAAAGGGACATGAAGAGAGTTCTACTTAGATTTCTACTCTTTCACAAAGATCTGAGATCCTAGGGTGACAGCAGGCAGGAAAAAGTGGTAGTCTCCAAAAAGTCACTTCTACAAGAAACTGTGAGTTGTACAAATGATTGCTTTGTACTGAAGATACATTGATACATTTTTTTTTTCATTCCTGTTGAGCACTCAAAAGATACGATCTGTGATTTCATGCAAAGATGTGCAAGAAGTCAGCAGGTGCATCAGACTCATGGATGCATTCAGACAAAGATGCTCTATGTTTGTTGCTGTTACCATAAATGCGGGTTTCAGAGGACGATTTTATCTCATAAATATTCAGTCTGTGATGTGGGGGAAAAAAGTGGAGGAACTTGTAAAGGTAGCAGAATAAACCAATGAGAAGAGTTTACTTCTAATAAAGTTTTCATAGTGATATTCAAGCTTCTCTGGGATTCCAGTTCTGACTGTAAGCATTCTTTATGTAATTAGTGGGGCTTAACATCAATCTATATCACAGACTGGTGTTGGAAACTTATAATTGGAGGGAATGTTGGTGCGTGGCTCTCCTGTCATATACCAAGACATGTTCTATTGTTCTCCGTTCATCTTCATGTATTTTGATATACAGTTCTCAGGAATCTCCAGCGAAGAATTTCACCAACTTACACTGAAATTCCAAATTCAGCAGAGTTTATCCACTTGTTCCAGGTCATAGGTGTTTGCTTTTTGCCCCTACTTAAATGTTGGGTCTCCATCTAGTTTCTGACCTAAATTAAATTTTTGCTAGAGCTTGAAAGAGGAGCAGTTGCACAATGCCCATTGATTTCAGTCAGTTCCAGATGTCACCTCATCACAGAATTGTTTTCCTACGCCATGCATGTGTAATGCAGTGATCAACCAGCAACAGCAAATGATTTCCTCAGTTCCCAGTACCTGTTTGTTTGTTTTTTTAATTGAATATTTGATCTTTGTTTTCAATAGCAAATTCATACCCAGTATAAAAAAGCATGGAAAACACTTTCTCATAATCAGAAGTTGCACATAGTGCACTTGGAAAGGAAGTATATGGAAGATGAGGCTATATGAAGGATGTAGCTTTGTGTGTTTTCTATTTTTATTTGCATCTAATTTATTGTCTTTAGTGTGTAGGAGTGGGCATGCAATTGTAATGTCCTCAAAATTCCACCTAGGGAAAGAAGAGAAAAAGCACTATGAAGTAACAATGCAGTAATGGCAATGTAAGTATGCTTTGGGATCTTCCTGAGCCTATAAGCAAAGTGAGATCAATTGTGGCTTATTTCTTTAGTCTAAACCTCTCTGGTATCTTTAGAGAGAAACCAACACTAAGTAAAAATCAGCCTAGAACTTCATTTCCTTCTTCGTTCCTGAATGAAGTCCACACTGTCTGCACAGATTCGAGGTACTGAACAGGAGATAATTAGTCCTGTAATCAGTGGGCATCAACTCGGTGCGTTTCCAGGCTGTTCTGCTGCAAACTAGGAAAACTACAAGCTGTACCTGGATAACTTGGGAAGTCCTTAAGTGAATGCTTACAATGCTTTTATTTGAAGAAAAGTTATCAACTCATAAGTTACTAAAATATATTTTTCACTACTTTTCTCATTCTGGTGCTAAAGCAGCTGCTTCTGTTAATTAAAGCAGAAGGCTGTGGAAAAACACCAATGAAATATTTGGGTACATCTTATACACTTGACAGAAAATTCTGTATAGAGAACAGATATCAGTGATAGCAGCACAGATTAGAATCTCTTGGCGTGCAGCTGGCTGACCCATGACACAGACGTGTTTTATGCTGCATTGTACCACCTTGTATTTCCTTCTGTCACACACCTAACGCCTTTTGTGTTAGAGGCAGACCTGGTAGCAAAACGAGGCTTAAGAAAAGCCTAGGATTTGTGCAGATTTCCCTGCTGTTTCTCAGTTGATGAGAACAGAGCATACTAATGATATACAAAATGTCAGTGAAATAATTAAAAAAAAAAAAAACCACTGATTCAAGGCCACACCAGCCATTTCTGTTATTAACTTTACAGAAACTTTCCACTGTTTCTGTGTTCTTTTTTTCTTTTGTTCTGGAGAGCTTGCTTTCTTCTTTTTCTGCAACCCCTGCTTCACTGGGATGCAGTGTGCTCTACCGTATGGGCCCTGCACTCAAATGAAGGATAAAACTATTTGACCCATTTCTCAGAGCTTCCTGACAGTCTCACCTCCTGATATTGGGCTTTCCATAGCTCCTCAAAAGTAATTCCTCTGCTTCAAGAAACTTGTTAACCAATGCCTGGATACAGTCCCTAATGCTAAGGTGCAACTGTTTGGTGTTGCTAAAAGGGTCCAGAAATCTGCATACAAGAGGGAATGTAACAAAAAGGCAAAAATTAGGTTTGGGATTACAGGATAGGTTAGGAGAATGACTAGAAAACCTCACTGCAGTAACTTAATGTTCTTATTGAGAAATCCTTCTAGCTGAAAACTCACTTTTTGCCCTTTGTTTGTACACATGGGGACTAATTCTGTAGATTTTACACTACATTAGTGAGCTGCACTGTATGGCACTGAGAATTTAACAGGAAAGTAAACCTATTCTTCTCCTGCTGTGGTTCCTGGCAGTAGCCCTTTTTCCTTCATCTTCTGACAAATTGGGAGTGACTTTGATTTTTGGAGACACTTTTAATGATGTGCCTTTGATGTTCAGCAAAACCACTGAGTTAAAAATTAATATAGCCCCAAGCAGTCGTAAACTATGTTTCCTCCTACGCAACGTAGCAACAAAACTGTTTATCCTGTTTTACTGGATAATCATTATGGCTTTAGACTCATGTTCATTTTGGCTCAGATGTTTCCTCTTCAATACCCAATGGACAGTTTATTCAGTGCTTCTGTCCTAGTCCTTGCCTTACCGCATCTGGGGAACTTCAGAAGCTTTGAGTGATGGGAGATGGCTATGAGTTACAGGAAGCAAAAGGATTAGACTACTTTTAGCTTTTAAAGTATGGTCAGCAACTTGGGGATTGCTTGTTTAAAAACAAAGCTCAGAAATTAGTGCTATTTTTTTCCTATTTCAGTGTTGTTAATTTCATCTGTTGGCTTTGAGGATAATATCTGTTATACCAGATTTTGAAGGGCTTTAGTCCATTGCTTCTTGAAAATACTCTTCCTCATGTTCAGTCCTTTGTTTGGAATGACATTGGAAACCTAAGCCTTGTTTGCAGCCTGTGGTAGCATTGTGAAAGCTGAAGAAAGAAGCAAGAGGCTAATGCTAATAATATCAACATCTTGAAAATGTGCTTTTTTTTTAATAGGTCCAGTGAATGTATTGAAGTAAAATACTGAGGGTTTTGCAAATGGATGAATGTGTTGATATGGCTTTCTTTTTGTCACAGCTGCAGTGCCCCGTTAACAAGAAACTGATTTTCTCTTTCAAACCCATTGGTCTTATTTTGAATACAGCACAGTGCTTTTAGATGAAATTATGTATGAAGCAGAGAAGGAAGGGCTATCAGAAGCTTAAGAGACTCTCAAGCTTTATTCTATGTCTAATGGTCCCCAAACAAGCTTTGTGTATTTAGTCTGATTTTAACTTAGAAAACAATTCTAAGCTGAGATTTCATTTATTTTCTTTATCAAAACTTTCTCCTCTCCCAAAGGGGAAATCCTGAGACATGAAATACATGCTTCCCTATTCCAGCCCTGCATCAGCAGCAGACCGAACCTGACAGGTATAGCCTGGGGAGGAAAGAGAAGCCTTCATAACAGCTAGGCAGCACAGTCTGAAATACTCAGAAAGAACATCTTAAAAAAAAAAAAAAAAAAAAAAAAAAAACCAAAAAACCAAAAAACAAACAAACAAAAAAAACATTTAAAAGTAATTTTTTACAAAAAGTAATATGGTTACTGTATTTTTACTTCATAGAAATTGGTATTTTATTTTATTTTTTTCAGAGGTCCTGGTAAATTTACACTGAAATCTTGTTTCTAATAGGGATTGAAATTGAAATATTGAAGTGTTAAAAAAGCTTAATTTAAAGGCATAAATGTTAATGTCTTTAGCAAAACTGGCTTCTGGGTGGATTTAGTGACTTATGGCTGTTGTGAACTTATACTTTAAGATTAAAAAAAAAAAGCCCTTTAGGATTTTTTTTTTCTAGCATTATTAGCCAAGTTTTCTTTCCTGTTGTAGACTGTGAAGCTCCAGGGAGAAACAAAAATATATTTCCATTGCATGGGATGGTAGCTACAGACTCAGTTGTTTTCTGTAGGGGTTCTGTCTCATTGCAGAGCGTGAGATGAGGCAAAGGCAGCAGAGCAGAGTCATGCACTGAAGTCTGCCACAGGGAGGAAGACGAGAAACCTCACCTGGGCGTGTGGATGCACAATAGATCATATGTAGCTTTTTTGCTGTCCTCCTGAGGAGTTTGAAGAACTTCTTTCTCCCTCTGGCTTTCTATAATGAGAGCTAAGAGTAAACATGAAGGTTTTGTACTTACATCATGAATACCCTGAGAATGCAAACACAGTGGGAGATGAAGGACAGAAACTAGAGGGGTTTTTAATCAGCTGCTCTGCAGTAAATACCTGAGGATAAGTATGCCTGTATGATTTTTCATAACAGAATGAGTATGATTGTTCACTTTTTTTAGTGCAAACCACATGGTTTGCTATGCTGCTGCAGTTGTTAACTTTCCTGATGCATGAAGATATGTTACCTCTGAATGCAACTAGATTTATTCACTATAAACTTCATACTCCTGGTTTTTCACACGGTCAGCTCTAGAGGATGGATTTTTTTTTTAATCTCTTTCAGTAATACATATGATAATTAATAATTTTGCATAAGGAATGCAAAATTTCTTCTCCCAGGCAGCAAACAGGGCCCGGAGAAATGGCCGCAAGTTGTACCAGAGGAGGTTTAAATTAGACAAAAGATTAGATTAGACAAAAGGAAGAGCTTCTCTCAGGGAGTGGTCAGGCACTGCAATGGCTGCCCAGGGAGGTGGTGGAGTCGCCATCCCTGGCAGTGTTCAAGAGGCGTCTGGATGAGGAGCTGCAAGATCTGGTTCAGTGGCTTGTGGTAGCAGTGGTGATGTGAAGATGGTTGGACTAGATGATCTTATAGGCTGTTTCCAACCTTGTGATTCTATGATTCTATGAATGCAAATTTTACCAAACAAGTTTAAGCGCCTTAATTCCACCTGTGAGATCTGTGAGATGCTCCCTCTGAGGGATGCAGTGTAGGGCGTTGTTGGTTTTTTTTTTTTTCAATAGCCATTCCTAAGCTAGTAAGTTATATAAGTGTAACCACGCTAATACAGCTTTGCCAAAGTGAATATCTGTTTGGGCTGCACTGGCATTTGCTATAAGTCACTTAGTATTTATTCACAGTATTTTGCATGGAGTGTCATGAAGGTGTTCTTTAGACTACGTGAGTTGAAGTGGGAAATTCCATCTGTGTTTGAGGACAAAATGGAAAGTCTGACCAATGTCATAAGAATCCCATGAATGAAGGCATGGCAGAGACCCGAGGGAATGTCCTACTGTACCTCATACCTTTGCACTGTTTTAACCTGACCACACATGGCCCATCACTAACATGAGATAACAGTGTGCAATTACATGCATATTTACATAGCTGTGTCTAGATAGCATCTAGAGCATCTAAACAGCATCGCAAGTGGGTGAGTGAGTACCCAAGAGATTGGAGGGAAATCTAGCTGTAACTGCTAGCAGTTCCAAGATGACAATCCAAGTTTGTTCTAACTGCTTTTTTCTTTCCCTCTCCTACCAGAGACAAGGATCCGGAGCTACAAATGGAAAAGATAAGACATCTGGTGAGAACGGTAAGTGTAAGCTATATTTCTTGATGGAGAATATTGAGCCAATTAAATAGATATGGATATGTACTGTAATGACAGATGTCAGACAGCATCAATCTTCTTATTTTTTTTTCCTCTGACCTTTTGCGTGTTTTTGAAAAATTCTAAGGGCTTCATGGGATTGTGTCATTGTGTCCTTTGTATATTCAAATCATGTATTTAAGTAGAGATTTGCTCCTGAGTTCACACTATGTAAATCAAATATTAGAAATCATCACAGGTGCAAATAAAGCTAGGACGAGATAGTGATTGGTATGTGAGAAAAGAACAGAAGAGAGAAGACTAAACTTTATAAGTAGTTGCTACACGAATAAGGTGTACAAAAATAAATAATTACAAACACTTGTCCATAAACATAATTTTTGTGGTCTGATTAATTCCACCTACTAAAGTTAGAAGCCACTTGCACAGAGCTCATCTGAGAGTTGATGGAGAGAGGATGTGAATGGGCAAATCATAGAGAGTGATCATATAGCAAATGAGATCCTGACTTTGGCATTCCACATAGTTGGATGAATCTGAATGCATGCTCCACTGTTCAAAGGGGTGAGTTATGTTTCTGGCCCCTAACAGAGGGGCAAGCAGAAACTAATTTCTACACCACGAATGGTATAAAAAATTCTATCTGGAAAATGTTTTCATTTTTTTTTGCTTTTAAAAAAAGAAAGAAGAAAACCAACTGAATTTTCAGTAAAAACATTTGCTATTTAGTTGAGAAGTGATTTTATTTCCTATAGGAGGCAGAAGCACATTGCATACCAGCGATCTTGCAATTAAAATCCTGTTACCATCAGCAATATTTTTCAGAGGAAAACATTTTGATCATCTTTAATTATAGACTCACCCGAATATAAGACAGCATCATTTTGTAGACTTTCATGAACAGGGGAGTGATTGAGCTAAAAAAAAAAAAAAAAAATATGCTGTTTGCTCTGTTTGATCATCTAGCTCTAATCAAAAGATGTTCCGGTAGTTCATCTTCTTCAGTGAGAAGCAAGAAGAATGTAAGTGTCGTCTTTGAAAAATTGAGGGGTTTATTGGAATGAGATTTTTGAGCAATTATTTTAGATGTGCATTCTGGCCTTTGTGTTGGTCTGCCCAGAAACGTGGGGCCCTCTGAGGCAACGTATCCTAAAACACTGAGTCCTTTTTCTGCTTAGTTTTTGTGTTACAGTGAGGTGACTTTCCCATAAGAGTTGTTTGCATAATACTACGGTAAATGAAATCAGTAGATGATGTTCCCAATATGATAAAACACAAATTAAAGGATGGAAAAAAGAAATAAATATTTTGGCTTGTTATACTGTTGAATTAGTGGGAACAAATGTACCTTGACAGCAAAGCCATTTGCATCCTGAAGTTAACAGGAAAGGAAGGCAAACAAAATTATGCCAACCATTCGGGCAGCATGGAAAGCATGTTTTTCTCTTCACTGTTAAAGCCCATCATGAACTGAGCTCATTTACTATGAATTTCTTTACAAATAAAATCGTCCTGCTGCCAAATTCAGCTGAGGTTTACTTATTCTGCAGCCTTTTTAGGGGCAAACTTCTTTTTCTCCTCGAGGAGAATTTTGACTGGCTTGCGTTATTAATTCAAATATACAATTCTGCTTAGTTGTAGCATAGTTTTATGCATGGTATAAACAGGCAAATGCTTACTTCATCTTAGTTAGATAACGTCAATTATTTTTGTAATGAAATTATAACAAAAAAAAAAGTCACCTACATAAAAGAGAGCAGCAGCAGGGGAGATAGAACACAGTCCCTTTTTTTTTCTCCCAAATCCACATACTTGCCAAGAGAATGAAGTAGAATTAGAACTTTCAACCTGAGACTGAATTCTAAATCAAAGAAGCAGAAAAAGTCTGTCTGCACTTTATTAGCTGTATGTAGTTAGATTTTGAGCAAAAATGACTTATTCTTCTGGACACCAGGTGTGCTGTAAAACCTACTTACAAAATGTAGTATAGTGTGTATTGCAGAAGTCTGCAAAATGTGCGTGTCTTGAATTTGTACTGTGGCTGTTCTTAACAGCCACTTCTTCCGATGGTCATTTCCCGTCAAAATAAATTTCCCTGGAAATGGGAAGTAGAGAGGAAGAAACAAAACCGCCTTTCATTTCAGTGTAAAATACAGAGTCATACTATGAAAACTGATTGAGAAATTGAACTAGTCTGGTCACTGTCCTTGCTCTTGATTACAAATCCAGGAAAAACAGCTGAGAACTAGCCCTGACAATTAATAATGATGCTCAGATCTTGTTACAGTTTTGATTCATATAATGGAGAAACTGCTGTGGGTAAAGTTGTCTGTGGAGAGTGAATTTTGGGTCCATCTCTAGGCTGAGTCAAAACTGGAGAAACTAAATTCGATGTCTATGACAATAGTACTCTTCCTCTTTGAAGATGTATATGGGGTTGCTGTCACTGTAAAGCATTTAGGGAAACTAAATATCTGAAGACTCCTTTTATAGTAGTGGTAGGTTTGGTAGTTGTTAATGAATGTGTGTTGTTTGATCTTTGGACAGTGATACCATATACTTAGTCGTATTTAGTCACCACAGCAACAGCTTCTCTTAGTCTTGTTATAAACCTCTGCTAGAGGTTTTTACAATAAAACACAAAATGCAGGCACAGTCCCATCTTCCACTGAGTTGATGCAGCCTTACTCACTGGCACAAGGGGATGTGCAATGGGAAAGACAGCTTCAGAAAAACTGTGTGGAGCAGTGATGTGCGGCAGTATATGTCAGAGTTTGTGATAATGGGAGAAGAAAATTCTGTACCCAAACTGTACTGGTTATGTTGATAAATGGAGTATATGGGACCTTCATTCTTCAGAAGTATCTTCCCGCAACTGCCTTGAATTTTCCTGCAGACTGTTAAGTGTTAGTGTCCTTTTTCACTTTTGGAGTACTGGACATTAGCAGACCTCCACTATATTTTTATAGCATACACCACTATATCCTCCTGGCTTTATGCAACAACAAGCCAGTAATTCTTAAAGGTGTATCTGTATTATAAATACTGAATAATCGCTTGGGTTGGAACAAGTTCTGCTGATGTTGAAGGTTAACAGCAAAACTCTGTGACCACACGGGATGACATTTATCTGACTTGACCTTTTCAGCAAGTTGTAGTTTGGTCTTGATCATGACCTGTAAAAGGGCAGATAACAATTCATCCCTTCCCAAAGAATAACAACTATTGCATTACAGTGTGTTATTATGGTATATCAGTGGCTTGGAAAAGGATAGTGAAGTCATTGTAAGAGTACCTGACAACTTCAGTGGGCACTGAATGTTGCAAGGTGGTACCAAGCAATCTACTCTTTACAGACTAGCATATTTAACAGGCTAGCAGCTACATCAGAACCAACTATTCTTTTCTTTAGATTTACAGTACTCATTTTTCCTATTAATATATCTCATTCTCTCTTCTGTACGTAACATGTGATTTTTTTTCTTGATATCTGTGATCATTATCTCAGGATATTATGTCTATCATTCAGCAATATGAATACTAACAGTAATAAAATTCTTTTTTTTTTTCACATGATGAATTCTATAAATGCCCAGCTCTAAGTAAAAAGAAAATGAACACTTCTGAATTAAGTTGCATGTCGTGGTGGAGTCAGCCTATGCAGTAAGGAGAAGATAGTTGTACTGAGAAACCAAATCCATTTTTTTCAGTTTCTATTCTATTCTCAAGCATTTATCCTGAGAGTTCACAATATTTGCTGTGGGTGGTTAGAAAACTGTAAGTGGATAAAGACTGGTTTTCTTCATCTCTTTTGTGTACACCATGGGTTGGCTCCACACAGGAGCTTATCTGAAATGGAGGCATCTGAACTGACTTAATTTGAATACTTCTAGAGGAAAAAAGTTAATAACTGTAAGGAGTTGTGCATGTTGGGATGGAGCTCTCATTAGTAAGTTTTCCTTTTTTTTTTTTTTACATCTTGTAATGTGGTCAACTGTCCATTCACCAACTTCAGCTGCTCAAGGAATTTGGTAAATAACACTCTGTGCCTGCAGCATTCAGAGGAGAATGCTAGGTCCAGCAGGGTAAATAATCATCTTCATAGTAAATAATCATCTTCATGTGGAGTGCTTGGATCAGCAGTGCATTATTTCCTGGCTAGAATTCAGGATCATTATTATAGTAGAGTTTAACATAAATATTTGTTTGAGAACTCAAAATTAATTTTCCACTAATATTCTCCAATGACTATTTAAAAATATACTGGTTTTGGGAACAGCCCAACAAATAAACTTGTGGAGAAAGATTTCAAAAAAGAAGGGAAAACATAAGGCTGATTTGTGTAAATATTTAAATATGCTCATGGAATGTGGGTTTGCCATGTCCGCCCAGATCCAGAGGTCACATTCTTCACTCACAGGGAGGGATAGTGATTGAGCTGTTGCGTTGTAATGCCTTCTGCATTTTGTTTTTCCCACGGAACATAGCTTGTGAGGCAAAAGATGAAGCAGGTCTCTCTCTCTCTTTGATATTTCATCCTCACAGCACTAATCAGTAGTTGAGAAGGGTATCGTTGTCTGGTACTATGTGTAGTACTGAATTTTCTTGGGTATTCTGTTGAGTGTTGGGAGGAAATGTCTTGCCGCTTTAACTTTCCTCACTATGGTACTCTGCTAAAATACTGTTGTCACTTGAAAGCAGAGCCTCCCAGAAGATGTCCTAGTGAGAAAATGTCTCCCTCCACCATTTCATTCAATCTATGCCCAGAACCAATTTTTGTTCCATCTCATAAAACCCACCTGATTCTGGTGAGGATTCAGGAAGTGAAAGATTCAACATGAGCTGGCAATGTGTGCTTGCAGCCCAGAAGGCCAACCATATCCTGAGTTACATTGAGAGAAATGTGACCAACCAACGGGGTGAGGGAGGTGATTCTGCTCCTCTACTCTGCTTTTGTGAGATTGCACCTGAAGTTACGGCATCCAATTCTGGAGTATCTGATACAAGAGAGACAGAGCTGTTGCAGCAGGTCCAGAGGAGGCCACAAAGATGATCAGAGGGCTGGAAAACCTTCCCTACAAGGACAGGCTGAGAGAGCTGGGGATCTTCAGCCTGGAGAAAGGAATGCTCCAAGGAGACCTTATAGCTGCCTTCAGTACCTGAAAGGGGCCTACATGAAAGCTGGGGAGAGATTTTTCATTAGGGCAGGTAGTGACAAGGTGAGGGGAAATGGTTTTAAACTGGCAGACGGTAGATTTAGGCTAGAAATTAGGAAGAAATTATTTACTGAGAGGGTGGTGAGACTGGAACAATTTGCCCAGTGAAGCTGTGGATGCCCCCTCCCTGGAAGCATTCGAGGCCAGGCTGGATGGGGCTTTGAGTAACCTATTGGAGAGGGAGGTGTCCCTGCCCGTAGCAGGGGGGTTGGAACTAGATGATATTAAAGGTCCCCTCCAACCCAAACCATTCTATAGTAAGCGTGAAGTGAGAATTGTTTGCTGTACGTCAGCTCACAAATCTCAGAATAGGAAATCTGTATTTCAGTAACATTCCTAGATGTCTGTGCTCCCATCAAATAATGTAACACCTTCATAAAGCCTAAATACAAAAGTGTTTGAAGCCTTTGCATAGTTACATAAGTTGCATTTTGTCATGTACAGATTGCTCAGGCTCAGACAAGGGTGTAAAAATCCTGTGTGAACTCAGTGCTGTTATCTGCAGCTGAGAGCATTTCAAATGACAGCTGGGAGAAAGCAAGTAATTCTCGATGAGTAGCTATGCTGTTGAGATGGATTTCATGGTAAAAAACGTACAGGCAACCTAATCCACTGAATTATAGGCACTTTCCTGGCAACACTGCACAAAAAATTTAGCCAGAACCAACCAAATATGTCCCAGGTTCTCTACTGACCTGTATCTCTTCCTGGACCAAGGAGTCCAGCAGTCTCCTCAGAATGCCAGCATGTCTCAGCTGAAGACAGATCTAGCCTTTAATAATAGGGCTCTCAGATTGTTCACAGATCTTCCCTAGAGAGGATGCTGAAAGGAAGAAGGGGGAATTATACATGAACTTCATTTCCTCTCCTAGGTGAATTTCCATTTCTTGAGGCCAGGGATAGCTTTAAGTTCTCTCCAGAGAAATGCGGTGTACTTATTTATTTAGAAGAGTGCTAACAAAGATAGTTCACCAGAAATTTTCTTATCGGCGACTTCTGATGTTTTTCTCACTGCCAAAACTTTCAAAGCAACAATTTATGTGTTTTTGATAAACAGAACACCTTTACTGGAGCTTCATCTACCCCCATGTCTGTGCACACAGCAACCATCTGGTTTCTGGGGAAAGCTGTTAGGGTTTAAAGGAGAGAATATACCTGACTGAATCTTTACATAATAGTTTTGAGTGCCCAGATGCTGTTTGTATTCTTCTGTTATCTGACTCACCTGGTGTGATATTGTGTATTATTGCTGGATTTCATCTGGTGAGGAAGACCTTTCATTTTAAAACATTTAGTCAGAAGTGTCTTAAAGCATCTTATTAGAAGTTTCAGTGATGAACAGAGCCAGCAGTGCTCATGTAGTCCTGGCCAATGTCCTGTCTTCAGACTTCCCTGGAAGTTTTCATTTTGTGTACTCTTTGCAACTACCCTCATGACTTCCAAATAAGTCCATCCCTAGACGCAAAGAATACTACATTATGCACATGCAGTGTTTCCATGTGTATGTTAATTCCTGCTGTTCGTTATGCAGCTTTTCTGGTGTGTCATTTTGTTGTTGTTGGTTTCTTGTTTGTTTTTTTTGTTTTGTTTTGTTTTTCCTTAAAATAACTGCACTTAAGAGGAAAACAATGGTTTCCTGTCTGATAAAAGAGTACCAGGAAAGCAAATCAAATGCAAAAGTTTCCAGGGGAAAAAAACAAAACAAAACAAAAACAACAAAGCAAAACAGCACAACTATAAGGAACTGTTGCAACTTTTTGAAGCCCTTTAAAGGACTGAAAAATATGACTTCAAAATATTTTTCTTCCCCCCCTTTTTTTTTCTTCTTTTTTACCCCCTTAGAGGTCCCTTAAATAGCACCTTGGAGTTGGAAAAACCCTCACACTTAGTGTTCCTGCCACAAATGAATCTGTCTAGGTACTTATATGGTCCTCACCACTGTAGTAACTGAATGCTTTCCAAGTATTTAAAAATAGAGATAACAATAACAATCCCTGCCTCGTTTCATCTCTTTCTTTCCAGCTTGCTACAAGAATAACTTGATTAATTTATGAGATCTTTGTTGTGTACACAGTGCCTGCATACAAGCTGGGATGTGTGCGTGTATATGCCTGCTTACATTTTCAAACTGCATGCATACAAATTCAGCTGAATTTCTAAAACATGGAGTGAACATACGGAAGTGTACATACTTACCTATGATCACGAATATGGTCTGCTCTTTTGCACAACTTTTGCAAGAGGTAGCAGTTAGTAGAGCTGCAGCCATCGTGCAGCACTGCGATTAGAAATAGCCTGAGGAAATAATTATCAATTATGCTTAATAACGATTCAGTTTCAGTTCAGTTGTTAATAGATGGTCTTGGTCCTATTGCATGAGTTGTTATGCATACACTTCAGGAAAGTTTATATGTCAATAAACCAAGCTCAATTTGGACATAGAGGAGTAGTGAAATTACCTGAAATAAAGGAGCCTTTACAGAGCTGTTAAGTCCCAACCTGATCCTCTGTAAGATCCCTGCAAGGTTATTGGCATATTCATCTGTCTTTTGGTATTTTTGTGTGTGTGTTTTTTGTTTGCTTTGTTTGTTTTGGGGGGGATATTTGCACTGAATGTGCCCTTGTCTTCTAATTTTTTTTTTTTTTTTCTGACTTCTAGTTTCTTCCCTTTGCTGATGGCCACAACTTTCCTCTTTTGTAAAGTTTTGTATCAGCTGCTTTGCCATAGCAGTGATCAAAGAATCATAGAATGGTTTGGGTTGGAAGGAACCTTTACATCATCTAGTTCCAGCCCCCTTTAATAGGCAGGGATATCTTCCCCTAGACCAGGTTTCTCAAAGCCCCATCCAGCCTGGCTTTGAATGCTTCTAGGGAGGGAGCATTCGCAGCCTCACTGGGCATCCTGTTCCAGTCTTTCGCTGCCCTCACAGTAAATAAATTCTTCCTAATATCTAGTCTAAATCTACTAGTGTCCTGTCATTACCTGCCCTTATGAAAAATCCCTCCCCAGCTTTCCTGTAGGCCACCTTAAGGTATTGAAGGCTGGCTACAAGGTCTCCTCAGAGCCTTCTCTTCTCCAGGCCAGAGATCCCCAGCTCTCTCAGCCTGTTCTTATAGGAGAGGTACTCCAGCCCTCTGATCATGATGACTATGTGGCTTTGATCTTGCAACATTTTGGATCCAGGCATCTGGGAGGTGTCCAATTTTTTTTGCATTTCAGTGAACATCTGAGCAACTGGAAAGTGGTCCGATCTCTCATCCTTTCTGAGAAGCCCGTATGTAAAGATTAGGGGTGGGGAAGCAGTTGTAAATTAAAGAAAACAAATGCTGATCTGGTGGTGCTGGTGGGTTTTGCATTTCACATGACTCACAAATATGCTGGAGTTCCTATCAAGTTGATGAGGAAAGGCAGAACTGAAATTATGCCTTTGACCATATTTCTTCTGGAGATCAGTTTGTAATTATTAGTGCTCTGCCTGCCTATGCACCAGGGTAAACAAGACCTCTTTCCATGACTGGTACATGGCTGACATGCTCTGGCTTGCTTCCTCAAATGTGTACTCATCTGAAACAATGCTGTCATCAGTACTCTGAGAACATTCAGTTCTGCTTTGCTGCTGATAGGAACCCAAATGAAGAACCCAGGTCGGCTAGTCTTTAGGTAGGCCTAGTAAAACTAATAATGGTACCTCTGAAATGAATCTGTCTATATATCATCATGGATAGTTTGCCAATAGTATATAAGCATTAGAGTCAATGGTGCAAGAAGTGGTTTATTGACACTGGAAGTCCTTGGAGCTAGACTGACACAAATTACAGATGTCTCTTTCCATGTCCACAGACTCTAACAACAGGTGATTGAAAGGCAACAAGAGGTGGATGTAGCTTAGTAGCATGATTTTTCTAATTTAGTGGAAGTGAAAGATGAAAGGGGAGCACAGTCAATGCACAACGGAGGTTACCAGAGTTTATTGTTACAGAAACATCAGTTTAACTACACATTATCTGCTTTGCTTCACATATAGGCTTTTGTTCTGTTGTTTTTCTTTTCCAGAAGACTTGGTTTTCTAGATGAAATGAAAAATCTTTTCCACTTAAGAATTCCTTGTTCATTAATAAGTCACTAAAAATCTTTTTTTTTTTTTTCTGATGGTTTTCAAGCTTTTAATTTGTAGCACAGAGCCCTTAATGCACTTAGCTTGATACTCCAAAATTAGCTTGCAATTTGGTATTATCAGGCTACTTTCTGCAAACAGCTAGCATTTAGAACAGCAGGAGTGTTATAGACATGATTAAAGTTTGATCCTTAGCTGAACATCCTTATGGAATCAAGGTAGTTAAGTCTGCAGAAAGGAACTGAATGCTACAATGTAAATCAGTGCACCTCCAGTCTTGACACTCAGAATTGGATCTAGGACATTATATAAAGTGCCTACGCTCCACATACATTGCATGAGAAGGTTTCTCATCCAGTTATATCTTGGGTTCCTAGGCTGAACAGGAGCCATTAAAATCAGTCACAGTAAATTCTGCTTCTCTTTAGAAGTTTGGGGTGGAAATCCTCTATTCTGGTGGTAAATGTGTACATGTGAGACACCTACCACTCTATCTCTCTATTGACAATTATTCTGTGACGTGATAGGACACGCAGAGATGGGATTCAGAAAAGTCAAGGTGCAGATAGAAGTGAAACTGGCAAGAAATCTGAAAAAATAGCAGAAGGGATTCTTTGAATACATTGGGCAGAAGAGAAAGGAAAGGGAGAGGATACTCCCTTTGATAAATAAGAAGGGGAAATTGGCTTCAACAGACAGCAAGGAGTTTGAGGTATTCAATAAGTTCTTTGCATCTGTCTTCACTGGCAGTCAGGCTTCCCACTCATGTGTCTCCCTCTCATGTGCCTGAATCTCTAGGTGGGGATTAGGTGGGCAAAATTCCCCCCGCTGTAAGAGCAGAGCAAGTCTGAGACTACCTTATGAGGCTGGTTGTGTACAAGTCTATGGGACCAAATGACATGCATCCCGGGGTCCTGAAGAAATTGGCTGATGTGGTTGATGAGCCACTCTCATATTTGAAAAGTCACAGATGATAGGGTAAGTCTGTGGTGACTGGAGAAAGGGAAGCATCTCCAGTTCCTGGGTAGCCTGATCTCGTGGGTGGTAGCCCTGACAGTGGTAGGGAAGTTTGAACTAGATGATCTGTAAGATCTCTTCCAACCTAAGACATTCTATGATGCTTATTAGAATGAGCTTCTCTGGAGAGAGAGGTGTTTGGAGATCTCAATCTGATTTAGCAATAAAATAGCTTCTGACTTGCTCAACCCTGCTGAGGCTGAGGAATCTGTGGGTGTAATGGAAATGCTAAGTAACAGCCTGAAGCAGCGATTGAGCACCTGATGGAAAGTCAGGGACAACCCAGGGGAGCTCAGGTGCATGCAATGTACCTGAGTGACTGGAAGGGTTGGAGCCAGCATCCATCCCCTCTCATACCTCTTTTAATGGTTGGCAGTGGAGGTGAGACTATCTTGCTGGAGATCCATGCTTACGGCCTTCTGAAGGAGAGCCGCTATTTTCCTTTGTTTCTGCATCCATGGCTGCTGTACTTGGGCTTATCCTCTCTTGCTGCAGCCTGAAGCTCTGCTACCCTGCTGTCTTTGCTGTTTTCCATCACATTATAGCGTTACAGGGGGTAATATTACAGAGTCTGCTTGTCTCTGAAATCAAATAGATACTACATGGAATTTTTCAGTATATCAGCTTTGGATGCGGGCATCTAATTTCTCCTCAATTCTATCTCAAACAACTCTGTTCTTATTTAGATCTGGCCAAACTTAGCTTCCTTGTTTAATCTTTTCTAGCCATTTTCTGTATGGAAGTCTAGCATCCAAATATTTCCTGGCTTGAGGAGGTCTTCATTAGATGGGACACTGGATTTGAAAGCATTTGCTTTGGTCAGGCGCACTCAGTTCATTTTTTCTTCAGTCTGAGCTGGGTTAGGAATAGGAAGGACTGAGAAAAATACATGTCTTCCAAGGAGGAATTTTCAAGAAAAGAAGAAACTTAAATAATGTCAGATATGGAAAAGACATTTCAAAAGTCACAGTGGAAAATAGGACAGGGTGTTTTGGCAACTTTTGGGAGATACTGTCAGTATTGCAGAGACTGGAACTCTGCTCTCAGCATTTCTAGGGTCTCGTAGCAGTATTATTTAACAGCAGTTGATGAATGAGTTTTCTAACTGTATTTTGAGTATATCATTTTTCATTCGAATTTATGCTGAAAAAACCTTGAGACTGCTGGTTGACTCTGGGTAGAAAAGCATTAATTATTTCTTAGGTATTAGTGAAACACTGTCACTCCACAGTGACCAATTTACCAGCTCCTCTAAATGCTGCCAATAAATAATGGACGTGTACAAATGTATTCATTAGCACAAACTAATTAAAGTCCAGGCTAATAGCCAGAAAAAAGAATACTTTATTGTAAGATTTTTGAATTCATTATCTGTATTAATCTAACACTGACTGTAGTGGCTTCACAGTTTCTAATCTTAGTTAGAAATCTCTTGCAAAGAAACCAACCAATGCACAAGAGCTAGCCTTTGGGGTGGGGTTACTTATGACTTTTTAACCCTACTTCTGATTTTACAGCTATTTCAGAGGTGCACATTCCTGAGAATATATTGCAGCAACTATTTCAGACACAAAGTGTGGGATAGTGTCCCTTGCCTGAACATCTTTAGTTTGATTGCACTGTGTGATGCATTAACTTCTGATGCATTGTGACTTTTTTCTTCTGTAGTTCACAGTTTAGGTTAGCCTCCATCAGTTCTTTTACTTTTGTAGATTTTTTTGTTGTTGTTGTTGCTGTTTTAGGACTTGTTCTGTTCGTTCTGCCTGTTTTACATCTGCACTCTTTTCTCCAGCCAGACAGCACTGCTCTGTCCTTTTCAGTATTCATAAAATAATTTAATTCTCATTAAAATTGGCAGTGCCTTCCATTATTTTTCTGACTTTATCAATTTAGAGATCGTAAATGTATAGTTCAGACCAAAGGGTACTAGATACAAAGAGAGCTTTAAGTCCATTCCCCTCACTCCTCCATTCTTTCCACCACACACTGCAGTATGACAGTCCATAAGCTGCTAATTTCATCATATCCCTTTTACGGAGCAGGAGGCAAATTGGAGAGGAAGAATCACTTGTATCTATTGCAATTACATCAGTCTTTCCCCATTTCAGTGTGAGGGCATAGGACTGGGCAGTACATGACCTGGAGATTGCAACCTTCACTGCTCTGCCTACACAATATCACCACAGTATGTGGGAAATGACTTAATTTCAATATTTTATTTTCAAAGCAAATGACAGAACTTCTGAAACTTGTACTTCCCATTGAGTTCAGGCGAAGGAATGTCTGATACAGCTTTGCAGCTATAGATGCTGCAGAGAGTTTCTGGCTACATTTAAGAAGGGAAGTAAAAAGTATGGTGAAAAATCTCCGTTGAGTTCTCTGGTTTGTAGCAGATGCAGTACAACTAAACAGAATAGGAGGGGAGAGGAGAAGTTAAATACAGGCTGAAGATAGGTTTAGTCTTCTGACCTTAGGTTTCACTGGATTAATGTTCAGGGTAGAGTAGAATATCAGGTGTGATACCTTTGAGAAAAGATGGTGATGTTGCTGCTCCTGTGTAATAGCAGAGCTCTAGTTATGTTTGGGCAGCATGATGGGAATGCATTTGTCCCCATACTGGTATATACAGCAAAGACGAGAACCTGATATCCAGATCCAAACATCCCACTTGCCCCTCTGATAACCAGCAGCCTGAGCCTAAAAAGAAAACGAAGTTGAGACAGAGCCTGAGGCAGCTGGATTCAAGGCCGTTTGGCATCTCGAAGTAGCTACCTTTTGGTCTAGCAGTCAGCAGGCTAATTGCTGGCAGACAGCATGAAGCACGGGTAGAGTATGATCTCATCTAATGATTTTGTTCATAAAGCAGATAGCAGTATTTTTCACTAGTAAAAATTTCTTTGTGACCTTTACAAAGAATCTATTCTTAACTAAACCTTGAAATCTCTTGTGAGATCTGCCTTTAGGAGATAGAGATGTGCTCTGCTGCCTAGAAGTTGGAAAAGAACAACATTCCTATCTTCTGCTATTCAAGAGGCTAGGAAGGCAGATGGAAGATGTGTGATTTGGGACCGTTTCATCAGTGAGTGACAGATGCTGTCAATGGAGGGCACAGACATGGGCTTTGCCAATCAGTCACGAGCCATCATTCTGTCAATAAGCACCATTTTGTCCCATCTCAGACAAACTTAAGACTTTGGCTTAAATTCCTTTATTTTTCAAAACCAGGAAAAAGAAAGAGCTCTACTAGACTCCATCACAAAGAGCTTTAGAGGTTAAGGATCTACAGACAATATTGCGTGTCTGCAGCACAATGGTAGATAAACCCAGGAACATGGCTTAGAGCTCTTCTTCCTGTGTGCAGAAGTCTGATGCACCTTGCCTGCCCTGACTATTGGACCTCTTTCAAACTGTGGCCCATACCCAATGCCGTAGAAAAGCATCACAACTGTTTTTGAAGTATTTATGGTTTTTGAATGAGGAATCACATAAATAAAAAGCAAGAGATTGATTCATTAGATGGAGTCCACTGGGGTCTTTAAGCTAAAAGCCATCCCATTATGGAAGAGCCTCAAAAAGAAGCTGTAATTTTTGACTATTTTCACTATATTTCATGGCCTGCCATGCCACAGGTAGACCTTGCAAATAATGCAATCTAGAGGCTGCTCTCAGATGAGGCAAAACTAGTGTAGAATTTTGGGTCTTTGTTCATCTTTTTAAGATTATTTATGCTAACACTAGCTTTTTCATTGTTATGTGGTAGACTGGTTGAAAAGCAGAATGAGTTAGAATGAGAAAACTTTTTTTCCTTTATTCTTTTTCCTCAATAGAAAGTGCTGTATGCCCAACGAGTTAAGATAGCTATGTCAAGTAGTTTCTAGTGCTTCTTTGTAGCTTCTCCTCCATAAATGTTCCTGTGAGCTTCTAACTCCTACTGCCTGTGGTTCTAAGTTTCAGTTTTTAATGAACTGAAGTGTAAGGACATCCATAACTACTGATGTTTCTGGAGTGTGCACCGTGCAAGATCATTGAGAAGCTGTTTTACTCTACAAAGCATAAATAGATCCAAATTTACTCTAAACGTAATATGAAAGCATTTTATAATTACTGGAATTGTGACTTCACACGGTTCTTAGGAGGTCACAATAATTTCCTGCGCCTGTAAGTAGTTTTCCCCAGGAAATACTACCATGAAGCTTATTTAGGGGCATATCTCTTGACTGAACTTTCAGGATATAAACTTGCAAGTAATTAACCTGAGCTGAGATAGAGCAGCTGCTTCTACTCTGCTGTGTGTTTGTGAGGTTCTTGGCCAAGCAGCAAGAGACAGAGTACAGCTTCTACTTTTGTTCAGCACAACTTAACATTTCAGTGTAATTACTGAGTTAGAGAATGATCAGCTAGTTGTCAGCCTCTTTTTCAGGTGTTGGCCATACCTTTTGTTGTTGTAGGTTATGCTGCCTGGATGTGACAAAGGAATTGATAAGCTTGACCAAGCATGCTAGGAAGTGGAACAATGAAAAACAATGTAGATTTTCCATTCAGGCAGTTCAAAAGATGTTTTGTTTCTCCCTCACTCATGGCTTGCTTGAGAGGAAAGATTGATTGATTTGGAAAAAAAAAAAATAAAAATCCTCTGATAATTTCTAGAAGACTGTGCATAGAGATTGAGGTAGGCAACAGAAAATAGAGAATCAGGCATTCAGTTGTTGCAAATTGCCATAGCTGTGCTGTCTTCAGTGCTTACACAAGGCCCTAGAGGCTTTCACTATCCTGAAACTTTCTACTGATCCCTGTCTAGTGACAGTAGGTAGTTTTCTGCCAGTGTGACCTCTCATTCTCCTTATTCTCATGGATGACATGAATACGTCCATGAGAGTGGGGTAAAGAATGTGATGCAGTGGAATGCCCTGGTGTAATTCCAAGCTACTGGCCCTCCTGCCAGGCAAGACATAATGCTATGATAGGTCAAGTTACTTGTTCCTTACTTTCTTTCCATCTCCATAAAAGCTGAAGTTTCCCTTTCATCTCTTCTGTGAGCTGTTTCTTTTCTGGTGGGCTTTCTTACTGTCTCTTTCATGCTGTGTTTCTGTCTTGTTGCTAATTCTTTCTCCTCCCCAGAGAATTTAGTGTCTTCTCAGGACAGATAGGTCAAGCACTACTTCTTCCTCTAACTGCCTCTGCTTATTTTCTCAGGCAAACTTTGTTTGCATCTGTGTTTAAGAATATATGTTCATCAGAAGAGGTAAATGACTAATGCTCTAGTTTTTGGAGTCATGATTAACCCTCAGCTGAAGTCTCTGGTTTCTGCATGGTCTCAAAAACAGTTACTGTTTTCCAAACTAGATTTGATCGGGGCTCAGGTGAGTAGACAGCAAAAAAACACTAGAAAGAAGAGCACCACATTTAAGGAGATAAAGCAATCTTTAAAATAGTGTGATTGGAAATGAGCACTTTCAATTGTCCTTTTTTTTTCTTCCTTGTTAGCTTGAGAATGAGAGAGGGAGTAAACACTGAGTTTCCAGAGGAAAAGAGAATAAAAATATTTAATGTGTTATCTTTACATTCAGGTCTGAAATTCAAGCAGTAAAGAAAACTGGTGGATTTTAGTTAGGAGGAAAAGAGACTGGTTTTGGGGTGTACTGTATACTGTACATTTACATATGTCATCACTTGTAGTTTCAGCTGGTGACTTATGTCCTAGCTTAAATCTGTTATTGCATTAACCCAGCTTGTGTTCTCTGATGCAGAGGAAAGATGTGAAATTTTGTCATTCTTTTAGATGTTAACATTGTTAAGCTCATGTTCCTTGTAATCCTCAGAAACAGAGGAAGGAAAAAAGCCTATATAGATTAGAAAAATATGGGCTGGAGTAATGATCTGAGGTTGTTCAATTGTGTGTGTCAGCTAAGATGGTGTTTCAGATTGGTTTTATTGACAATATGACATGTCTGTAAATCCAAGCAGAACTCAGAGTGTCTGTCAAAGCTTAAACTCAGGTAAGGGAAAATGGTTTTTTATACATTTCAAATAAGCAACAGAATTAAGCGCGAGAGAAATCCTCAGTTGCGGAACATGCGAAGGAGAGCTTTGATTAGCTTTTGTGTTCTGTGTACTCATTATAAATAACAAACAAACAAACAAATTTTTTGAGCCTAAAACTTTGAGGAATCACTGGCAACCCTCAAAACACCAACAGAAGAAGATCCATATTCCCTTTTTGACTCCTCTTCAAGATTTTGTCTATTATCTTTGTGTCATTTATTTACAGTCTTTACTCACATTATGTATACTTATTTTGTTTGCTATTGTTTGGATTGGTAGCAAGGCTGAATCACTGAGCTACTGAATTCTGCTGGTTATCAAATCCCTTTTCAGCTGTATACAGCCTTGCCAAAATTCAACTGCTTCAGCTGAAATTTGCCGTGTTAGTTGCTTGCTGTCAAGCAGAATTTGTTTTGGAGGGGTTCAGCAAAGTCATTTCAGTTGATTCCAAAAATGAGTCTTGAACAAAATACTAGCGTGTCTACCAATTAAAAACAATTTCTGGATGCCTCTGTTTGGATTGCTCTGAACTGTTGTCATTTTGAAGAGGAACTTGAGATTTACCATTTGAGATGTGGCTTTTCTATATTCAAACATTGCCAAGTTGTAAATGTTTGGAAGGATGAGCCTTATATTTGCATGCATTCAGTGAAGCAGTTAATTTTTTTAAATCACTGAGCAAGGTAGTGGGCACCAACACAAATAACCCAATGCTGTCTGTGGGGCTTAAGGAACTTATTTTTTTTCTAATTGCTTTTTCTTGCTACATTTTGGCCAGGAAATGGAGCTGTGAGCATGGTGTGCCTTCTGTATTACCAAGGTACCACAGTTACTTAGGAGAAAGTGTACCTTCTGCCTTCAATCCAGAGTGGACAGAAAGTGCAGCTCTGAGGTCAAAGGATGGAATGTTGGAGTTCAGTAATTCCTGTCGGGAAACTACAGCCTAAGAATATTTAGAGAAGGATTAGTATTTGTGAATGGAAACTGGGGTTAGAAGGGAGGAATGTGAAAAGGCATGCAGTAACTGGAAGAGACCAAGAGCCAGTTAGTGTGGGAGAGGGTTGGGATGGAGTTCTGAGGTTATTAGGGGATACCCTGGTACAATTTTGTGGACTAGGACTAACCAGATAATAAAAAAAAAAGGTCTACTGGGGAACCGCATCTACTGGGTATGATGAGGATCTCAGCTGAGGAGGAGATGAGGTTAGGCCAGAGTTCTACAGAGAACGTAGAACAGAAAAGGCCACTACATCTAAAGACATGACTGAGCAGTGAAGTCCCTGCCCCTGATGCCCATACCTTCCATCTTTTAATTGTTCTTTTTCTGTCAGCCATGTAAAACCCACGAGCAAAATATGTAGCTTGTCTCATTTCCTACTGATTTTGATTGAGGACAACAGCCTGCTACCGCTATCAATTATTTAACCAAAGCAAGAGGTCTGTGTGGTGGATCTAGCACTTTCAAATAGTTGTGTTGAAGAGCCATGTGGGTGTCCATATGTTGCAGCAGAATATATATGTTTTTATATTTAAATCTAGGAAACACAACATGCTCCTAAGACTACAGAGGTTGCAAAGTCAAGAATTTAACACAGAATTTTCTGGAATTAAAGTTGTCTGCACAAAATTAACAGAATTAATTGCACTGTACTTTGTCATACACTGACTTTTTTTTGTGCTTAACTTTACAATGTTAGTATCTTTTCAAGATAGTTCTATGTATGCGATAAACATGCAACTTAAGCAGGAGGGAAACCTTTATTCCCTGGCCTCAGTTAGATTTCCATGTCAATTAGACTATCTGGCAATGGGTTTAATAACTCTCTAATTGCAATTGCAGCGCTTTGCTAAATCAATGACCACCCTTCCTGGTAAAATTGTTTTAAAGTAGCCATTGTTAAGATGCCTCAGGTGAAAACTTACTGAGGTAAAAAGAAAGGTAGGTGGAATAGGAAGCTTTTGTGGCTTCTAATCTCACCTCAGTAAAATTTGTCAGTTTTTAAATTTGTTTTTGCGTTTTCCTTTTAATTTACGACATTTTATAGTCAATAGCAAACTCCTCCATCATTTTACAAATTGCAGGGGTGCCTTGTGAATCTGCAAGGGTATGAAACATGTAGCATACATTTACAGCAAAGAATTTGTTTTTGAACCCTGCTGAGGTTTACTGTCTAGCACTTGTCAGTTCAGTGCCTGGAATTTTTTCTTTTTAAATTTTTCTTGAGGTATGGGGTTACACTCTCATCCAATATGTAAATATCTTTATTAAAAAGGGGAAAAAAGCAACACAAATCACAGTGTTTTCCTCAAATGAACGAACATATGCAGTAACCACGTCCCAAAATCTCTGTGCAGACTAATGCCTTTTCTCCCTTTTGTCTCGCTGTAAGTCTTTTCAGCACAAGGCAGAGATCTATCATCTGCATATGGAACAAAGACAGGAATCACATTTCCCTGTGTCCTTGACTATGTTTTGAGGCCATGTATATATTCCATAAAGGTGAAAAGGGCAATGCTGAGGGGACTCGAGTAGGGTGGTTGTGCTTGAACGTGTGCTGGGACTTCTGAGGAAAATGAGGTGCTGCTGAACCAGAATGGGAATGAGAAAAGGGAGGGTGGTCTGTTTTGAAGAAGGAGATAGGGATTATTTCAGGTGACAGAAGTCTTGTTCTATAGCTCTGAAGGCTGAAAAGCAGCCTCAGTTGTGGGCTCATACTCCCTTGCCACCACTTTATCGGCAGCTCAGGAATGCACGTACAACCTCTCTTTGTGTCCTCAATGTACTATATTGGTTTGTAAAGTGTACCATCTGTCAGGAAAATGAGACTGTTTTCTCCTCTCTGCTCCACAATCTCCTGATATATACTAAATGTTAGCAATACAGGCTTAACTTTCCTGTGATTTTTATTTTTTTTTTTTAATTGGAAAACTTTGCTTGCTTCTACCAATATCTGGAGGGGGGGAAAGAAAAAATCTTTATACGTGGTCTGCAGAAGGTGGACATTCTTTCTCCTTGCTACACACCAGAGAATAAGCCTGCTGCAACCTAGACTTAATGATCTACATCGTAGTCAGGTACTTGTCAGAACCTATAGCTATATTCTCATGGGAGAACAGTCCCTCTACCCTTTTTTCTGAAATAGGATCTGGTTCCAAAATGATGTTGCTGACTCAGTGCCTAGAACCTAGGAGGTTTGGAATGTCACTTTTTCATGAGATGGTCAAAGGAAAAAAAGTTCAAGCAGGGTTTGAAGTACTCTCTGGTGCCTGACCTTGATCATTAATCTCTGCTACTTTGAAAAAGCTTGGAAAATTACATTACCCTCTGCCATCAGTCCTCACTCAATAAATACAGGCACTAAAGTCAGGAACGAGAAATCCCACAGAGCTTTGGTATTGACTTGTTAGAATTCCAGGCTTCAGCCTAGCAGTACAGTAACTGCCTATAAGTAATGAGCAAGCTGCTGAGAAGGACAACTTGCCCTTCTGGATATGTTCCCGACTCTTTCAGAAAATCTATTCATTGCCATTTTTCACTCTGTTATACCAAACAGTAAATTGTCCTATGTGCCAATAAGGGCTTCTCTATTACTCTGTGAGAGGAAATTTGTGGGAGAGCTGAGCTGCATTCGTGTTCTGTCCCAGAGCTAATAGACTTATTATTAACCTTAGCATCAGTTTCTACAGCAGGAAGAAAAGACTTTAATGTGTGATATTTGTGTATTTTTTCAATTAAGGAGTGATGAAATACTAATTTGTGTTATTCGGCATTTAAAGAACAGAGTGTAT
This sequence comes from Perdix hodgsoniae, assembly GCA_035772895.1. Lineage (NCBI taxonomy): Eukaryota > Metazoa > Chordata > Aves > Galliformes > Phasianidae > Perdix > Perdix hodgsoniae. The sequence goes on along the minus strand of JAPSGF010000036.1, from coordinate 4,055,967 downwards.
CCTTCTGTAAAATCCAATTTCTCAGCTGAATCAGCCAGGACTTCAATGTTGAAGCCATGCCTCCTCCTCACCCATGGGTGAGGTCACTCACTGCATGGGACCCGGGAACAAAGGAGAGAGGATTTGTGCTGGGGAACTGTACTGAGAGTTGTTCACTATGTTATATGTTTGCTTCAAGAGCTTACAGTCCCTTGTCAGTGAGGACAAGGGTTCCTCGGCTCAGATCAGCAGTGAGAAGCACCGCTTGCAAAGCTTTCAAGACGTTACTTGTTTTTCCCAGCACATCTGACTCAGCCATTTTATTTTTCCTTTTTGCGATCTCAGTCAAGAAGTCAAGTGATGGCTGCCTTTGACACCCGATAAGTACAACAAAGTTCCCTTTGAGCATCTCCACTTTTCGGCAGAACAGCCACAGCCATCACCTGTCTTATTATTGGCTAAATGGCACAGCACAGATTTGGTGTTTGCAGTAGTTTGCAAATTCAATTAGAGTTCTCGCAGTAACTGTCGTTTGTCTGCTTATTCAAATGAAGTATTCGATATTGCTTGTTGTGGTGTTAACTGTAATCCCTTTTAGGGAAATAGAAGTCTTACTGAGGTACACTCGAAAAAAGGCTTATATAAATGAAACAGTTTCTCCTTAGCGTGCAGAAATACGTGCATACACAAAAATTTACTATCCTTGAAATAGATGGAAATTACGGAAAGAGGCGCTGATATGTTTTTTTTGTCCGTTCAACTGTTTATCTTGAGAAATGTATGCAGACTGTTCAGTCAGCTCCTGAGGGAACGTAAGAGGATCCAGATCAGCTGCACAACTGGCAGCTTCACTGGCAATCTCAGCAGAAGGAACAAATGTTCATTTTGACCCTTTGTTGAAGGTGAGCTGTTCTCTTCCTCACTAGCAATGGGATGGAAGCACACAGATGGAGTAGTATGAGAAGGCACGCACTACTTCTCTTTATTTTGTCTTCCTTCCTGAAGCAAATTAGGTTTCTCAGCTGCTGGAGTGTCAACACAGTACCATTTGTTCGGTTTACATAATTTATGTGATGAGAAGGAATTTCACATGATGTAGCAAATAAGTTTGTCCATATGAAACTCCTCACTGTGGTTCAGGTGTCTCTGAGTCAGGGAATGTGATCCATTAGATTAAGCATCAATATCGACATTTGGGCTCATCACCATGAACTCCCCTTGCTAGAGAACTAGATAATATAAGAAGGGAAATTGAGGATGAGATTGATGCTACCCTAAAATGGATGCCTGAACTAGGTCAGAAGGATGGCACCCTCAGAGTGCTTGTTTTTTTCCACTGGGCAGGGGGTTTCTTTGTAAGGTGAGTTTCTGTTAAGTTCTGATGTGAGCAACTACAACTCGGGTTAGCTGCATTGTACACAGGAATTGGAGAGAGTTTTTTATCTAGAATCCATTCTGTAACCGTTCAGCCTAATGAATTTCTGCATGATGTGTAACAAAGCTTTCCAAATGGCTGTTGGGCAAGACAGCCCATAATATACTGACAGCACCCTGCAGCATATAATTCCTTCTGATCCTTTCAGAGCCATATTGCCACAGTATCTCAGTTTGTTTCCCCTTACTACTATTTCTGTTTTACATTTTCTTGAGGTGCCCCTCTTCTTTAGAAATGTAGGCAGACCAGCCTGCAGGGGAAATAAACATATAATGTGGTTTTCTGTGTTCAGTGGAGATGTAGTAAACTGAAATTAACAATTCTGTTCAGATAACAGCCCAAGCAAAAGCAAACAGTGGAAATTTCCTAGCGCACTCCTGCAATGGAATTACTTTACTTTGTCTTGGGAAACTACATCTGAGAGCAGAGGATTTCAGGAGTCAGAGAAATTTTAATTCTGTACATTTAATGAAAGACTTCTACTATGTGGCACGTTCAGCAAAAGACTACCTGGGGCTGGACTGCATCAGTTCAGTACTGTAGTGGTTGCACTTGTGGACGCTGGAACTGAAGTTACAAATCCAAGTGATGCAGGAGTGTTCAAGATCTACTGATGGGTAATGGTGAGAGTCAGCAGAAGCCCAAGTTTTGTGATGAATTGGTGTCTATCGGGGTGCACTGTGCTTTTTGCTCAGACTGTGACCGTGGAGCAAATTCAGGAGACTATAGTTTACATCAGTCGCATCTCTGGGGCTCTACTGATGAGATATGTTTGGTTTTATGGAGCAGTGACAAACTCTTTCCCCAAATGCATTCCTAAAAACCCGAGTAAGATTGTTCAGCTCTGTCTGTGGGCTGGATCAGGTATCCCAAGGTCCATTTTGTTCTGTGTTCAAAGGACATCAACTGCCTTCCTGGTCATGTCTCAAGCTGACATGTAATGCAGAATGTTAATAGCGTACAGATTATTAAATAAGTGGCTTTTTCATGATGGGGCTCTACCAAAGTCGTTATCCTATTACCAACACACAGAAGTGCCTGTATTTATCCAGATAGAATTTGCTATGTTTGGACATAGTTTACTTCTTTTGCATTTAATCTGTGCAGTAAAATAAATGCTTTTTACAGACAATCTAATTTACAAGACATTTATAGATACCATGTGATAAAATGAGATATGGGTACTGAAGGTACTGAAATGACTCCTGACTTTACAGTGCTGAATGGCAAAGCTCAGGGTTCTTATACCTTATGCTGTCCACTGCTGAGTGTGCAGTTAAAGACTTTTAAACATGGTGATGGATTTTACAAGAGGTGAGCCTTTTCTTTATTGTGATTTTCCAAGCTCTCACATAATGGTTTTCATAGAATCACAGGAGGGTTTGGGTTGAAAGGGAGATCAAAGCCCACCCACCCCAACTCCTGCCATGAGCAGGGCTGCTCCCCACCAACTCAGGCTGCCCAGGGCTCCATCCAGCCTGGCCTTGAGCACCTCCAGGGATGGGGCACCACAGCCTGTTTTCATAAAAGTTGCTCTGAAAAATTAAAATAGAGCTCTCGTTAGTTGCTAACAGAATTCTGCTGGTGTACAGAGATACCTAGAAATTGCCCTAATTTGGCTTTGAAGATAAGCAGAGCAAAATTGGCCTCTTCCTTCTTTTTTTTTTTTTTTTTTTTTTTTTTTTTGTGCGAAGAGAAACATGTTCTAACTCTGTATCATGGTTCTTTTGATTGACTCTTCTCCTCTTTCTGATTGACAGGTTTTGTTCTGTAACCTGTGCCATCTTCCCCAGCTCATCTTACTTTGGCAGTACATGAATTTGAGCCCCCTTTTTTGCTACTTCTGTGTGGCGTATTGTGATTGCTGCAATTTCTGTGAGCTTAATCCTTAGCTAACCTTATAAACTGCAAAGAGAGAGAGATGGTAAAGAATAACGTTCCTGGAAAGTGGCACTGCTATGCAACACAAGGGAAGCAGTATCACATTTGAGGATGAACAGCCTTTTTTTTGCTTTTTCTTTGCAAGGGCTCTCAGGTACGGTTGGTATTCACATAATTAATAGCATCTGCCAACTCATTTTGAATTGGTTCCCAGTGGTCTAGAGCTACAAAGCATTTTGAAGGGCTGGAGGCTACATCTCTATTAGAATATAAAATGGGATAGCGTCTTTTCTCTGACTTGGGTGCAAAGTGGCATAGTATGCCTTGCATCAGTAGGGTTAAACTATCCATCCTGCAAAAAAAAAACCTGGGTGTTAACATCTCCCCTGCCCACAGAGAAGAGCTGCTGGCCATGCCATCTGACCACAGTAGCCAGGCAGTACCTGGCAGAGGGCCCTTTGGCACAACCCCAGCTATGCCAATTGCGCCACTATTTCATGCTGTAGAGAAACTGTGAACAGTGACTAAGCCCTGCTGTGGCTCTGTGAATTTTGCTGGTGCAGCCACAGCCTGGATAGCAGCCTTCAGGCTGTTCTCCAGCCTTTATTTTAAACGTTTGCAGCTGAGGACACTTTTGCAAAGGTCATAGAACTGAGGAGTGATGGAGGGGAGAGAATTTATTATTCTGCATTCATAAGTGCCTACCACATTAGGGTTCCCATCTATGACTTGGAGTGCCTGAATGCTACCATAATAGGAAAGTAACTAATCATATATTAATCAAGCGTTTGACTAGAGAGGCAAGAGGGTGGTTTGCTTCACGCTCTGCTGAAATGCAGCTCTTTCCACAGCAAAGCTGTTTAAAGGCACAGTGTTAGCAAAGATAGGAGAACTGGAAATTGCACAGGAAATTAAAAACACATCATAACAATTCCCATTTAAAACTTGGCTGGAGCATTGGGGATTGCATTCATGCAAACACTCGCATGACTTTGGACTGAGATTGTGAGGAGGATAATGGCTCTCTTTCTTAAGGGTGGTACATGGGGCGGATCGTAGGGATCCCTGCTGATTGGGCATCATTCTGCAGTGATATACAGTCATGTCTCTGCCCTCTCTTTGTCCCCAGCACCACTTCCTTTTAAATGCCAGAGACTTCTGTTTGCCTTGGAAGTCAGTCTAGTGTTCCTCAGGTACAGGTTTAGTTAGCAGGAGTTGAGATTATACAGCTGAAATGGCCATTTTCATTTGCTCTGCATATAGTTAAACTTCCACAGTTTAGTCTCCCCATGGAGATATGAATTATGCCTTGTTTCTTAGCCAGAATAGCTTGTAGATCCCCATTAACGCATACATACCTATCTATGCATCAGTTATGCATTTGTAAGGCATTTGAAGGGTCTTTAATTGAAAAATAAATTATTTTGGAGATGAGGAATGATTGCTTAAATAATATCTGCATTTAAAGAAAAACAATATTTATTTCTGTATTACTTGTTGAGTGAAATCGGTCTGCCTGTATTTGGCTGTGAATTACTTGAAAATACAATTTTTGTAAGTTGAATTTTATTACAATTTGTTTTGGCTTCATTATATTTTACCCCCGTGTGTGTATAGTTTTGTCCTACTTCATTGAATAACAGAAAAAATATTTCTGCTCTCCCACACTGTTACAACTAGGAAAAAAAAAGATTAATCAGACTCATACTGAACTAATATTTTCAAATTCATAGGAGAACAACCACTATTTTGTACAGCAAAACTAGTTTTTTGAATTAGAGCTAACAACACTGCATTATGAAAGCAGAGGTCAATTTAAACAAGAAAAGATTTTGATTCTCTAATGAGGTCATCTTTCTTATAACAGATTGTAATTTATAGCGTAGTAGGAAGATGTTAATTCTTTTCTACCATGTTTCGAGTAATATCAAGGGGATAGTTAGTGTGGTTCAGATAAAAATAGCTATTACATTTAATCTGATCACTAATGATAACCTTTATTTTACTTCACACCGTGCTTCTGAAGTCACAGGAGCTTACAGTGCACCAAGGGTTGCTCTTCAGTTTCAGAAATTATTGCTGTGTGGGCACTGCACTTCCCCAGCAGCTCCCATCTTCATATAACTGGCCATGGAAAATTAACACCTTTGTATAAGTCCATAACTGCCCCCACCATTAAGTGCCTCTTTGCTGATACAGACAGAGAAGACAGCTTTTGACTTCGGAAAGTGGCCCTTGAATGTCTGAGTTCGTTATGAAATGCAGAAACAGGAACAAATGTAATGATGCATGCCTTGTCACGAAATGCATGTATCACCCTGCAGCATTTTTAATAAGTAGGAAGGAAAAGTATTGTGTTATTCTTAGCTAATTTCTGTCCATAATAGGTATAGTATCTGAACCTTTGAGTTGGATTATCTCTGTGAGTCAGTCAGTAGTGCGCTGTTGATTATTTCACTTTTTATTCAGCAAAAGAATGGGTTAGAAAATAATTAAGTAAAATGAGGTAATGTCAGTTACCTTCCTTTCTGCTCCTTGGGCTTGGACAACATCCACTCCTTCAGCATTCCCATCTGTTCACATGCCTTGTGAAGTGAGAGCCTCCTTGGGAGCAGCTGGGTGACCAAAACAAAGGCTCAGAGCCAACTGCAGGGTTATGTGGCCTTGGTAACTGGATGGAGATATTTTAGTGTTGAGAAATAGATTGTTTCCTTTTATCAGTCATAAGATCAGTTTGGGTGTTATTTGTCCTCGTCTTGCAGAGGAAGAAAAGACAAGGTTGAGTCCCCTAGCTCTTTCTCCTTTTTGTCCTTCCTCAAAAAGGCGAGACCTTGTCTTTCACTTCATCACCCCTCAATTGAATACAGAGAAGAAAGAATGGTTGTGTCATCTCTTGGCTTTTAAATTGGCAGTTATTTGGACTAAAATGTGGCTGTCCGTACACCTAAGCACCCATGTGTTTTCTCTGTCTGCTTTGTGCAGTCTTGTCAGAATAAAATAACTTTTCTTATAACATAAAAATAAAGGTAATACCCCACATGAATGTCAACATCTGTGAGATTTCTGCCTTTTTTTTTTTTTTTTTTTTTTTTTTTTTTTTTTTTGTCCTCCTTAATTAGAGACTGTTCTGCCTCATTGGACAGACTGGTGTAATAGCTTGAGATCAGGGTGGCATAAACACTGTCACAGCTTGAACAATCTTTTGAACGGTAGGAGGTAATGTTCCTGCCTAAGGCAAAATACTGCTTCCAGCATGTCGTGAGGCACTGTGATTCCGTCCCACATTTCATTTAGCCTTTTTCTAAATGCTGCAGTTTACCCCGTGAAAAAATGCAGTATTTTTCTGAGTACATTCCATCTTCAATATTGTCCCATAATTCCGATTGAATGTAGGCTGGGTGAGCGGAGGTGGAGGATAGCACTTAAAGACATGAAATGACACTTAGAGACTCCAGCCCATACAATTTTTCATGCTGAGTATTTTTCCAGTTAGTGACAAGCAAACTCTACTTCATCTGGTGAATGGAGAAATTCTGATGATGAAGTGAGTCTTCTTTTCCTCCAAATCCAGCTAATCAGCTTTTGTCTGTCAGTGAACACATCTAGGAAACATTAGTCTACTACCTCTTTGTTCAAGGCCACAGAAGATTTCTTTTTAGGTTTTTGGCCCATAGTGAATAAACAGTATTCTCTTTTTCCAGCATTGTTGTAATTCAATTTTTCTTTATACTAAAAAAGTAAATGAAAGAAATTGCTGAAGGCATATTTGTGAATAATTACACTTGCACCACATTTCTCTAGAGTTGTCTGCTGGGTAGATTTGAATGTGTAAAATTTTATTGTTTTCCCTGTTACAGACAGTTTCATTATCCATCCAGTGTTTGCAATGGCTCATGAGGCACTGCAGCAGATTACAAAGATAACTTTCTAATGTTTCATCTGGAAATTGAATAAGTAGAACTTTTTCAATTGCAGCAGTGTGAAATGAGCTTTCAGGATTTTAGATCTGGAAAACAACTAATTAGGTGCAGTTTCAGACTCTCCTGCTGGGATGACTATTGATATATGAAAGTAAAGTTTGGACTGTGTGAGTTGTCTCAGTCTTTAGGACCATGAAATTAGTCTGTAGTGCCAAACTGGTCATGGGCATGATGATGATGGGACTCAACAAGAAGTCAGTGTTGTGCTCCATGGAGTACATTCTGTCACAGCTCAGATTTCCCTAAGATGATACATAGCTATGATTGTTTTTTTCCACCTCCCCTGTTGGTATGGTCATCACGACCATAGTTGGTGAAACAAGCTGGCATTTTTGGTGACTGTACTGATTTCAATTTCGAAACCCCTCAAAATCATGAGTCCTATTTGAATTGATGTCTACTGACACAGATCCATCGTGCTGGCCAGTGAAGGAAGACCAGAGATCTTTGATATCCATGTGGAAAAACATGCACCCAAATCAGTCTAAAAAGTTGACAAAGTTGAGTGTGTGACAAGGAGGGGAGGGAATTCAGAACTAGATTCAAAGTCCTGTTGTAAGCATTGCAAGAGGTTGCTGGCCTGCTGACAAAGAAAATTATCTGTGTTTGTGGTTCACTTCCAAGGTAGTTATTGTTTGTGAAAGAAAAGCTAGGGATGGAAGTCGGTGAACGAAAGAAAGACATTTGCATGGGTTTGCATTCAATTTACTGATTTGAGCATTCAAGCTTATTAACCTGCATGTTTGAAATGTGTGAGCAGAATTAATGGATAAAGATAATTAATGGCTTAGGTACATACATTGTAGAAAGGGTACAAAAAAGCTTTGTCGCTCTTACTGATGCTGTAAGGTCATCTATAATCTATGCAAGTCTTGTGTATAGTTTGGGTTTTCATTGTGATTAAGCGGATCTGTTTTTAACTCATGCTTTTAACATTAACTAACCAGTGAAACAAAAGCAGTGGTCATAGTGGGGTGTGATATTTTTCCAATCATTAGGCTACTTTTAGTAAAGCAACATAAGCTAAAATCTAAAAAAATATTTTTCCTTCAGCATAGACAAAACTGAAGGAGGTACACCATTACATTCTCCTCCAGATCAACAATCCATCTGTTAAAGTGTCTGTGTTTTGACAGACATCAATAGAAACTGTTTTGGGGAGAACTGCAAGACAATCTAATTCCCAGCTTTTATAGAATGCCCCATTTAGCTCTTTTCAGTTTAACACAAGACATAGAATTCTTTAAACAAATGTCTGAGTTTTTCTATATATATGCATGTATACTCTCTATGAATTCAAATGTGGATATACACATACATGAAAAATAGAAAGAAGAGGATGGATATAGGGAGAAAGATAACACAGGTATGTCATATGCATTATATGTAAATAATACAAATGCTTAATTATAATGTACATTAATCATTTGTGTATCTCTATACCGCTCATAACCAAGCAATGGAAGTCTTAGTTACACTTTAAAATATCTCTTATTTTGAACGCTTCTGATTTTCAAGTCTAAACCATGGCTGAAAACAGCTAGTCCATACATTTCTGTTGATTGAAAAATAGAGGTGCAGAAAGAATTCATGAGGAATTTTGGTTTTCATTTCAACAAGAATGGATCCAAAAATAGAAGTAAAATGGATCTTCAGGTATGCTGAATTGTTGTAGCACAGTTGATTTTAACGCAGTAATAATAATTCACACCAGGCAAGATTAATTAAAATTTCTAGTGAATAAATACTTTTTTTTCTAAGACTAAAAGTGTTACTAAGATTGCTGAGTCACTACTGCAAGCTAACATTCTAAGATTGCAGGACATAAATTGTACAAGCCAGATTTCATCAAGGGTGTCAACTCATCCACTAGAAGTGAAGTCGGGCAACCTGGCAGGACTACAGAAATGCTGTTCACCATTAAAGAGAAAAAAAATTCTGTGGCCAAAGCTCAATTAGAGTTGAAGCTGGCCAGTACTGTGGGGAACACCAAAAAGGGCATTTTAAAATATTTTTGCAGCAGATGGATGATCAAAGATAACATTGGTCTGTTACTTGATGAGGATGGTTGTCTCACATAAAAGGCTATAGACAAAGCAGAGGTATTTGATGCCTTTTTTGCCTGTCTTCAGTGCTGATGTTGGTCTCTGGGGGTCACAGAGTTGGAGGACCATCACTGCAGTAATGATACAAAACTCCCAGTCAACCCTGAACCTGTGCAGGATTTGCTGCTACAGGTGAATGCACAGAAGTCCATGTGGCCCAATGGGATTCGTCGCAGGGAGCACAAAAGCTGACAGATGTCATTGTGAGACCTCTCTCAATTGTATTTCAGTAGTCTTGGGAATCTGGAGCAGTCTCAGTTAACTGGTAGCTGGCAAACATTGAGTTTTCAAGAAGGGCTGGAAAGAAGACTCTGGTAATTACAGGCATTTCAGCGCCTCGTAAAATTGTGGAGATTATTCTGGGAGTTACAGAAAAACACTTGAAAGACAGTACGGTCAGAGGTAAAGCCAACATGGGTTTACCAGAGGAAAGTACTGTTTAACAAACTTAATTTCCTTTTACTGCGAGGTTACCCATCTAATTGACCAAGGGAAGCCAGTTGATGTTATCTTTTTGGATTTCAGCCAAGATTTTGATGCTTTTTCTCAGAGTATCCTTCTGGACAACATGTCCCAGCATACGGCCAGACAAAAGTATAATGTAATGGGTGAGCAATTCACTGATGGTTTGGACTCAGAGGGCTATAGTAAATGAGCTGGCAGTCACCATGGTATTCTGTAGGGATCCATTTTAGGACCAGGTCCTTCAGTGTCTTCATTAATAACTTGGATACTGGTCTGGAAGGTATGTTAAATAAGTTTGCGAATGCCACTAAATTGAAGGGGAGGCCTGATGGTGGCTGTAGCTCCTCACAGGGAGTAGAGGGGCAGCGCTGAGCTCTGCTCTCTTTGACAGCAACTGCACTTAGTTTCATTAATTTCAGAGCTTATTAACTGTTTATTTCATTACTAGTGTAAACTTTTTGCTAAAATATATGAAGAATATTTCCCTGTAAGTGATATCTTCTTCAGAATAACGCTAACAGGATCCTACTAATGGAGGATACATTTTGACGTATGGACAAGTAAATCCGTTTTCATTTTCTTATTGCTGATTTCACAAAGTCACAGCGGGACTGAGCCACAACGATGTGAGTTCAGCAAACAACTGCCTTTATAGAGCAGGGAATCTCAGTGGTATGTTGAGGCTGGTGGAGTGAGTATGTGTTCTCACTTCGTTAGTCCAAGCAGATTAGAGCTATCGTTGCAAAGAGGACAGAAGTTTTCCTACAGCTGCACTTCTAAGCTGTGAGTGGATGAAACAAAATTCAGCAAAGTCAGCTGGGTTGTGTCTGTGTGGAGACAATGTAATTGAACCGAAGCTGAAGAATGGGCATAAAGGAAGACAAAGAGCCAAGGATCAGGGCTGAAAGGCAATAACTGAGCCTGTGAAGAGTGACAGTGGCAAAAATGAGATTGAACATAAATGATTCAACAGGAAAGAGCAGTATGTGCTGGAAGGGATAAGGCAGGAAACAAGTGAAAAGGATGGAAATTAGACTTAGGAAGTAATATCTCTTTTAGATAGAACAGCAGAGATAGGATAGGAATAAAGATCCTGTTCCTATTTCAAAATATATTAAGGTGCCATTGTCCTGAAGTAAACATGGGGATGTAACTTCTGCCTCATGGAAGCACGGAAGCATCTCTCAGCCCCTCACTGTTTATTACTCAGGCAGAAGAGGACTTTGTCATATGTCAGGTTGTTGTGTAATGAATTCTGAGCACCACTTGGAAGTCACTTGTCAGTGACTTAGCTATAAACTGTTTGTCACAGCTGCTGCTGTTTTGAGGGAGGGGTGGGTTTGATCAGCTGTATTAGCCAAAACTGGTCCCAAAGGGTTTTTTTAATATGCTCCCCATCATCATGGCTGCGTTTGTGGAGGAGAGAGGGACATGATGTTCCACGTGTGCTGTCCAACGATGGTGTCTATGTGAAAAATGTATTGATATTTTGTTTTGCTTTCTCTGGCAGATGGACAAAAGAAAGTTCAAGAGGAATTTGACATAGACATGGATGCACCAGAGACAGAGCGGGCGGCGGTGGCAATACAGTCCCAGTTCAGGAAATTCCAGAAGAAAAAAGCGGGGTCCCAGTCCTAGCAGCTACCTCATAGCTGAAAGCAAAGTAACCCTGAAATGATTTATCAAGAAAATGAGAAATATCACAAAGATGCATGTACAGAAATGATCAATATTTAAAGCCCTATTGGCAGATAATAAACCATAAGCTCGTGTGTGACTTCATCCCAGGTGTTTCACACCCATTATCCTCTGTAACTCACCATTTTACTTGATGTTGTAATAAAAAGTTAGGGTGAAGTAATTAAAGTGTCTGCCTTCATCTGTCTTTTCATATAAATCTAGCAAGCGCAGCGTTACAAATGAACCCAGCCCAGATGCCTATTTTCCTCTTCACTTAAAGCTTGGAGACATAACGACACCGTATGTTACAAGGATTTTGCTGAGGGATGAAAGCATGTGCCTCAGCCCTGTTTGCCTCATTTGGAGAGTTCCAGCTGCCAACCAAATGTAACAATAAAATCCTTTTCTCATAATAAGCTTAAAGTAAAAAGTTGCAGACAGAAGCTGACAGGAGGATAAGAGGTGTAGGAAGCCACAGACATTTATTTTTGTCTTGCAGTTATGCCAGTAAAGTGGCTTCTGTAGGGAAATTGTCATTGTTCTTCCTGTTTGAATGATAAAGTCCAGCTTGGACCACACTGACTGTTATGGAAGAAAAAAGGAAAATCCAATTTCAGATGTCTTTGGAAGTTGTTTTTTATTTCTAAAAACAGGAGCTGACCCTCTGTACCCTGTTCATTCTCCATCTAGTCAGTAACAATTTCTGTGCCATTTCTCTTATTTCCTATTGTTTGTAGTGTTTGATGAGTAAATCCTAACGGATTCCCTGTCTCCATCTAAGCTATTTGTAATTTAAAGCGATTTCACATGAAACCCTGTATCACTGTTTTAGCCCAGTTTTCTTATTAACAGAAAACAGCCACAGTGATGTTTCTTATATTGGGACATTTATTTTCTCCCTACTGTAGAAGGGCAGAACAACTCCAGGCTAAACCTGAGTAAAAATCTTGCCTGGCTTCACACTTGATCAGAAATTAGCAGCCTATATAGAGCACAGGGAAGGTTCAGAAATGGTCTTCATGGTTTCTTGTAGTCAGAAAAATGAGCTATTTAGATGGAGCAAACAGGGTATTCACTACACAGAGACACGCCCCAAATCCCACCTTCTTCTCAGTTTCATCAGCAGGTATAAGGGTCCCAGTAGGCATCTTCATCCCTGGGGAAATTAGAAGTGTTTTCAGAAGGATTGGTGTTTGCAGCAATTCTCCAAGAAAGCAGCATGATCCTCACCTCCAGGCTGACAGAGGTAGGTGTGCTGAGAGGTGGCAGTCTGCCTACTCTTAGCTAAACAGCCTGGAATTGAGACTGCTTCGGGTGTGAGAGATTTAGGTTTAATTTCCAGCTCTGTATAAGTGGTGTTTGCAGTCAACTCTCCCACCTGCCACCACATGACAGAGGACAGAGTGTACAGAGGACAGAGTGACAGAGGACAGAGGCCTCTCATATAAACTGGAAGCTACCACAGAGCGATAGAAATGGAAAGAAAGTGAAGATCTTATGCTGCTGGCAATCACCTCTCATGTGAACACCTTGGAGCAGTGATACCAAAAAGGTTCAAAGCTGTGAGTGAAAGCCAGCTGCAAGACTGCAGCAGGAAAGCCCACAGACTTATATGGGTTAAGGCACTTAAAGCACTGGGCAGCAGTTTAGTGAGAAGCTAAAATGTGATAGCAGGCAGTAGAAACTGGTACCATGCTTATTAGGAGGAGCCCTCAGAGATATTGGGTAGAGGAAATCTTACGGATCCTGTGGGCAATGCAGAAGTGATGTGCAGAGACAATGTGTGAGGTGTTCAATAAACACAGCGAGACTGGGCAGGAATTGACAGGATGCTTTTAGATCTTAGTTCAGGGATAAGCCCCTAAATGCTGCCTAGATGCTGCCTTAGGCACCTTTCTCAGACCCTGGCTGTGTGCGTGACATACTACTGCACATCACTAGTAAAGTCAGAGTTCTTTGAGCCACAGCTGAGTGCTTCCACTCCAGGAGAAGTATCGATTCTCTGTATTTAGGAATTCCACAGATAAACCTAAAACAGCACTGCTGTGCTCAAAGTGTAGCTTATGGAGGCTACAGATCCCCTACCCCTTTATCATTCACAGAGACTGCTCATCATCTAATAATCACCTTAGTATAATAATTGAAAAATTGTACTGGGTTTGGATTGTGTTGGTGTCATTTTGTTTAGATGAACATACGTCTGTAATAAGGGACTACGTTTGCATTCCGCATTATGTCATGTGAAATAGCATGAGCTCTGTAATAGCTATTTAATTGAATAAAAACTCTGGGTAAGCACTAGGCTTTTATATTTGATCTGACATTCCGTGGACTTAAATTTCCTACACAACAGGAATAATCATATGGTGGGGACACAATGAAAGCAATTACTTTATTGGAGCACAGCAACGAGGGCTGTTGGTAAATGAATTATGTCTCTTTCAGTAGCAGGGCTATTCTTTAATACAAAGTTTAGAGTGCATCTTAGAAATACAGTCTTAACATGCAGTGAAACGTAATGAGGAAATACTAAGCTCATACAATATTGCTTTTAATGGTGGCTGCCCTTGTCAGACAGTGCCCCTTTTAAGTGACTCCTTGCATCACACATTCAGTTCATATTCCCAAAAGAAGAAAGCTTTCTCGCTCCCAAGTCTTTCTTTTCATCTTTTGTGTATAGCCAAGATGGCAATTTTTAATTTCCTTTTTTACCACCAATTCATACTTTTCTAAGACCTACCTGGGTATTACGGAGATGAGGGAAGGAATTTGTTCCAACCAAGAGTTTCACTAAGATAGGAAAAAGAGGACTCTTACAAATTGCAGGCATTAATTTGAGTCTTTAACTTCCAGACATTCACCAAGCTTTCTAGTTCACTGACACTACATAGTTGGGAGTTACCAAGTCATGAAAAGCAAGGTTTAAATTAGGTGGATATCTGTGCTGAAATCCCATCACTTCCTGTAGGTAACACGAAAGATCATTCAGAACAGCATGTATTACAGAAAACAGGGTTATGACTCTCAACACGTACACCCACACCCTCCCCACACACATCTGTTTCTGCTCCAAATTACATATCAGATTGTCCCAAAAGAAAATAACCTATGCTTGAATAATCAGAACAATTACCCAAGCATTCGATAGTTCTTGTTCACATCATTGCCTGGACGATGAAAGCAACCTATAAAGCTGAACAACAAAGGAGTCTATTAGAAGCAGAGAAACACCATCGGAAGGAACAAGAATGCTGAAATGAAAAAAACTAAAGGACATGAATTCTATCAAATTAAATGCAGATAGGCGAGCCAAAAACCAGCCTGCATCTTGCAATTATAAATTTCTTTGAACTCTTCTCAGACTACTAGCCTACTGGAGGACTGTGGGGATGTGGGGAACCTGAGGTCTTGCAGAAAGTAGAAATACATCTTGCACTGACACTAACAGCAGAGGCTCCCATAATAGGGTTTTTTCTTTTTTTAATAATGTATCAACCTGAAGAATTCATTGTCAAACCAAAATGTTAGGAGGACAGAGCTTGTAGTAAACTGACAAAATGAATAATAACAGACAGCTGGGAACAGATGAGATTCATCTGCATCTTCTAGAGGAACTCATAAAGAGCAGCTGTTTTGGGTAACCTTTGCCTTACACTGGCCTCACTTCCAGGGAAATAAGCTATAGTGAATTAACAGCAGATTTTAGAAGGGGTTCTAGGAAGGTTTGGGGATTTTACAAAGACTGTTTTTGTTAGGTAAGTGTAGAGAAACTGTGGTATGCCTTCATACAACCTTAATACACTAACACCATCCTGAGAACAGTTGTAATTCATAAACTGTGGTGGCTGCAGAAAACAAGAGAGGTGGGTGATGGTAACCTAGGTGCACCTGGATTTTCAGAAAGTTCAGACAAGGTGTCTTGTGAAAGTCTCTTAAAGAAATGAAAGAGTCCTGGAGTAAATGGTAGGGTTCTCTTGCAGAGAAATAACTGGCTAAGAGACAGGAGGTGAAAGAATGAGATGTCCAGCTCTCACAGAGTTGTGGTGTTGTCAGTGGGACTCCCAGCAGCATCATATGTTTTAGAACACCCTTAGAAATCACTTGGGGAAAAAAAAAAAAGAGAGAGGGAGGGAGACGAAAAGCAAGGTAACACATTTTTACATCAATCTATCCTACATTAAAAATCTCATTCCTTGCTCCCTGTTTTACAGAATGCTTGCTGAGAGCCATGGCAAAAGAAAGGTCATGTCAGGACCATGAGGGCACTATTAGCACTGGTTGCCCCTTCCCAAGGCCCAACATCAGGCTCTGGGATCATCTGCTCCTGCCTCAGTGAGGCCACAGCAGGGGTGGACTCCTGCTCCCCACAGCCTTGCCATGAGCCCTTGGCCCACCAGAAGGTCACAGGCCCTGTGGAAATAAGTGCACTTCCATCCTATCTTTTTTGTGCCCTCTGTCACCCATGTGGCTTACAATGTGGAACAAAACAAGCCAGGGCCAGCCTTTACAGCTGTACAGTAGGGCAGAAGAGTCCCCATGCAGCAGCCACCTCTCTGGAGATGGTATGACCCTGCCGAGTTGTGGGTGCTGTATCTTATGCCTTAGTGATTGTAAAGATCACTCCAAGCAGGTCTGGGCAATGTATGAGTTCCTCAATGGGTAGGACAGCATTTCCACCAAGCCTTCTTGTTGAATGTTAGCAGCAGCTGAGAGCAATACCTCAGCTTGTACAACAGCCTTCTGGAAATTGTTCTAAAGCACAGTAGACATATGCAGCTGTGCAAATGTGCAAGTAAAAGCATTTACAGCAGTATGAAAAAGAGAAGGAAGGGTGGCAGGGAATGACTGGAGCAAAAGAGGAGCGTGTTTGGGAAAGGAGAAAAAAAAACATCTCTGCTGAAACTCTCTGAGTCATCTGAAGGTGTTTTCTATTCAGCTCAGGTAATTTTTTGTTGTTTCATTCTTATCTGCAGCCTGCTTTCTGCCAACTTCTCCCCAGCGTGTAACACATTCTGTCACAGCCCTGTCACTGCACTTAGCACTGACTGCAGAGCTGGTGCGATGGGGCAATGGAATCCAAGTACCCCCAAAATCAGGAGTTTGGGGGCCACTGAACAGACACAGACACAATGTCTTTGTTCCTCAGCGAACCCTCACATTTGTTTTTATTCCAGGGATAACACTATAAAGAAGCAAAGCCACTTCAAAGTAAAGTTGCCATCAAAAGATATGTACGCACTCCAGCGAATCTTACCTTCATGTAGCCTTTCCCAAGCACTGGTCCAAAGTCCACTGGATACAAAGGAAAAGCGCAGCAGAATGCAGGCATTCCCAAGCGAGGCCAGAAACATTCTTTACAGTCATGGTCTCTGCTCAGCTACCTCAGAAACCCAGCTGGAGCATGTCCAACTTCATTGGTCATGAAAGCCAAAGCTTGAGTGGTATGCGTGGAGGAGGGAGGAAATGGCCTATAGCAGGGACATGGCAATGGTGAATGTCTTATCCTAGGTGGTGGTGTTCTCACGTAGACAGATTGATGCATCTGAGAGGCATCTTAGATGCACTCTGCTACCCTCAGTTATTACCTGCCAGATCCCATTTTAGAGCTGGCAGCTGTCAGTGGAAATTTCTGGAATAAAGTCGTGGCCAGAACAGCTGTGTCACCACTGAAGACCACTTAAGCTAGGTTGCTTGATATTTCCTTAAAACTCATAAGCCAGCAGATGCTTTGCAGCAAGGAGAAGCTCGCTAAGGTGTCTGCTGAAAGAAAACAGTTTGCTGTGAAGGCTAAAAGATATTCAGGCTCCAGTGTCATCTCAGTGCCATAACTGTAGGACGGTGCAGTCATTCCTCTATACCCATTATAAACAATTTACCACTCAAAAATGTGGACCTTTTAAAGTTCCCTTAAGTTTCCCTGAAGAACCCCTTAAGTTCCCTTTAAGGACCCTTAAAGTTCTTTACTGTGAGAGTGGTGAGGTGCTGGCACAGACTGCACAGAGAGACTGTGGACACCCTGTCCCTGGAGATGTTCAAGGCCAGGTTGGATGGGGCCCTGGGCAGCCTGGTCTGGTATTGAATATGGAGGTTGGCGGCCTTGTCTGTGGTGAGGGGGTTGGAGCTTCATGATCCTTGAGATCCCTTGCAATGCATGCCATTCCATGATTCTATGACCTGATCTAAAATATCTTTCAATGTGGTAATCACAAGCCCCAGGTCTCAGGAGAGGTCTGGAGTGGCCCATTATTTAGTTGCCTCAGTAAGGGATATGACAAATGGATTAATCTAAATGATTTTTTTTTTTCCTATATCAACTTTAAGGTGCACACTATACGCATGTTCAAAGCATGATGGAGAAAACCAGGATAAGGTGTTCTTACTGTGGTAAAATTAATATTAGATACCTATTCATTATAAATATTCAAATGCATATATCCTTCCCCATCTGCAATCAGCATAATTGTCTTGTGTTGTTTTACACAATAAAGACCATCTTCGTGGTGAAAAGGTAAAAAGAGTAGCCATGCCACTTCTAATCTATTAAAATCTAGTTATGAATGGGTTATTTAGTCCAACTCCTAAATTGTGACAGCACTTTTTTTTTCTTTTAATTATCCCTGAACTCTCCCTGACAGATGGCCTCCTCCCTTTCAGTATCTGTAGCAGTGATGATTCTAAAACCTTCCTTGACAGCTTGTTCTGTGGCTGAACTTTTCATAAAGCTTTTGAGTTTTGTATATACTTAAACAAAATCTTCCTTCCTGCCACTTCCGTTGTTCCAAATCACCTATACCCACTTGTAGGCCTCCTTTTCCTAAACTTTTAAATCTTTTTTGTTATTCTCCTTTGAACTCTGCCAATTTATCTGTGTGCCTGAAGTGAAACGCAGCCATCCAAATTAGACTTCACCAACGTCAAGCACGACAGAATAATTATCTTGACTATTTTACAAGCGACAGTCCCCTTACAACAAATCTCCATGGCTCTTGGCATTTCCTGTGACAGCACTATTTTGTTGGCTTAGAGCCAAAACATCATTTCCCAGGAATCTGGAGCCTCTCCGTGATCTCTCTGTCTAGTTTTTCCCTTCCCTTATGTGAACATCCCATTTTTTAAAGAGACTACACTGACTGTAAAACGCCTTTAACTTTATGGTCCCACCGCACTTCTGCAATATGAAAACGATACAGAAATTCATGTAGATGTCCTTATGCAAATTGGGCAGGAGCTGTAACTAGTTCAGACTTTTTTGTGCATCTCCCTTTCCCGTTAATAAATTATTACAATCAGGTGCAAAGGCTTCGATAATCTCTAAATCTACCTTTTATTTTGGAAGCTTAGAGAAGGTTTAAATGAATTCTTATTTTACTCTAAAAAGTTGGCTTGCCTTTACTTGCAATGTCCAATTATTTGATAAGAAAAGTCTGAATATCTTATCTAAAAATAGGCCTTGAAATAAGCCTGAGGACTCTTGCCCCTTCTCAGTGCATTATGTTTTAATGCAAAGTTAAACTGATGCTATTACTCCCATTTGGTAGGAATTTCCACCATAAATATTCCCACTGAAGACTTCAGGACTGGTGTGTCAGAGGGAGGGAGCATGACACTTTGCCTCATCAAGAACACGAAGCACAGCGACTTTCTGAACTTAGTCTGCAACTTTCGGCAAAGTGATATCACTCTTTTTCTTCTTGGGAGCCACATCCTCATTTAATATATACCGAGTGATGTAAAAATGACCTGCAGTATAGTGGCACTAATGGAACATTGTAATGATAATAATAATTACAGCACAGGAAACACTGACATGTCTGCATAAGACTGTGACATTTTTCCGAAATGCATTAAAATGGCTCATACCATACACACGTGCTTTGTGGAGCATGGGCTTAACTATAATCCTCCTCCGGGTGTAGCCAAGCACAGTTGTGGTGATGGCATTAAGCTGGCTGCTTTTGGCACCAGGGGACTTGGTGGTCACATCCTGAAGAGCAATGGCTCCCATCAAATCAGACAAGGGAAAAGTGTTTGGTGTCCACTTGAATATCATTTGGAAGTATAGGGTCAGCTTTGTAGGAATACAATTTTTTTTTGTTGTTCTATCTGAGATTTTCAAATAATTACATGAAACTTCTCACAGTTCTTCACAGCCTTGAGGTAGGACTAGCTTGAAGGATAATTTGATACCTGACTAGCACACATCTGCTTGCCTGGCTGGAAAGGTGCCTAAACCAAGCAGGCAAACCTTACTGCCAAAACACCAGGCAGCTCAGAAACAAACACCACCACTAGACCTTTTGTTTGAGTGGCCACTGGGTGGTGGAATCAATACACCTCCTTAAAGCCCAGTGTGGTTCCAACAGCAATCACCGCTTCTTGAGCTACAGTGGTTGAGGAAGGGGAAGAAGTGGATGCAGTAGTGGGAGACAGTAGCAAAGCATGGTGACAAGGCTGAGAGGAGGTAGGTTTTATAGTGGAAAGGGATATGGGAAAGGTGAAGGGAACATAAATAATGACAGTGCAGTAAGGAAGAGGTAGAGAGTGTGGGTAGAGAGTTAGAGAAGAAGGGTGGGTGGAGGGGGAACAGTGGCAGGGAAGGCAGCAAGCTGCTTGATGTTGAGGAGCTGGAGTATTTCATTCCCACTCACTCTTTTGTTCATATGATGAATTACTTTGATATTTCCCATTGAGTTATGTAAAACTAAAGGGTGTAGTGTTGTCTTCAGAGGATACCTGAGCATCGACGCTGAGGCATTGCAACATGTTTCAAGTTATGCAAGGCAATTGGCAGGCTTATAGGAATCACAGCTGTGCTGTGTAAGTTCTGTCTTAGAGTTAAAAATAAAAATATCAGTGTTTGATCAGCCATCCTGCAGTTTGCCCTCCAAACTTTCCTCTGACATATGGTACGTACAGTCCCGAGAGAATCTGTGAAACATCTCTTGCATCAAGGATTTAAAAGGGAATTGAGAGACATTGTATTTGAAGAAATTAAAATTGTTGTTTAAAAGGGAAAGGTAATTCTTTTCCCCCACTAGAATTCTTCTGTTGTCAATATTCCCCTGATAATAGAGGTTTTTATTCTGCAATGGATAGGTTAAGGCAATCAATTGTTTTTATGTAGCAAATGAAAAGGGATAAAGCACAATTTGGAGGTAAGTAAACACAGAAGTCACTTTCCCCTCAGCATTAACTCATGTCTCAATGGACATTAGACCTGTGTTTATTGAAAGACACGTTATTGCTTTGGATGCTGGGATTTCAGTAGAATAGAACACAAACTCCAGCTTATTGACATCTGCTGCATAGCAAAAAGATGATCAGCTCCTCTGTTTATCTGGATGCACACAAGGAGAAAACATTCATTACGCACCATATTCCATATACTTTTATACAGAAGTAGTAAAAGCTATTTTTATAGTTAAATAAACAGTTTTCCATAGAGGTAACTGTTTTCTTAGCATGACAGACGTACCTACATATTCTTCATTGTTATGTATGTACGTGAGTTAGTGCCTTTTATATGAATTAAAAGTCCATTATCCTGAATCTGCGCTGTGCATTGCAATTGAAACCCTGCAGGCTCTGCTGTCAATAAGACTAAATTAAATAAGCAATATTCAATAGTATTTATAGCTGCCAAGGCTTCAAGGTTAAGGCTAGAAACAAAGAAAACTGTAAAAGAATAAGGGAAATCCTGAAAGCATCCAGTGAGAAGAATTCTCTTGAGTAACATTTTTGCACGCATAGAAGCAGACTTTGATGAAACACGCACAAAATACTGGATGTCACTTTTTCATATGCACAGCTTTCCTTCAGCGCCAATGCAAAGTCAGAGCTCCAGCTCAAACATATTAGAAGTATGCAGCTGGCATACAGGAAAGTAGGAAAACTGGAGAACAGCCCTGACCTCCACTGCATGACCTGCACTTACACCATGTCTGCCCTTGAGTCGTGTTTGCACTGTGAGCCACCATGCCGCACGCTCAGTCTGGAGCAGGGAGCTGGGTTGACGGTTACAGCACAAGGGATATGAGATAGAAGTGTTGGATCAGCCAATACAGAGCCTGTCAACAGCCCCTTCTTGCTCTTGGATGCAACAGCACAGGTGGACAGCCCATATGCAGATGAGCCCCATCAGCCAAGGGCTCCTCATCCTCCCTTGAAAAGCAGCTTTGGTGAGGTGTTCCCACCCAGCAAGGCTTGATTGATAACAAAACAGATTGCAAAATGTGTGTGTGGGGAATGGATTGCTTCACCGAAATGGATATTCATCAGAAAACCTTGAAGATATCACCCAACATCCTTTGCAACTCCCAGAGCAGCAGCCAGCTTACCAATTCTGGCAAGTCCTAATTCTCTGCCCTGGAAATAGCTGACAATACATAGGTGATGGATTTAATGCTTGCAGAATGCCACTGAAAAGAAAATGCTTTATATCTTGAGAATACAAAATCACACAGTCAAGAGAGACACAGTTGCACAGAAATTTGATTTCTCAGCTATTGCAAAACTTTTGGGGAGTGCCTGAACCATTGTGGCTCATACAGGCATGCATTTGTGTTGCTTTTCCTTTGCCCTAGCAACCAAATTTCATTCCCTCTAGATTTTCCTGCTATTTCTTGCTAAAATGTTCTCAGATGAACAGCTCTTCCCTTGATACACTACCCATAAGGCTCGCTTGGGTTGCTGGAATCAACATTATTATTTTTAGAAAATAGGCTGAGGACTCTGATGCAAATCAGTGTTTACTTTTGTTTGCATGCTTTAGGCTATGCTATTCCCTCTTGTGAATCCATTTTCCTGTGCTCTGTCAGCATTAATATTTGCTACGTGAGATGATTAGTCCAGGTAAATTAACTCCCTTCATTTGCCTCTTCTCAGACATAAACTTACCTGTTGATTTGCACCTGTTGTCTGCTCTTAGCAGCTATGGGCACCTGCATTATTGACCATAGGATAAATAAATATTATTCTAAACGTTATTTTCCAGTTTGATAGTAGCTGAAAAAACAGCCTTTTTTTTTTTTTTTTTTGGTTTTTTGTTTTCTCCTTATACTATAAGTCAGGTTAAAATGAAAGCAAGGCCTGTCAAGCTTATGTAAAACTAGGTAGGAATTCGAACAGTATTATTTTTTGTGTTATTAAATTTACTGTAGTTTCAGGGGTTGACATTCACAAAAGCAAGTACCATTTGAAGTCACTGGCACTTATGCACTTTAATCTCCTGGGTGCTTTTGAAGATCTTTTGCAGACTGTATAAATGTGCTATATTCAGTTGCAACAATTTTGTGATGGATGACGTTTCTGTCAAGCGGGGAGGCTGAACACCACCTCTCTTCGCACTGCATTTCAGTGTTATTACCAAGCTCTCAACTAGAGCAAAATCAATCTGATTTAATTTGTATCAGCTCCCAGTTATTAGCCACCCATTTATAAGCCTGACTGCAGTGCCATCTGATTGCTTTCTTGATACCTCCATTGCATCAAAAATGAAAACCATTTTTCTCTTGCTGTATACCTGCACCTACTAGCAGGTATACTTACCTACTACTTGTGTAAGATGTACCTGCAGTACACGTTGGAGAAAGAACTAATACTGTAGATCAGATATTTTCCTCACTGCTGTTGGAATTAATCTCAGATCTGCTCTTTCCATTGAGATCTCCCAGCTTGTGAGACCAGACTGGGCTCCACCACATTATTTGCAGCATGGTTCAATGGACTCTATCCTGGACAAGAAGCCTAGCTCCAAAAATCATACAGAAGTCACAGAGAGATCCTCCATTTTCCAGTCTACGCAGTTTCAAAGAAATTCTGAAAATGCAAGTGGAGTGCAACAAAAGAAATGGTGCCTGTAATTCCTGGCAGGTGCAAATAGCATTGCTGAGGTACAGCTACTAAGCACTTCTTGCTGGGATTTGAAAGTGCAAGAAGAATATGGGATGTCTGCATTTATCAGGGAAAGAGTGCAGCAGCCTGGTAATCCTCGTGCCTTTATAAGTGTGCTCCTCTCATCTCCTTGCTGCTCTCTCTGCTATGTTTGAAATGGCTCCTCCAGTACTGCTGAGTAAAAAGCTCTAAGCCGAATTTGGTTAACCATGCATGGGGTCATCACCTCCCCCAATTCATTCTGCCCATGACGTTTGTTTGTTTGTTAAATTTTCACCGCCTATCTGGAAATTAGCCTGCTTTAGATTCTTCTTTGTTGATGTCATTAAACATAACGTTTTTGTAATGAAATAGTCATTCCAAATACTTACATATACGTATGTAATGCTGTAGCACTATAATGTGATGGAAAGTACACCAATAATAGCAGTGGCACAATCCTAGGCTACAGCAAATGAGAACAAGCCCAAATGCAGCAGCCTCAGAAACAAAGGAAGAAAAGCTGCTTATCCTTAGAAAGCTTCAGGTAGGCAGGGATCTCCAGTGAGATACCCACACCTCCACTGCCAACCCTTACATGAGGTTTGGGAAGGGGTGGATTTATCCCTTCCAGTCACTCATTGCATGTGCCTGAACTCCCCTGGGTTGGCCCTGCCTTCCTACCAGGTGCTCAGTCACTGGTTCAGGCCATGACTTAGCATTTCCACTGCAACATACATAAACATATATGTATATATGTATATAGATACATGCAACTAGTCTTTTCTCCTCCTTCCCTCCCTCCCTCCC
>JAPSGF010000036.1:3998781-4031661 GCA_035772895.1 Perdix hodgsoniae | reverse complement strand
TCCTTCCTTCCTTCCTTCCTTCCTTCCTTCCTTCCTTCCTTCCTTCCCTCCTTCCCTCCTTCCTTCCTTCCCTCCTTCCCTCCTTCCCTCCTTCCCTCCTTCCCTCCTTCCTTCTTTCCTCCCTTCCTCCCTTCCTCCCTTCCTCCCTTCCTCCCTTCCTCTCTTCCTTCCTTCTTTCTTTCTCTTTCTCTCTTTCTTTCTTTCTCTCTCTCTTTCTCTCTCTTGCTTGCTTGCTTTTTTTTTTTTTTCCTTCCCTTTCTTTTTTTCCTTTTTTTCTTTTTTTTTTTAGGTCCTTCTGAGCTTCTGGGTTGAATGGGAAGTATCTGCTCAGTCAAACCCACCTTCTTCTGGCACTGAAATTCCTGTTTCTGGAGGGCAAAGCACACTCACCCATTGCCTATTAAGGTCCTGCCGCATGCTTCAGAGGCTGCAGTCATCTGCCTTCCAACAGATGAAGCTTTGAAAGTATCCAGCCACTTTCTCCACTGAGAAACTCACATTGGCTTTAGAAAGAGCTCCTGCCTGAGGTATCAAAGAGTTTATCCTAATTCCAGATGGAGCTGATCCAATCCATTATTCCTTCATTATTTATATAGCACATACATTTACTCCAGCAGTGCTTATGTTACACGTGCTCACGTGATACCAGATGTAAATAGTTAATAAATTTAGTAACTGTTAATGCAGACTTGGAAATGCATCTAATAAATCCCTCAGTAACAGAGGCCAGGCAGTGGAGGTAGACAGCAAGGACTGTTTGGTTTTCACCTAACTGGGAAAACAGAGAAACCAGGGAATGATACTAAAGATATTACTTTTAGTGAGGAGATGAGGCTGTTGTTATATAACCCAGGAATTTTAAGACTTCATTTCATAGAAATTTAAAGATAATTGATGTAGAGTCAAATATCAATTGGAAATCTTGGGAAATGGTTTATTCTCACATATTATTTTTCCTCCAGCATGAAAAGAAGGAAAGAAAGCTACAGCTTAACATTTTGCTTCCGTGACCAATGCTTGAAAGAAATCTGTTTGTCATCTACGTAAAATCAAATTAATTGATCTAAGCAAGATTTCTTTCTCAATACCCTCTTCAGCAAAATAATTATTATTTTCCCATTCACTGCAACATGAGAGACCTTCTGTTCTGCTGAAGTTTCAAAAAGTGTATTGCTTCTTACTTGGGTAACAGTTGCATTGCTCATATAAGATGCTAGCCTTGGTCTCTGGGCTTTTTTTGTGTGTTTTGTTGTTGTTTTTATAGTTTCCAGCATCATATAGAGATTACTTTTCCTCCTGGGGGGAAAAAAAAAAAGTGTATTGCTTAGAGGAGTAACCTTTTCAAATTTTATTGGCAAGCTGATAGATGGTTGTCCTTGCACTTCAGTGATGGAAAAACCAAAGCAGGTAGGATTTCTTCTGGGTGCTGGGCTCTAGCTGTCATCTTTTGTCTTGGAACTGTTGCATTTAGTGAAGCTGAGTTAGGAAGAAACCAGGGGTAATACATTTTCTTAATGTATTCTTAATTTTCTTAACAGTGGCCTTTAACTTCAGACCTTCTAGGAGTATCTGTGTAAGATCATTAACTGAACTGTGAACTAGAGATGATGTTATTTTCAGCTCTCTTTTATGGACAAATGACCAATTTATAAAGATTCTGGATAGGGGTTAATTAAGTCTGAGGGGAGTTTCCAGCCATCAAATACCACTGCCATATTTAGCTACACGTAATGTAGGTACAAACGTGTACAAACATTTAAAAACTCTGAAAGACAGAAGCATTTGGATTTGATATTCTGATGTCTATAAACCCTGCATTTCATGTAAGGGTTCTGACAATTTCTTCCGCACAGGTGTTCAATTCTTTCAAAAGTGCACATGTGACCTTTAAAAGAAATTACTCTCTTAAGAACCCTCCTGTGTGGGTTATTTCTCCTTTACAAATGAATCTGAGCGCCAAGGTCCAGGGGAAGCTAATGGGAAGTATATTCACTAGGCAGTCTTTTTCTCTAATTGAATTCCTGGAGAGGAATAGTGAGAGGAACTGGTGGCTGATCTGTTTGCCTTGGCATCTGGCTAAGGCATTTGGGATTGCATAAAGCAAAAATGGGAGTGAAAGAATATGTGCTGATGTTCTTTGCAGTCCTAAGAAGCTTCTTATGTAAATGCTGCGCATTATTTTTTCTCCTGTGCACCTCTATATCTTACCATACTTCATATACCTGAGTTAGTTTGCTATGTCTGAATCCATATGATAGAAAAAGGAAGAAAGAAAAAAGAAAATCATGTTCATCACACATCTAAAGCATTTTCGTACAGTTTTTCATATGAATCAAAACAAATAAGGAGAACATCATTCAAAATTTAACATTCGGACTCTTCCTGTAAATCAAATACCAACTTTCTATCCTCAGAAAAAGACTGCACAGGTCAGCATAGAGCTGTACAGTGTCAGATGCTTTTTCCCTTAAAAAACAAGGCAATTATTTGAGTCTACCAACTGTTCCAGTTCATGTACCAGTTCATTCTTTCTTGAAATGAGAAATGCAAAAAACCAAAACTGTACAACAATTACTGCTGTTATTATTTCAGAAGACTACCTTAACCTTTTCAGCATCACATTTGATAGGATTAGTCTCAGAAATATAAAGAGGAGATATCTTGGGCATACTTCAGAAGATGTTTCTGATGTAGATATCACATCATTTATTCATATGAATACTGTACTATTTTTATCTTTCCACTTGCCTCCATCCCTACAAAAGTGATGGAGCAACTTGTTTGGGGTACTGTCTTCAAGCAATTTAAAGAGAAGGTTATCAGGAGTAGTCAACATGGCTTCACCAAGGGGAAATCATACTTGACCAACCTGGTAGCTTTCTATGATGTCATCACTGGCTGGGTAGGTGGGGAGAGAGCAGTGAATGTCGTCTATTTTGACTTCAGCAAGGTGTTTTACACTGTCTCCCACAGCATCCTTGTAATGAAACTTAGGAAGTGTGAAATTGATAAGGGGACATTGAGGTGGACTGAGAACTGAGTGGCAGAGCTCACAAGGTTGTGACCAGTAGTGCATAATCTAGTAGGAGGGCTGTAACTAAAGGAGCTCCCCAGGGATTGGTACTGGGTCTGGTCTTATTCAAAATCTTCATGAACAATCTGATGAACGAATGGAGTTTGCTCTCAGCAAGTTTGCTGATGATAAGAAGCTGGGAGGAGTGGCTGAAACACCAGAAAGCTGTGATGCCATTCAACAAAATCTGGACAAACTGGAGAGTTGGGTGAGAGGAACCTGATGAGATTCCAAAAGTGCAAGTATAGGGTGCTGCACGTGGGGAGTCCTACACCACATGCATCAGTAACAGATTAGGGGCTGACATGCTGGAAATGAGCTCTGAGGAGAAGGACCTGACTGTCCTGGTGGGCAACAGGTTAGCCATGAGCCAGCAGTGTGCCCTTGTGGCCAAGAAGATCAAAAGAATAGTGGGGTGCGTTAAAAAGAGCATGATCAGCAGGTTGAGGATGGTGATCCTCCCCCTCCCCTACTCTGCCCTGGTGAGGCCACATCTGGAATATCATGTCCAGTTCTGGGCTTCTCAGTCCAAAAAAAGCCAGGGATTTTTTAAAGAGAACTCAGTGAAGGGGAATAAAGATGATGAGGGACCTGGAACACATCCTGTATGAGGAAAGGCTGAGATCTGTGGCTGTTCATTTTGGAGAAGGCTGAAAGAGGGATCTCATCAATGTTTATAATATCTGAAGTACAGGAGTCAGGTCAATGGGAGTGGACTATCAATAACACAACATAATGGAACTGTCTTTAAGTAATGTGTTTGTAAATTCTGTCTATTAAACAGCTCAGTTATTAACTGTATTTACAGATGTTCTATTGTCCAGTCACTTGTTTTGGAGATAGCTATTATTTGCCATCATACAAATCATAGTCAATCAAGAAGGGAGAGAAAGGAAAGAGGTGTCCTACAGCTCTTCTATGTCACTGTTCATGCATGAAAACATTAAAAAATAGCACCCCCTGACATTCATGGAAATCTGTTGAATGTTTATGGAGACCAAGCACATCCCTGTGGATGTGAGCACAGTGGGGCCATAGGTAATGCATCTCAGCCATGGTGACAGTGACAGTGGGTCACTTCCTCTGGTGCAGATATTTACAAGTGTGGCATGGAGGCTCTTGTTCAAAGCTGTCAAAAATGCAGAGCTAATGGTGGTGATTGTGTTGACAAATACAGTTATATATCTGAGAATCTACTCAATCAAATAGTGTTATTTTGCTCTTTGTGCCAGTTATAGTTTCCAAGGAAATAAATAGGAGGAATTACTTTCAGTGCAACCTATGTATAATGCTAAAGTTGAACAATTGACTGAAGGGTCAACCTCAAAGACTTCTAGTAAATGGGGTTTCACCAACCTGGTGGCCAGTCACTGGTGGTATTCTACCATGCTTTATTTTAGGGCCAGTTCTCTTCAATGTTTTGATGAATGACCTGGATGCAGGACTTGAATGTGTACTAAGTTGTATCTGAGCCAGCAGTGTGCCCTGGAGCCAAAAGGGCCAACCATACCTGGGGATGTCCCAGGCCCAACTAGGTGAGGGCAGAAGCTCTTCCCTCTGTGCTGACCTCACTTCCAGTGCTGGGTGCAGGTTTGGGTGCTGCTACTATCACAGTGTTTCCTCAGGGAAACAACACAAAAGGGACAACGTGAAAAACAAGGGGTCTTTCAGAGAAAAATGCTTCCATCAGCATCCTGGGATTTTTTCTTCTGAAATTCTTTCTGTCTGTAAAATTCACAGCTTTTATAAACCTTAAATTATTTTTTTTAATATTATGTAAGTTCAATAAAATTGTAATGCATTTTTTGTATTTCATAATCATTTAAAACTTCTTTGCATGTGTGACTGAAGCCTAAGCCTTAAGGGATTTAATACTTAGCATATTTCTGCAATCTGGCAAGGTTGCCTTTCTGCTAATGCATTTGAGTTAGGAATTTATACAATAAATACCATGACAATTAAGAGCAAGAAGAAGCTAGAATTTTGAAAATTAAAAATATATAAAAACAGAACAGGACCACTTATAATACAGGATTTCTGGTGCTCTCCCCACCAAACATATATGTTTTGCTTAATATTTCAGTTCACATCACACATTGTACAAACATGAATCAGTCAGGATTTCCTCTTTTTCATCTTTTCAAAGTCATCTTCTTCTTCAGAAAATGTAGGTCAGTCAGCAACAAATAAAAGTTTTATTCTCAAAAATAAAAATGTGAATACAACTACTTGACAACAAACATGCAACAACAAATCTGATATTTCTCTATTTTTTTAAGGGAACGATTACTTTTATGAGCAAGTAAACTGTCATACGTTCTCTGTTATAATTTACCCTTCAGCTAATGCATGATGTCAGAACTCAGCACATGAATGATGAAACTGTTCTAGTTTTAAGACTGCCATAGTTTTCAGTGACACTGTATTCAAAAAAGCAGATTTCACTGCAACTTCACCACCTTCAGGAGGCTTAAGAATTATGACAGCAAATATAAATGAATTCAGAAATGTAATTCATAAAATCTGTAAACATTTTGGGCTTCTTTATGCTTTTACATATAGAGCTGAGTATTCTCAAAAATTCCCTGTGGTCAGGGCTGACGTGATCAGTCTGCTGGTAGATAGGGAAATGTGACTGAACCTCCTATCCTACAGGCTTTACAGTTTAACTGATGCCTTAGCGAGGGCATGCTTTGCTATTGCTGGAGTATATAAGCTAAACAAGCACTCATTAATTGCCCTTCCTACTAGGTTGAAGGCAGAATGGGTGCTTTCAAAGTTAATTTCAATGTTACCAGCTGGACATCATGATGTACTGTCAAGCTACAGACAGTTTTTAGTGTTCTATGTATCATATCTATTACTACTAATGATTCACTTTGGATAGACTTCTGAAAACCTATCCCTCTTTCAACTGATTGCATACCATGAGACACAGTTCAGAAACAGTTTGACATTGTTTTAGATTGAATGGTCAGGGAAAAACAAACTTCACTCTTCAGAAGTGGTCTTCGCTACTTCAGCTGAAAATGGAGCTTATAATACAGGGAAAGGACTTGCTATTAAGATTTATCTCTTCAAGGTGTGAAAAATCTTGGAAAACAATCTTCTGTCATTATCTAATCATTGATGAGAGCAAGCATGGACTATTCCATGCTATATTTTTATTCTGTGGCAGTCACATTCTCTTCTAAGAGACATTTCTAAGCTAGAAAAATAGTTCTACACTGTTATTCTCACAAGTCGTATTGGATCAAATACTGTGAACTGCTCTGCAGGCTGCTTTGCAAACAGCCCCTGCAGTTCACTACTGTGTCAAGGGAACTGGAAATGGCTTCT
The DNA here is from genome assembly GCA_035772895.1 of Perdix hodgsoniae. Taxonomy (NCBI): domain Eukaryota; kingdom Metazoa; phylum Chordata; class Aves; order Galliformes; family Phasianidae; genus Perdix; species Perdix hodgsoniae. The sequence continues at coordinate 4,025,249 of JAPSGF010000036.1, read as the reverse complement.
GCTGAAGCTCATGGCCATTCTCTCCTCAGCCATGCAATATCATTTATATACTCACTGCAAAAATGCAATGCTGCTGCTTCTTTTTGGAGATGCAGTTTGACTCGCTGATGGATCATTACAACTGCAGTTACTTTTACAGTCACAGTGCGTGAAAGGATGTAGTTTTACCAGCTGACATAAATCAAACCTAGCCTCAAAATTAGTCTATGGTCATGCTGACTGTTTTGCTTCCTTTGTGTGTTGGACTAACAAATGGCTCCAGATGATTTGCCACTTACAGCTTGTATTTATTGCCTGGAAAATATTCATGGAATAAACTGATCATTAAAAACTAAGCTACAGTAAAATAACAGAGCAAACCTAGCCCAGCCAGCCAGGGTAAAGTTAGCAGGTGTTTACTTAATCTCCTATATTCTGGAACATATTTTTTTTATTTTTTACTTCATAATTGTGATTTTTTTGATGGCTCAAGGCACCAAAATACAAACAGAAAAAATAATATAAACAGCAAAAGCTGAAGACCTTTTGCTGGTAAAGATGCACACATATACATTTTTTTCATGTTAGCATGTTAGGATTTACTCTCAATTGTGTGGTTTAGGGGAAAGAAGCAGAGTGCGACAGCCAGCTCAGAGATTCAGGAGGCAGTGGTAGCTCTCACCCTCATTCTCTGGTGTCCCAGGTCTCTGCACATCTCTGGAAGGTTTTGAAGTCATCAGCGCAACTGAAGGCACTTCCCATCCGTGGTGAGTGGAGGGCACTTATTCCCTGCAGTTGTCACGCAGTTCCTGCTGTGCTTGGTCCCAAAGGATCCCACTTCTCTTTCCAGAACCACTGTCCGGTTGTGATCCCCTCCAGCCATGACCTCAGCAGCATGGTATAGCAGACCTTCACCAACTTGGGCTCATCTCTTTAAGGTATCAGAGCCTGGATGACAGACTACAAAGTTCAGTGCTCCATCTTTACTGAGGAGTCCGCCAAAAATATAACATTGAGATGGAAGGCCAGCTTTTGGCATATAGTGTACAATGAGCAGCATTGTTAGTTTTAGTCCTTCTCCTTGCTCAGGTGGCACGTAATCAAAATAAAGCTGGTCCTTCAAGGCAGTATAGTTACTCTTCCATACATTGCTCCTGGGAAGGATTCAGAATTTAAAAGTGTAATTTTGTTTTGTCTTTTAGGAGCTTTTATTGACTAGAAGTGGTTCTCATTCTCCAGATTTGAATTTTTTCTTTCTTTCTTTTTCTTTTCTTTTTTTTTGTTGTTGTTAATGTGCAACCCACAGGCAACAGAGCGCCATAAAACTCTGCTGTCACCTGCTCCCTTCTGCTAGAGGCTTTTTGTCTGAGGCAAACCTATCACCTATTCACTTGAAATCAAATTTGGGGAAGGGAATCTGCTTCAACCTGGCAAAAAGCAGCTCCCTTCTTTCCTTAACCTTAGTGAAGGGCTCCAATAAGTGGTTGCTCAGAGGGCATAAAATGCACCCATTTAAACAACTCCATTTGAGCCTTTATCGTTCTAAAATTCTTCTTCAGTCCAAATACTTGAAACAATTCACATTCTTCAAAGAAAAAAAAATAATAAAATGTAACAGAGCACTTCAGTTCAGATTGTACTTCTGCAAAGGTAAGATTTTTCTCTTTAACTCCCCTCTTCTGTCCCCCCAGCTGACCCTATCTCAGCTAAGCTGTTGGCAACATTTTGTTCTACCACTGCATTCCCTTATCACTTCTGTGCCTTATACCTGTCCCTTTCCTTTCTTCTTGACTACTTGATAAAGCCACAGCATTAATCACCGGGTAAAATCATTCTTCTTTCCATGATGGATCATTGTTAGAGGAGCTGTTTTCAATCAGCACTAGCTAGTTTTCTAGGCAGGCTGCTGAGTGCTCAGCTCTTCTGATGGTGTAACAATTTAACCTCCATCCCCATCTGTGGCTCTAGGAAACTAGTTTGAGGTAGCAGTTAAAATTATTCTGTATCTTATATATGCAACTTCAGGCATTTAAAAACATCTTTGCTTCCAGCAGAGATGAAAAGAGTAGAGAAATATGAGAATGTGAGAAAATGTAAGTACTTCTGAATTTCTCCAACAGTCCTAACAGAGATGATCTCATTCTCTCTGCAGCCTCTGTTTCATATGAGCTCTCTGCTGAAGGGTGACTGGAGGAAAAAACCTTTAATCACAGACTGTGCCAGCTAGTTATCTGTCAGCATGCTTCTATCATTCCAATCAGTAATTTAGGAAGGAACGTTGTAAAGGCCATGGCTACTGAACTACTCATTCCAACAGCTTATTGGAAAGCAGAGTTTCTTTGATGTCCATCCTCCATTTCATCTTACTTTGCTTTCCTTCTCACCTTTAACCCTCTCTTGAAGAGAAAGGTACTTCATGGACGTGGTCAAACCCCATCAAAAGAGACAAGTGCTGGTGCCTGATGAGATGCAGCAGTCAGCCTTCAGTGATCAGACATCTTTCCATCTACATAAGCAGGAAACTTTTCAGTATTCAAGTTTGTTTATTGCCTAAGTTAGCTAAAGGCCATGAAATGCTAATGTTAATGCTACAAGCACATTACTGCCTCTTTAATTTATTTCAGCTAACTTCTGTTGATGGCATTTGGGTAAGCTAAACTGCCAGTTGAACTGGATTTGTTGTGCAGTTCGACGTAAAACCATGCTGGAAATAGATCTGAATTCAGACTCATCTAATTAGGAAAGCATCATGATAGTCAATGCAAATGTTTTCCAAGGCACTGCATCTGTGCACCATGCATCAATTGCATATTGAGAATGCAATATCCATTTTCTAAGTCATAAAAGCCACATAGTGAAAGAAAACATGCACTTTCAGCCTGCCTGTGTGAAAAGCTGAGCAGACCTCAGGTGGTGGTGCTTAAGCCTTTGTAAGTAAATTTTCTAGGTGAAATAAAATATGCAAGAAGAAAGAAAATATGCAGGGCAGGATATAAAAGAATTTGTGCAATGTGTATTTGTAGCAAGTGGCAGATTAGAACCCCCCCCCACACTTACAGCATTAGGCCGCATACATAACACTGTTTGATGTGTGAATTATCAGCCCAAACAGCTCATTTTTGCAGCCTCCAGAACTGTGAACTACCCTGATCAGTCTGTCCTGCACCTCCTCTTTCTTCTCTTCCTTAGAAGTGTGTTTATATATTAGAATACAAACATACATGTGCATATATACACATGTATATACATATACTGAGATACACATCTATGTGTATATACACAGCTCTCAAAAATGCTGCTTCCCGAGCAGCACGTGAGGAACAAAATCTCATGGCTCAGTTCTTAATAGCACAGAAATAAGGCTGAAAGTGGATCAGATTCTGCATCAGTTACATTAGCATGGTATTTCTCATAACTTCATTGACTTCACTGGGGAGAAAAATGGAGGTGTTTGATCACTGGGCATGATCCCAGATGTGTGACCAGTTTCCTTGCGGCCTGACCTCCTAGACCTGAGCATATTAGCAGTGATGGGGAGTCTGTCCTATATATAAATTTACTTAATGAACTATATACTTCTTTGCTCTATTTTTGCATCTCAGTACTGAAGGGAGTTAGCTTTCCACAAAAGGTGAAAAGCTATTGGGAAAATTTTTAGACATTAAAAGCCTTATTAGAAAATAAACAAATAAACAACAAAAACTTCAAATCCCCAAATCTCCCCAAAGCTTAAAACATTTCCAAGAGTTCTTACATATGCTAAAATTGGTAGCTACTGGCATGCATCAGTCTGTCTTGCAGGGCATGAAAGTACCACATCTTGGATAAAAACAGCGAAAAAATCAGTAGTATTGCTAAGGCATAAGTGTTAGTATTCTTACAGATAGAACATCATTTCTTGGAGAGGTTTTCTGGAGCTTTTTGTTAGAGCATTTAAAATACCATAAAAGCATCAGGAGTGCTGTAGAGTAGTTTTCTATGCTTCTAAAGTAGTATAGAAACCCTTAAGATCTGTGCAAACCCTATCCTTAAAAAAAAAGGCGCTTGCTTCCAGTGACTAAACCTAACTAAAAATAACTAGCTCATCAAGCTGAAAAGAACAAGCAATTTTATTCAAGTTCATTCTGGGATTTGATTATTCTTTTCAAAATGATAGAGAATGGCAATCCTGAAAATCCAGGCAGAAAATTATCTTGATCCCATGGTTCTGTTTCCTTGCTGTCCTCCATGATAGCAAAGACTGCTCTGCAACAAGGTCATGAGTGATAGGACAAAGGGAAATGTTTTTAAAATGAGACAGAGGAGATTCAGGTTAGATATTAGGATGAAGTTTTTCACGCAGAGGGTGGTGATGCACTAGAACAAGTTGCCCAAGGAGGCTGTGGATGCCCCAACCCTGGAGGCATTCAAGGCCAGGCTGGATGTGGCTTTGGGCAGCCTGGTCTGGTGGTTGGTGACCCTGCACACAGCAGGGGGTTGAAACTGGGTGATCATTACGGTCCTTTTCAACCCAGGCCATTCTATGATTCTATGATTTGTGTGTGTGTGTATGAGTATGTATATCATGTTTAAGTATATATATAATTTCTGGTCTCTCACATCTGTAAAAAAGAACTTTCAGGAAGAACTTATTCAAAAAGTTAGCACTGTTACATTTGTAGAACAAAGCGGTCTTTAATGTCTCACACTCATACGTGAACATCCACTGTAATGTGCATTTTCCATTAGGAAATAATTGTATCATAACCAACCACTCTGATTAGCTGCAAAACACAAATCTTTTAGAAAACTCATATACACTGATTCTTTGTGAGACTGAAGAAATTGCCATGTTCATTAGGGAAACTAAAAAGACCATATGTTTACATGTCTTGACTGTCATATAGAAAGCAGATAATTTCAAAGATATCTGTGGTTATAAATACTAAAAATTCATAGTACTAAATGCTTTAAAAAATACTATGAGGGCTGCACCAAAAGTAATGTCTCCCGATTTATGACGATGGCCCATGACATCAGAGGAGGTTGTTAGGATTGCAGTAGAGGCTGAGCCTTCCCACAAATACTCCTCTACATTTTGTTGCTGTGATAGATGGCAGCAGAGGGGCCATCTGATACAATGGGGTCTCACCTGGAAGTGTGTATGAGGCAAAGGTTTGTCACTGAATTCCATCATATGGAAAAAATGGCACATAATGTCATTCACTGATGCTTTCTGAATGCTGATGGAGACCAACCAGTAGATGCGAGCGCAGTTGGGCAGTGGGTGGTTTATATCGGCAGTGGTGACAGTGATGTAAAAAACAAGCCACATTCAGGATGGCCATGAACAGACATCACATCACAAAATGAAGAGCATCTCCATCAGCTCATCTGCATGAATTGGCAGATTATGACCAGAGAACTGTGCACAAAACTGAAGGCCAGCTTCAATGCATTGGAAATAACGGAGGCTTGGAGGCGTTTGTCTCAGTGATGATGCTGCCCACCTGCTGCTCCTGCAAAGTCAAGATGACCACCCCTTCCAAGAGAACCCTCTCCATGGAGATACTGTTTGGACTGCAGCTGTGTGACTTGGACTCCTTCCTGAGCCTTGCATAGGCTGAAGACAGCGTCATCCATGGCAGAGTGCGGCCCAAAAACTGCACTGTGGCACATGGTCTGTGGACCTGCATCTTTCTACTCTTGGGCACAGGCTTTTCCCTCCAAGTCATGAGGATGGTTGGGACTCAGTGAAGACAGCTGTGCACATTAACCAAAGATTTCTTCATGGATATATTTAGGTACCAACATGGGTGCACTGTGAGAATTTCACAGAGAGTTTTGGGATCTCTTTCAATCGTTAGTCATGGATAATATATTTTTGGACATTATACTATCAACAACATAACATAATGGTACTGTCTTTAGGTATTCTGTTTCTAAATTTTGTCTATTAAACAGCTCAATTGTTAACATTTACAGATGTTCTTTTATCCAGTCACTTAGAATCATAGAATAACAGAAAAGATTAGGCTGGAAAAGACTTTAAGGATCAACTCCAACTTCAATCTAACTATACTACCCTAATTATATCAACCCTTCACTAAATCACATCCCTGAGCACCACATCCAAATAATTTTTAAACACTCAACTACCTCCCTGTGGAACCTATTCCAGTGCTTAACCACCCTTTCTGTGAAGAAGTGTTTCCTGATATCCCACCTAAACCTTCCCTGGCGCAACTTGAAGCCATTTCCCCTCGTTCTGTCACTAGTGAGAAGAGACCAACCCTTTCTTCACTGCAATCTCCTGAAGGTATTCAAAGAGAGCAATAATGTATTCCTTCAGCCTCCTCTTCCCCAGAATAAACAGTTCCAGTTCCTTCAGTCTCTTCTCATAGGGCATATTCTCCAAGCCCTTCACAAACTTTGTTGCCTTTCTTCAGACCTGCTCCAGCACCTCAATGTCCTTTCTGTTATGAGGTGCCCAAAACTGAACACAGTACTCATGGTGGAGCCTCACCAGTGCTCACTGGTGAGGGGCAGGATGAATTCCCTAGTCCTTCTCACCACACCATTCCTAATACAAGCCAGGATGCCATCGGCCTTCTTGGCCACCTGGACACACTGCTGGCTCATATTCAGTCAACTGTCCATCAGTATACCAAGATCCCTCTCTGTCAGGCAGCTTTCCAGCCACTCCTTGCCAAGCCCATAGGGTTGCCTGGGGTTGTTGTGACCAAAATGTAGGCCCTGACACCTGGCCCTGTTGATACTTATACAGTTAACCTTTGCCCATCAATCCAGTCTATCCAAGTCCCTGTGCAGTGTCTTTCTCCCCTCTGGCAGATCAACTCTCCCAACTTGGTGTCATCTGCAAACTTACTGAGGGTGCACTCAATCCCCTCATCAAGATTATTAATAAAGATGATAAATAGAAGCGGTCCCAGTACTAAGCCCTGGGGGACACCACTCATGACTGGCTGTCAACTGGATTTAACTCCAGTTAACAACTGACCACAGCTCTTTCGGCCTGGTCGTCCAGCCAGTGTTTCACGCAGCGGAGCATTTGCCCATATGAACATGGGCAGCCAGCTTCTCCTCGAGGATGTTGTGTGGGACAGTGTCAAAGGCTTTACTGAAGTCCAGGTAGACCACATCGATAGCCTTGCCTTTATCCGCTAATCACATCACCTTGTCATAGAACAAAATCAGGTTTGTTGAATAGGATCTCCCAAACCCTTGCCCTGTTGCCCCAAGGCTCTGAAGTCCTTTTTCATAGTCCTTAGGTAGTTCTTCTTGTATCATCACTGCCTACCTGAAACAAGAGGGAATAGTAATCTGAGAGCTGTACTACGGAGGGAAGTTTCTTCCTTACATCTTTAACCGAGGTCTCCAGAAGGCAGCAGACCGCCCTGTGTAGAGGATCTTGACTATATACTGGTCCTGCTCCCTTCAGAAGAGAGTCATCAGTGACAATTACCCGTTGATTTTTCTTTGCTGAGGAGGTTTTAATACTAAGTGTGGTCTGGCTAGACTTTGATGACACCTGCTAGTGGGAAGAATCATCATCTCTACCACCGTCCACTTGTCCCTGCAGAGCACTGTACCTGTTCCTGCAGGGGTAGCTGGGGAGGTAGGGGAACCGCTGAGTGGGTGTGGCTGCAATGCTGAGCAGGGACCATTAGCCATTGCCCCCTGCCCCCCAATTCTTCACCGTTGTTGTTAGGGAGAGAACAGGGAGTTCACTGTAACAGGAACACTGTCTGCCTGCCAGTTCCCCCCTATTACCTGTTTGCAAGGTGGTAGGTGGTGATGTGCTTCACATGGAGCCTCACCTGGCTGCGTAGACCTCAGGGCTGGTAGGGACTGGCACCACTGATCTCCCTCTCACACTCCCTAATGCTCCTCAGCCTCTCCATCTCCTCCAACAGATCAACCACAAGGCTGGGTAAATCATTCAGCTAATTTCGTCTAACACAAGTGCTGCCTCCATCACCTTACATTGCAAAGGCCAGCCTCTGACACCCACAATAGCAAGAGACCTGTGCACAGCATATTGTTGGATATCTATCTGAGTTTCCACATTTTTCTTGGCAGCAACCTTCCTTTCATGTGTGCATGGGACCTCAATCTGGGTCATAGAATCATCAAATCATAGAATGGCCTGAGTTGAAAAGGACCATAATGATCATCTAATTTCAACCCAAACCTGCTATGTGCAGGGTTGCCAAACACCAGACCAGGCTGCCCAGAGCCACATCCAGCCTGGAAAAATTGAGAAACTGGGTTGCACAGCCTTGCACAGAGGAACAACTGAAGAAAATAAAAATTCTGCTGGAAGAACTGGGAAAATGTAAGTAACATTAGTAGGACTACTATGTTAGCATTTGCTACCTTTCTTCTAATAGTTTAATCTACTTCATTTTTAGCTTGTTATGTACTACAAAGCAACAGTATTCTAAGTATTTCCTGTAGTCTTTGATGAATAAATTGCTGAACTCTCAAAATTCCTACATTACCGAATCTATTCATCCTGAAATCTCCAAAGAGAGTCCAAACTTTGTGCCTGATGTTTTCCAGCTGCTGGATGCAGGCCATTGTGGTTACTCTTGCACAGTGACAGTGCAATGCTGACTCATTGAGTGCTGGCCCCAGGCAGGAGAGGGGCAAAGGAGAGTGAATCACTTCTTCTGATCCTCAAGAACAGAGATGATCTGTATGGTTGGCTATATATATATCTCTATATTGTTATGGATGTGCATTTTTAACACACAGAAAATATCCATGATCCCAGGTGCAAACCTTTGTGTATACAGGCATTTGTGTATCATAGAGCCATCAGGGTGCATTTTTTCTTAACCAAATAAAATAAAACTAAACCATTACCTTCTTCTTTTTTTTTTTTTCTTTTTTCTTTTTTCTTTTTTCTTTTTTCTTTTTTCTTTTTTCTTTTTTCTTTTTTCTTTTTTCCACCAGGAGCTCACATTTAACTGCTTTCCTTCTCCAGAGATTATTTTTTTTTGTGTTAGGTTTTCTCTTAACAGATATGTGTGCTGACAAACACATTTTTTTGTCCTCTAGGTACATAATAGGACACTTAGGGAAGTCAATAAGATTGGGGAAACCACTTTGACCTGTCTTTACTTAAGCCAGATCACAGTGATGTTAAATGAACTCCTTTTAATAATTCATCCCAGCAGAATCTGGTTTACTTTTAGCTAGCTCTTACAGAAGAAAAAAGGTTTTTGGCTTCTGCGCTTCATCTTGCAGAGCTGATGAATTGCTCCCAGGCTGCTGTCCAGATGCTCCTCCAAGCTGAACCACTACGGAAAATCCTCCACATCTTCCTCCCTTTTCTTCTAGACAGCCAAAGCACAATATCTGCACACCTACGTCAGCAGCCCTGATACAGGCAGCGATAAATTGAAAAGACAATTACCTGTGCATTTTCCCATTAAGAAAAGGAAAGCTCTTTACCTTCTGATGGACAGGACTAACTAAGCCTTCTTTCCTTGGTCACCACTGGTGCCAGGAGATCTCAGGACCCCATGTGGTCACTGAACAGAGGAGCTGTGTTATGTATTGCAGTGTTTGGGATTGCCTAGGACAAATGGATTTTTCACGAGTTGAATGGAAAAAATTCAGATTTGCTAACGTTGATGAGTAAAATGTGGAAAAGCAACCCAAGTACAAGAGAGACAATTAACAGTGGTTTTCCATAGACATTCAGTGGGCTCCATTCAAAGTGTACAAAATCAAAACCAAAAAGAGGGATTTGACAATATGCATTGATATATTAGCATCACCTGGAAAAGAAATGGCGTTCCTTTTTTGTATCTGGGGTTGTGGAGGTAGCGTGGGTTCAAGTTGTGCAGCAGCTTCCCCAAGGGCCAGGGGAGAGAGGCAGGGAGGCCTCTCTGCAGAAGCTTTTTGGTGGAGGGGCCCACTTGCAGAAGTCATTGCTTCTTTTCAACGTAACTCCAGGACAGGAAAGCTGCAATCTGTCCCTCAAAAATGTTGTGGCAATTAAAAAAGAATCATAAAACATGAAAATCGGAGTAAATTTGGGTTAGTCACATGGGATATTCTCTTACGTTATATGTTCAAACAGCTTTAAAGCTTTATGTAACATCCTTATTTTTATAGTCCTACTGATCTTTTGTCTGTCAGACAGGAGCTGCTTTCTGCTCTGACAGATGCTCTTTGGGTTGGCTGGGGTAAAATCCAGCTTTCGGAGAGCAGCCACATGAACACTACCTAGGGCTCAGAACTAGCCGAGAAAACAGAGGACTTCAATAAACACTTATTTGGATTACACTTTGGCTTCAACTTGTAAGCTGCACCAGCAGGAAAAGAGAAATGGAAATGTCAGAAAAGGTTGTGACCTTTAATATGTATGAGCATTTATGGAAAGCAAAAAACGAAGCACCAAAAAACATCTAATATGTATGCACCAGCCTGCAGCAGTGTTCTTTGCCTTTGGTAAGATGACTTCACCACAGCAGCCTGCAGCCCTGCTGTGCTATAGTGGTACCTGACCTTGGGACCCATCACTGGCAGTGCAGCTGGCAGTCACTACTGCTGCTGCTGGTGCCCAGAGGGACCCCGGGTGCCACCAGGAGCAGATTTGCTTGACTGCCCTCAACACCATCTAAGAGCACGGAACACGGGATGCATAAATACGGTTTTGCCTTTGAGACTGGAAAGCATTTTGACAGCACATGACGGAGAAGTACACGTGTTCGTCCTTTAGGATCTTCTTTTAAGGTGGTTGTTCAGCTGTTTGAGGGATCACCATTACACCTGAAGTCCTCAGATATAGCTACTGCATTTAGCTTATGAAAATACTGGAATGTCTTCTATCTCTGCTATGGAGTGCTGTTCTGAAAATAAGAATTTTGGAATAAAAGCATCTCAGGGTGAAAACACACAGACCTTCTGCAAACATATGGAATACAATGCCTTTAGAAAACATGTAGTAAATACTCGAGTAGAAAAAGGATACATTTTCCAGAAGTATAGAAAAGATTTCAATTTTTAAAAAATCCACCAACTTTGCAAGTTTTTCTCCACAGTAACATACTTTGTTATAACTACTGTCTTCAGAATTTTCTTTCTTTCTTTGTAACAAATATATTTATAAATATACATATGCATGCATTGATTCAGTAGATGTTTTCAAACATTCTGAAGTATTCTGAGATGTAATTGGCGTCCTTCACTGTAAAACTGCAAAGGATTTTTTTATTTTTTTTAATTTAAAAGTGACACTTCTTCAGGCAGTATATATTTTGGTTTGGGCCCAAGAGAATGCTGCTGGTTGTAAACATTAGATATAAAAGTTGCCTGAAAGTCATTAGAGTATCATAGATGTTCTTTTCAAACACAGTCCTTGGGTAGCAAAACATCAGAAGATTTCTGCACATCTGGAATAACTAGGTTCCCAACCTAAGGAAGTTGGGAAATGCCAGAATTAGATACCCTTGCAGTACTGTTGACACTTACTCTTCTGTGATTAAATGCATTATGACATATAGGTTTCGACTTTGTGAGGCTATATCCTTCACCTCCCCAACCCAATCCTACTTCCATGAATGGGAAATTACTTCCTGTTTTTATTTATAGCACCCATGTTTCATGCAGAATTCACTGCTCCCCGTCCAAACTGAATGTAAAACCACAGAGGTTTCATGATTTTCATTTCATTTCACAAATGCTATCACCAATGTCCAAGCACCTCCCCAAACATCTCCAAGTTTCTTTGTGTGAGAGTGTGGTAAGCTGAAGTAGCAATTACCCACACCCTTTATCACAGCAAATTATGGTGCAGGAAGACGAAGGCCAAACTTTCAACTGATTTTTCAGAGCCCACATATGATCAAATTTGGAGAACCTAAAGCTAGAAGCTTCTCCCCAGTGCCTATAAGATGTGCAAATGAGGAACCAGAGAAATAAGATTTCTTTTCCAAATGTGGAACTATTCATCTCTTTACTGAGGTTCAGGATTGGTGCTCTGCTACTATTAATAAAGAAGAAATCTGGTCCTTGCAGACCAAGCTCTTCATGTGCAGTTCTTTTCCACAGTAAATCACAGAACAATTTAGACCTGGGGAGTTATCCTGCACCTGCTCAGAGTGGGGCCAAGCTCAGATGTCTCAGGGCTTGCCCTCTTGAATTTGGAGTACCTCCAAGGATGAAAACCCCACAACCTCTCTGGGCAACCTGCCACCAAGCTTGGTGGAGCTGAACAAAGCCTTGAATTAAAACCTTGAGTGACCTTGAAGAAAGTACATGATCCCTGCAGCCTTCCCTTCCTCATAGATACAGTGTGGGGCGGATAAAGCAATCAAGCTTCAGAGGCATTTGGTTACACTCCTGATGTATGCTGTAGATGTGCCAATGAAAAACTATACCAGCAGATTTCTCCTTATAAGATATACAGCTCCTAGTTGCCTAGTGTCAGAAATGTTGCTGTACTCTATTTAGAGATGAGAGTCCTATTTTCTAGGTATAAAATTAAATGAAAAGTTCAGAGACATCTGAATGTAATTCTTTGCCATCTTTGAGGCGACATCATGTCCCCATCAGAGCCACAATAATATTTGACACTGCCACTGTCTCTAAATGCTGAAGTTTTAAATTTTGATTAAAGCTGCAAAAAGAACTGTGCTGTCAAGCATCATCTTGATGCATCAGCAGCACATAACATGTCTACAAGGCAAGACCTGATGCATTTAAAATTGTGGCAATTTTTGCCAAGGTGTTAGCTCTTGTTCTTTGCCATTTTTCATCCCTGAAAAACGCTGCCATTTGCTTTCTTTATTACAAGCTTATTTGCCTGCTTCTCTTAGCCTCTCTCTCTCCCAGTGGTGGGTTATATCATGCTTTCCACACACCTTGAGCCTGATGATAAGTTCAGGCCCATCAGCATCAGCTGGTTTCTCTGCTGCTTCAGCTTCATGGTCAGCTGAGCCATCATTAACTTAGAGGATAAAATTCTCTTTCAGGCCCAGCATGCAGAGATACAGAAGTACTATGCAGGGGCACAAACCAAAGTGCTAGGTGTGGGATTTTAATCCTGGGCTTGGTATCAGCTATTTCCATCAAGGCTACTGAGACCCAATGCCTGTCCAGCTGCTCCCTTCTTCAGAAAGTACAGCATGGATAAAGCACGATAATCATTGGACGTGACCCAGAATTCTTCGTGTCTTCAGATAATGGCAGAATGTTGAAAATGCCACTATTTTGCTCCCAGGGCAAAAAAAAAAGAGAAATGTGCAGCTTACCAAGACAACAGAAAGCCTGAAACTTGCCTTTTCATATTTTATAAGGAAAAAACAAACAGTCCAAATGTGTTCTTTCTGTTTCCAGCTTGTTTTGAGGTAGAGAGTGGTATCAGCTGCTTCCTGACAAATGAGGAAGGTTACCAAGGTCACTTAAAGGGTGAGGATCTGTCCTGGTATTGGGAGGAGCTTTCTGAAGTTCCTACCTAGAAGATGAATCATAGAATCTCAGAAACACAGAAGCACAGAATGGGTCAGGTTGGAAGGGGCCTCAAAGCCCACCCAGCTCCATCCTGCTGTTATGGACCCCAACAGCTCAGGCTGCGCAGAGCCCCATCCAACCTGGCCTTGAGCACCTCCAGGGATGGGGCATCACAGTAACCTCTCTTAGGAGAGGATGCAGCAAATACGCTTCTAAGGCACCTCTGGTTGTAGGAGTGTCTGGAAAGCGGTGGCCTGCACTGTTGAGAGGTGTGCAGGGAAATCCTCTTACAACACCAGTGACAGCTGGCTCTGAAATGCCAGACTGACCAGAAAGGACCCCCAACCCTTCTCCAATCCCCCTGTTTGGATTGGGGGGCCCCAGGAAGAGCCAAGAGAAGCCCAAACATAGGCCTGCCCTGCACTCTGCTAGCTGTGTGAACAATCTCTTGCTCACTAGTTTTGCTCCAGCTACTAAATTCCTAGTCTTCCACAGGTCCAGGCTGCCCTGAAAGGAGTTTCACCCCTTCCTTCAAGTTGTATCTTGGCTCTCTTTTAAGTAATGGGAAAGCCTCAGAGTTATTTTTAACAGGTCTCAGCTGCATTCTGCCAAAGCCAGGCTGCTCCACCTGTAGTGATGCTGCTTATAAGTACTAGAAAGGGGTTCACCTTCAAGGATGATGATTTAATTACAAGTGCAAAGAGCTATGGCCCAGAGTATCAGAGACTAATGGAGGAGCTTTTCTGCTCAGTGGAGAGTAGCTTGCCAGTACAGTCATTCATTTCTTTAGGCGTACAATGACACACAGCTGAAGCTGTTAATGTTTAAGAAGAAAAAAAAACAAACTTATTAGAGTCCAGACAAGGATACTGCAATAAAATAAATGGCTTTTGGTGCTTAATTCATTTGTATGTAGGTTCAGGTGTGATTATGTACTCTGCCACCAACAGTAATTAAGCTTTCCCTTTGCTCCCGACCTTGGGGCTTGAATGTAATTTGTTCTATAGGTAAGACTGGTATGAGCTCAGTGTTTTAATGTTCAAATTGATTTAGGTTACATTCAACTTAGATTTTCTCATGGAAGCATATAATTTTACTATTACTAATGTCGGAGCAATTACCCAGAGGCGAAGAAGCTGACACAGAGCAGAGCCTTACAGCTCTCAAATACTTTCCTTCACAAAAAAAAGTATCACTGCCAGGTGCTTTGGGGATAGAATAAATCACCTCCAAAACAGTCCCAGTGAGCTCCTGGTTTCCTGCATGTCTCTGGTTTCCCAGATGCATGGGAGGTGGCAACTGGATGTTGTTCATCATCCTAATGATGTGCGAGGGCATGGATCGGCTCTTGCACCCATAGGTGGGAGGTGCTGCCAGGCAGCAGAAATTAAAGGAAGGGGAAGAATATCCCTAATGCAAATGAAGCTGCATAGAGAGACTATTTCTAAGCTCTCCATCTACCCGATGTGCTCGCTTTAGGGAATGCTGCATCATTAGGATCATCTACAGAGAGGCTTGGGATGATGGAAGATCTGTCACAACACATGGGTCAATGCATGCTTTGTATTTCCAAGTCCCCAGATGCAACACTGCCTTCACTCCCTACTCTCCCAAAAGGCCTCTGATGCACTAAAAATAGCACCAGAACCAAATTTCCTATTACACTGTTGAATCAAGTGAATTTTGCCATCTCACAATGACTGGCACTGTTAAAAAAGCATACTGGAGGAATTTTAGAGATAGTTTAATGGAACTTGAGCAATATTCCCTAATGATGTTACTGTGTGCTACAGTTTTGGTGATGCGTTTCCTTAATGACTGCATTTCTTTGAGTTTTTAATCTTGTTTCTGTGTTCTGCTGTGGATTTCCCTTCTCTCTCACCATTGTGTGATACCCTTTTATGAGACATCTATCTTACCTGTTGAGAGTCTAAAGGTCTGAACCGTGTTGTTTTTTCTTTACATTTTCTCACAGAGACTTAGATAAGGAAAATCTGACAGATTCAGACTAAGACCTGTAAGTTCCAGAATTTATCTCAAAGTAAAATTTTTTATTTCCATCCTCAAAGAAATTGTTTTTGGTGTAACACTTCCATGAGTGAGGTTAGGGATCGTTCTCTTTCAAGCTCAGTCCCAGAGATTTCAAAATCTTAACTTATGTCAATATTTCCCTAGAAGTTCTATTTGTTTCCAATACAGCAATGCCAGAACAAGCACCTGTCACATCCTTCCTACTGAAAACCACAAAAAGCACATCCCACAGAGGCAAGTGTGCATTTAAATTCCAATTGTCACTGGACAAGAAGCTGCCAAACCTGCCACCTCTTGGTGTGACTGTGTTGGGTTGGCTCCAGATGTGAATTCTTGTTGGCGAATTTACAGTAATATTTATACCTAGACAGGAGTTGAGATCCCTTGCCCTTGGGATGCTCAGGCAAGCCCAGAGAAAGTTAATGGTGCAAAACACTCTCTTTTCCCTGTTGCATCCCTGTAGCTGGCCACGAGAGCGCATTAGGCAGCTGCTGTGACCTAAAATAACCTGACTAACACTAAGATCATGAAGAAGCTGTCCAAACTGTATGTTTATTTTGCTCTTTACATTTATTTATTTATTTATCTTTATTTTAAAAGAGAAATCCATTACTTCCCCTACTAATATTCTTGGCTCCATTCATTTTAAAACCTGAGTAGCTGGGTTAGCATTTTAGGCAGCTGAGCATCTAGGTGAGCACTTATGAACAAGCTTTGTTTCAGCTCTCGTGAGACCCCACCTGGATTACTGCATTCAGCTCCAGAGCCCCCAGCACTAGAAGGACATGGAGCTGTTGGTCCAGATGAAGGCCATGAAGATGACCAGAGGGCTGGAGCACCTCCCCTACAAGGACAGGCTGAGAGAGCTGGGGCTCTTAACCTGGAGAAGAGAAGGCTCCGGGAAGTGATTATCGCAGCATTCCAGTACCTGAAGGGGCCTACAGGAAAGCTGGGGAAGGACTTTTTATAAGGACATTTAGTGACAGGATGAAGGAAAATGATTGGGTGGTTGACAGGGTAGTTTCAGACTAGGAAGAAATTCTCTCCTGTGAGGGTGGCGAGGAACTGGAGCAGGCTGTCCAGCAAGCCAGCCAAGTACCTCTGCTTCCCACCAGAAGCAATTATCTGCTGGTGCTAGCTGCTTGCCCCATAGCCCCCTGCCATCCGTAGGAAGAAGCAAGATGTCTGCACACATTGCTATGGCTCTCACATGGAGGAAGACAAGTGCCCATACTTTTCAGCCCAGATAGGTTAATAACATGCTGGAGGAGTTTGCCTTTCCAGATGTCCCCTTTATTCCACCAATTCAATGTCCATCCTTAAGAAAAATAACAACAACAAAAAACAAACTCAGCTGACCAATCAGCCAATCAAAAAATCCCTTCATATACATCCAGCTGTGCAAGAAAAAGTCTTTTGGGATTTCAAAATTGAATATATCTAATGGAATCACAGATTCATAGAATGGCTTGGAATAGAAGGGACCGTAAAGATAACCCAGTTCCAGACACTAGATCAGGTTGTTCAGGGCCCCATCCAACCTGGTCTTGAATGCGCCCAGGGATGAGGTATCCACCATGTCAAAGGCCTTGCACGGGTCCAGATAGATGACATGGTTGCCCTTCCTTTGCCCACCAGTGCTATCACTCCATCATAAAAGGCCACCGGATTGGTCAGGCATGATCTGTACTTAATGGACCCATGCTGGATGTCTTGGATCACCTCCCAGGTTACTTATATTTATCCCTGGTTACTTAAACTAGGCACAAACTTATTGTCATTGACCCAGCTGTGAGCTGGAGCTGGACATCATCTTGCACCTGCCTGGAAAAGTGGGAAACCTACTTACACAAACCTCCTCTTCGCTCTCCAGTTGTCCCAACTAGTGTCCATGGCTGGTTTTGGTTTTTGATAGTATTTGGTTTAATAATAACTCAACTTGCTTGTAAATCCTAACTCCTCTTAGCTATCTACAGTAACCCTGCTATGGATCTCACCTGGTTAAAAAAATAAGCAGTCAAAAGATAAACTTTTAAATGTTCACAACTGTCTTTAGTTGGGGATAGGAAAAACAAGCTCATACCTAAAAACAAGGAGAGGGAATAACTGCACTGGGTTTAATGTAATTGTGTTAATGAGAAAATTGAAGTTAAACAGTAAGGGAATAAAGAAGGATAAAAGGGTTCTTAGAAAAGGCAAGAGTGAGGGAGCTGCTAATTCATTTGAGACAAAAAGGACAAGTTAATTAGTATCTATGAATCATTGAAGGGTTAGCTGAGGTTGAGACACAGGGAAAAGTATAACGTAAAAAAGAACTGGTCTCTCTAAGGAGGTGTGATTTTTAGTAGACAGAAGGCAGGGAAGAATTTTAGCTCTTAATTTCATCCTTTGAAGTAGTTTGCAGGTCTCCTCTCACCCTCAGGACTAAGAGAGGGTCAAAGTTATACGCAAGATGTGCTTGCCTCGTACGTTAGTCTTCTGAGATCTCAAGCTCTTGCAAAATGTGTTTGTTGTTGTTGCTGTTTTTTTTTCCCATTTCCACATATATTTTCCAAGAGGGCATTTAATGTGGCAGGTGTGTATAACATATGATGGGATGTAGACATATAAGATCTGTGGACTTTGACTGTTCTTTTACAGAGAAGTGTTTAAAATTGCAGAGGAGCATCAGTGCATTTTATCTTGTCCCTATAAAACAACACATAATGCAAAGAGGGGACTGTTCCCAGCTATATTGATCTGGGATGACAGATTTCTCCTACCTCCAAACCCTGACTTGACGAGAGCAGAACAGGCATTCCTTTCAAGCTTCTGTTACACGTTTAACTAGCTCTACAGCTCCAGCACACTTTTGAAAATTAAGAGCCAATAGAGCCCTAAAGCCAAGGGAACCGTGTGTGTATTTAACCAATTTTAACCAGTCGTGGACCTGCCATCAAATTCTTTGAACATGGGGCCCCCAGAAGTACTTTCACGCTTTCACTACATAGCAGGCATCTTTCACACAAATGAGGAGAAAGCCTTGTTAAATAAAAGAAAGTTAGCACTTAAATGTAAATTTAGGGGAATACTGGGAGGCAAGAAGGATCCTGGAATGGAAAGTGAAAATGTCCTGAGATGCAAATCCTGAACAGTACAGTGAAAATCAGCTTTTGTATGTAAATGCAGTAGTAATGCCACAGTCAGCTCAAGCTGAGTTCACTGGAAATACTGTTGTTGGAATGAAAAAGAGTTGGATTGACTAAAAATCAGATCTCCAATGAGAAAAAGCTTTTTTTGTGAATTTTTCTACTGGATATAATAAAATAAATGTATCTCTGTATACCTAAATTAAGTTCTTATTAAGAAAACTTTTCCCTATGGAAAAAAAAATCAGCAAAGCTAATAAATAAGTTCATCTTTTTGTCAACATATATTTTTCTCCATACTATCTGTAAATACTCTGTGGTCAATCCTTGCATTTTTAAAATTATTCTTTACAGAAGCAAAAGTGGGTGGTTTTGTTGTTGTTGTTATTGTTCTTTTTTATTATTTTTTAAAAATGTGTTTTAACAACATATTGGTAAAATAGACCAGAAGGGAAATGCTTATTTAGTTGAGCAAGATCTCAGCTCTTCTTGGTAGTCTACAATAAATACATACCTCAAGGACATCTTCATATGGCTTCTTCTGTAGAACTTTCCAGAAATTTAGTGCTTAGGCTTGACAGAGCTAAGGATGGAAGTGCAACTTGATTCATTTCAAGACACTTAAGAACTCTGCTAAGTTAGTGCCATTATAGCAACATAATTGCAATAATAATAGCAATGAAACAATTATACATAACTGCATTTTTCTATTTTAAAACAACTTGAAAGGAGCATGGTGCAGAAATGTTTGAATTAGCGGTGCCCACACTGTCAGCAGCCTGGGAAATTGCATGAGTTTCTCAGCATGCTCAAGCTAAGTGAGTTTTATTGCTTTCAGATCCTGGTTAATATTTCCAACCAGCACTGAACGGTGTGAGCATGAAGGATCACTAATTGGGAATGCCCTACACCGTGTTTTCTTGATCAGGACACAAAAAGGTAGCCAGAACACGCACAAGGAGGCACTTAGCAAGACAGCTCCAACACTGTGTTAAAACAAGTATTCAATCATTTATACGTACTTCGAATAAAACAAGTAGAATTACTTCTCATGTAATCAAAAGACACAATAAAGTAATATGAGCTGACAGCTTCACCGTAAAACGATTTTCTTCCGCTAAAGAAAGGCATGTTGGTCTTCGAACTGGAATAACATTTTCCTCCCATTTCCCTGTTACAGGAAAAGCTGCTTTTTTATTTTATTATTTTTTTTTTTTTGCCAATCTTTACATAAGCAACTCACTTCTGTGTGCACCGCTCCCAGATGGACTAAAGAACCAACCTGGGGAGTAAGTCAAGTAACAGCAACACATTTCTTCTCATCCAAAACACAACGAAACCCAACAAAAGCCTTCTGGCTTCAGGTGAAGGCAATGCAGCACCTAGGTAAGTCTGATGGGGAAGAAGCTGCACTGGCACTATCCTGTCTCTCTGCCCCCTGTTAGCAAAAAAGCTTTAGAAGAGTGAATCCAATTACTTTTCTTTCTGAAAGGCATTACTCCACTTTTCTTTTCTGACCAAAAGTACAAGAATACATATTTTAGAAGACAGTCATGAAATGCTTAGGGAAAACCAACGCTTAGGAAAAGCAAGTATAGCAGAAGGCAATGGAAACAGACATCACAAATAAAGGCAGAAGACCCTTTTTATTTCGCATAGACAAAATGCAAAGAGTGTCTCATTAAATTAATATTAAAAAAAAACAAAACAAAACAAAACCAGTCCCCTCACTCCACAGACATCACTCATCCTAATTAACAACAAAAAAAAGAACAATCAAGGACCCATTTTCTAATTAAAAAAAAAAAGTGCAAAACATGACAAAAGACTTTGTTTTCCCAAATCAATGCTCCTGCTGAATTCACAAATAGGGTGATTTTTTTTTTTAGTGATATTTTTTTCCCTTTTTAGTCTTGTCCGATGGAACTTCCAGTTAAAATGTTTTAAGTTAAGTCTCCATGCACTTCGTAGAAAATCAGTAAAAACACAAATGCTTGTGAAGATCAGAAAACTGGACTCTTTTACCCAAAAATTCAGATGCCCAGTCAGATGAAGGTCACACTCAGACAGAAAAAAAGCAAGAGAGTCTTTGCACTGTCTGTCGCTCATATTATTATTATTATTATTATTTTTTGTCAAATATTTTGGCAATCTTCTTCTTTAATTATAAATATTGGAATTCAATAAAAAAAAGGTAGCTTTCATTGGATTTTTTTTTTCATTGTAAATATTTACAGCCACTGTCCAGCCATGCTCTTTTTGTTATACCAGGGTGTACGATTTTGCGTAGGGGTTGTTTCCTTTCAAGTGGCCCCGGGAGTCCAGCAGGGATTCTTGGGAGCTGCTCATTTTGGCAGCCTGTCCTAGCTCAGCTCCTTCTCGCTGAGGTAAAGTTGCCACAGCACCAGGTTGCCATGACTGAGCTTCTCTCGTGGAGGACGCCTCCATGGGGATTGGCTCCAGGACAGTGGGGCGCTTCAAGGTTCGGCTTTTCTGTGGCTCCAAGCAGGCTTGCCCCAAACCCAGGTCTCTGCTTGCGCCTTGCACACCGCGGTTCAATAAAAAGTCCATCCGAAGGTACGGTGGCAAATGCACAAGATCACCTGGGGAGGCAAAAAAAAGAAATACATCCTTACTTACAGCCCATGCACTGGCTGGGGGTTTTGGTTGGGGTGGGTTTGGTCAACCCAGCAGAGAATCTGTAACTGACCCGGTTGCAGCCCTGACGATTATAATATAATACGTCATCATTTCTCAGATGTAACTATGTTGTGTTCTTAATAGTGATAGTCAATAGTGATGAACCAACAAGCTATTTGGGCAGCTCCCTCAGAATATTTTGTTCATATTTCTTATCTTGAAATAATGATTGTAGTGAGAAGCGCCATGTATTTTATGTACACTCAAGGCACAAAGAAGATAAATTGAAAAAAGCCAGAAATTTTTTTTTTCTCAAAATCCTAAAACAAAAGATCTTGTTCTTCATTTGTCAAAACCTGAATGATGTGAGTGGCTGGGAGATTTCCATGCCTTATTTTTCATTTTGAATGGAAACCTCCACAATTAGAATCAATGTCTTCCAATCTAGAATCATTTAAAATCAATGCAAAAAAGTTAAGTTTACAGATTTAGAGATAATTCTGAATAAAAGTACTCCTGTCCTAATATAACAATATTTTCCTGCCATCCATCATCATTGTTTTTAAGCCACTATGATTTTCCACTATTACCAGTCCTGTGGCCAGCAATATGCTGATGTTCTGTGGCATCAAAATGCACTGCAACTGGCATCCTCGCTCTGGTATTACCCTTCTTCTTTTCTGTTCCCTTTTGCCAAGTAAAGTCTTGACAATACTCACATGGATATACTTGTGTTGGCATGAAATACATGCAAGAAATAGCCTTTTCAGAACGCCTTATTTATTATTTTCCCTGATTCATGAGCATTTCTATTTGTGTGCGCTGATCACTCAGTCCAGAGGATCTGCCTTTGTGAAGTTGCTGAGTTTCAGTAGGTGCCTTGGCCCCGCTATCTGGAATTAAGTAGGCGTAAGCATTACCTTCCATTTATCTGTACATCTACGTGACCTGCTACAGAAATCAGATTGACTTATTTATTCCACCTTTGCCTGTTAGGTATTCATGAAATTGCTTCAAGGAAATGAGGGGCAATCAGATATATAATGACATTACCTTCTAAAAATATTTGATGGTGTAATCTCACATATTTGTATAAAAAAAGCACTGTTACAGACACAGTCAAAAACAGCATTTTTGCTTCCTTACAGACCTCTGCAGATTTATCTCTTCCTTCTTATGGCTGGTATCAATACCATATTATCCACAGATGGGATGCAGCCTGAATGTTTAAAGCAGAAGTCTCTTGGTCCTACCACTTCTTTGTCTACATGAGCTATTTATGGCTATAGAAATCAAGGCTGACCTGTGCCAGTGGCATAAACAATAGACCAGAGAAGCACTTATTCGTAATAAACCAAGCTATAAAAATTTCATTTTTCCTAACCAAGCTAAAAGCTGCTCAGCACTCTAACATAAAACAAGTCCTTTACTGCAATTCGTACCTGAAAGACTAACAGCGTCTGTTCAACCCAAGATTTCAGGTCACAGACCAGGAATTGCTGAGAAGCTACATTTAGGCAGAACCACTCTATATTCCTATAGAAATCCCCCAGGCACAGTCTGACACCATATGCTTTGTTCTAGTTGCACCTCCCGCACAGACGCACGGGGTGCATCTGTGGTGCTGTAGAGTGTTTAACCCCTACAAACAAGACATGCATATCTCAAGGTTAGGCTGACAACAGCAACATTGATGTAAGGTTGGAGAGAGAGGGGGAGGCTTGTACACATCATCACACATATTACCACTTGAAAAATGGACTGTGGCAGAGTTAATTAGCTTTACTCATTTGCCTTATTTTCTCATAGTACCTCCCACGCCAAACACATCAGGCATATGAGAGCCAGTTCAGCTGAAACAGCAGTGTGCCTGACTCTAAGGTGAAGAACGTTAGGACGTGGACAGCCATTTCTGTAGCCTAACATGTCCCTGTTTCTTGAAAGCAATGGGTAGGCACAGACTATTAAAAGGGATGAGTGTTGAACCTTACAGAGATGAAGGCTGGTTTTCAAGCTGCTGTCTAGACATTTCTCACATGAAGTCAAGAGCCTTGGGCTATGTAAAAAAGACCTTTTTTACTTTCCCCTCTATAAATCCACACAAGAAGACATAGTCAATAATCTGTGTAAACAATATGCAGTCACTTTTCTGTGATTTTTTAAATGACTTGGGGCAAAGTTTCAACAGGATTGTAGTAATGAGAAACTAGAGAGTGGAACTTCTACGGAACTAGAAATGCTGTGCACAATATCCAACACTGCTTAAATTGTGTGCTAATTATCTGATATGCTGTACACGTTTTTATATCATAAGAAGTGCCAGTGCTCTTTAGAATCTGCAAGAAACATCTTTCCCTGCAACTTCCTATACAATAAATCTTCAAAAACCACTGGAAAAGAAAAAAAAGAAGATAATGTAACTTCTTTTCCTATGATTGAAAGGGTATCACAGTATGAAACCAGCCTTTGATTTATAAGAACTAGCATATTTCTGACTTCAAAACATTTGAACTACAACCACTTTTGGCATTCCTGCATCAATTCAGAAGGTATTTTAAAGAAGATTAAAAGACACTTGCCGTATGGGTTTACTTGGAGAGATTTTGGTTCTTGTCCTTCTATAGACATTTCTGGTTTCTTACTGATCAGCTGAATGATAAATTTTTGGGGGCAAAACATTATGAAGTTTCAGGATGGTTCACTGCCTTTGATGCTCTAATTACCTCTTTTCAGCAGTGTGTGTGCCTTATTAGTAATGAAAGCAAACCTTTCAAGTGCGTGAGCACTACAAATCAGCGTGTTTAATAATTCATGGGTTTTGGCTTAATTAGTACAAAAGTCATTCAAAACCCATAGTTTTAAGATGCATTTTTTAAAAAAGGGAAGTTTGCTATATTTAGAAACTCTGAGTTTGTACACAAATAATAAGCATCCAATCAAATCCAAATGTGGCAACTTAAACCAAAGCTACCTCTGTGTTTTTTGGGTTTTTTTTTGGTCAGTCCTCTAATGAATTATTGAGTATAGTATATTGAAGAAAATGTTACCTTCACTAAACATTTGTAAATAAATGTCAAAAATCACCTACCATATACAGCAGAAACAACAGAATTTACTGGAAAGGGAGCAGTTTCTCAGTTAATGGAGCACTGAGCAAAAACAGTGTACTTTAATTTCAGTACAACAAAGCTAATACAAGAAGTTTGGGAAAAAAAAAAACACAATTTGTATTTTTATCCTCTTCTGGAGGTCAGCATCAGGTACAGGGAGGTTTGGGTTGAATTTTACACGAAGAAAAAATACCACTGCTTATCTTTCCTGTGATTTTATTCAAGATAGCTTTCTTGCTTGCAGAACTAAACCACACTGTGATGCGCCCCTTTCTCCCTGAAGATTTACCTCATTCTTTCAAATGCCAGAGAATTTGCATGTATTTTTGCTTTCATCTGCTCCAGAAAAATCTAAAGAACTATGCTATATTGGATCCAGAGATCATTACAGAGTGTAAAAAATATACTCTTATCAAGCTATCATGTGATAGTTATATGCATTTGATCATGAATCATAACTTCTACTAAAGCAAAAGCAATTTTTCTTCACGATGCTGCAGCACAAATCTCATCAGTGCCGATGACTGACGAGTTTCAAGATTTGATTGCCATGTGAAAGAAATTCCACCTTACTTGCAAATTATTTTAGGAAAGTTTATAATGTAAGCCTGGTAACTGTGGCAGGATATTTTAGTCAACGAAGGTAAGAATAAGGCCAGGTGAACAGGGTGCTCACATGACTCTCATTTGAAGAAGGGAGTGGGTACAAAAGCACTTACAGATCTCACAGGATCAGAGGGTATGCCAGAACTGAACCTGTATAGCTCAGTCAGCAGGGAAAAAGCACCTCACTAATGCAGTTATTTTCATTTGGGAGGCTTCCTTCCATTGTGCAGTGCTGTCTGAGTGTGCGAAGTGCTGAAGTGCTGGGCATTGTTTTCCTTGCCCTGTGTTTGTAAGGAAAGAGGTGATGGGATATTGTGTTCTCATGTGAAAAGAAGCAAAGGAGACAGAGCTGCTGACAGCTTGCTCTAAGTTCAGGTTTATGCTGATTAAAAAGTTGAGGGGGCTTCCTAGCTCTCCAGCACAGCAAATAAATCAGTGAAGCCTTTGCTGATGCTCACAAGCTGGCTGCTGATGCTCACAGGCTGTTTTTCAGGAAAAGAATGCCCTTAGGAAAAGTGCATACTGTAAATGAGGAGAGACTGGAAAGTTTGCTAGACAAAGGTGAGAGGCTTTAGGAAGAGAAATAGCACAAGCTATGTTTGGCGTCTTTGCCACTTCAAAACCTGACACACCATTAAAGCCAGCAAGCAGAGCTTCCTTAGAGAGCTGCAGCTGGATTGACGGCAGCAATAAAATTTGCACAATTGGTGCTGTTGGTGTGTGAAGCAGGCTCATGCCCTCTTGCCCTTCATCTCCTGTCAGTGTGTCCAGCACAGAGCAGCCCACGCTGCACCACCAGTGCTGCCACGGCAAGAAGACAGTCATGACATAAAATCAGCAAGAAAAATGTGGATGAACTCACAAGGATCATTCAGTCCAACTTCAGGCTTCATGCAGAACTACTCAAAAATGAGACCCTACGTCAGAGCACTGTCCAAATGCTCCCTGAACTCCATCACTGGTGGCCGTGCCCACAGCCCTGTGCAGCCCGTTCCAGGCCCACCGCCCTGTGGTGCAGCCCCTGTCCCTCACCCCACTGCCCTCCCCTGACACAGCTCCATGCCGTTCCCTCGGGCCCTGTCGCTGTCACACAGAGCAGAGCTCAGCGCTGCCCCTCCGCTCCCTGTGAGGAGCTGCAGCTGCCATCAGGCCTCCCCTCAGCTCCTCTGCTCTGCGCTGAGCACAGCGAGGGGCCCCAGCTGCTCCTCACACACCTTGCCCTCAGAGCCTTCCCCATCTCTTCAGCCCTCCTTTGGACACTCTCTGACAGCTTTATGTCCTTTTTGTACTGTGGCACCCAAACTTGCACACAGTACTCTGGGTATAGAACCACCTTCCCAGTGCTCTTTATTTAATAATCACTTTCTTAGGAAGGTAGCAGCAAAGCAAAATTTAACAAACAAACAGGAAAAGAAAAGAAAAGAAAAGAAAAGAAAAGAAAAGAAAAGAAAAGAAAAGAAAAGAAAAGAAAAGAAAAGAAAAGAAAAGAAAAGAAAAGAAAAGA
>JAPSGF010000036.1:3893170-3998381 GCA_035772895.1 Perdix hodgsoniae | reverse complement strand
GACCCGAGGGGAGGAGCACGCGGGCTTAGGGGGGAGAAGGGAAGGGAAGGGAGGGGAGGGGAAGGGGAAGGGGAAGGGAAGGGGAAGGGGAAGGGAAGGGGAAAGGTGTTTTAAACTACCTGTATTGATTAGTACTGGAAACAGAGGTGACATTCAGCCACACAGATTACTGACTGCTCATACAGATGGCCACCTCAGCTCCTCCTCAGTGCATGGGAGTGCACCATTGGCAAGATCAGGAGGTCTCTCAATAGCTCTGCAGCCTAAGATGTTCTAGAATAAAAGGCAGAACTTCCAAGCACTCCCTTAAACCACAGCTTCAGTGAAGAGCCAGGTAGGAGAAAGGAAGGAAGGAGAAGGCAAGCCCAGCTTGTGTGGAGAAGCTGCAGTGAGAGTAGGCATACACTCTTCACTTCTTTTGTCGTCAGCTCCTGCACAACTGCCCAAGAAAATGATGGAGCATTTGGGTCCAGCTTTTATACTGACTGAATGCATAATGACTTGTCCTTGCTGGACAAGGCCAGCAAAGCATCTTGCATTTCAGTCGCTCATCTGCAGCTTGCCAGGTTCCCTTGTCCACAAAGGCAAACAAGAGGGCTCCGTGCTCCATGTCTTTGTGACTCATCCCATTAAACATCTCATGCTTCTCACAAATGTTTTGGCAGATGAGATAAAATCATGTTTGTGATCACACAGGAAACAGACAGAGTTCTTCAGAAAAACACCAAGTTTCCCATTTCTAGACTGAGAAATCAGAATTCCCTATCACATCTTTGAGGCTGTATTTTACATCTGGCAAGTTTCATTTTAATTCCTCCATAATAACTGCACTCCAAATGTTGTTGACTGCAGTCACTGGAGTTACCTCTTAAGAGACATCAGGGTATGAATAAAATTGTAGTTCAGGAGCCAATTTTTCTGCCAGTATAAATCAGAGTAGCAATATTGATTTCAGCAAGACTATAAATTGATTTATACTTACTGGAGATTAGGTTTAAGTGACTGAAAATGAGAATTCCTCCTAATGTGGATCATTTTTTTAAAGATGATTCATTGTGTTGTTTAGATTTAAGCTTTCTATTTCCAAGAAAAAGTCCTAAATCAATGTGTTTTAGAGCAGAAGTATGGCTGTTATAGTTAAGCTGAGATCATCCATCTATAATACATCAGCATAACACACTGTGCATCTGTCTAGCAGGGTGACAGGAGATCTGATTATGATATTGTTGCCTTGTCTTGAAATGTCTAATGAAACAGGAATTGAAGCAGTACATTTTGGTACCTGTATAAGCAGAACTTTGGTCTTACATACTGGACTTTTAAAAAACCCGTCAATAGGTTTTGTACCTTTCAGAAGTAGCTTCAGTGTTTACGGTAAACTGTGTTATTGTCAAGGGCTTCCCCACTGCTGTGCTGGGGATGTAACAGGAAGAACCGATTAACTCCAGGGGCCAGATGGATTTAGACCTATAAAGTACTCTTGTGGATGTTCAGTCTCAGAAGGCCAGTGCTTCTGCAGAAATGGGTCCGTTCTTTTTCAACTTAATGCAACATCTGTACTTCAAAAAAACTTGTAAAATGGACCGCACCATATAAATCAATACGTACTCCAAAAGAGAAAGTTAGACAAATTGTCAATAAATAATGAAACGGTGATAGAAAAGCACATTCCTCTGTTTCCATCTTCGCCTTGTCACGCAAGCTGCTTCATGCATTTTTAAGGATGTTCTGAGCCAACGCTCTCCTGCCTGCTGGCTGAGCTCAGAGAGCTGTGCTGCAGTCTGTGCTCAGGTGCCTGGAGTTAGCAACACTGCAGTTTCAAGACTAGTTTGCTGATCCTGGGTGCAGTAAATGGAAACAGTTTAATTATGCATCGCTTCAGCTGAGGGTTAAATCAATTGTGGCTCCGTGGAAAAGGGTTTTCATCACAAATTTATTCCCAGGATATCTTGGGAGTGCAGATTCACCCACCACAGAGGATGGAGAGGTGAGAAATTTGAACAGTACTTACGGTTCACTGGAGTCAGTGGGAGCCACTCTGTTGACCTCAACGTGCTTTGCACTGTACCCATCAACTCTCAGCTAAACCTGACTTTGCTTGGGTGATGGGAAGGTATAAGGCTCCATTAATAGTTACGGAGAGGTCAGACTGCAGCAAGGAAATCAAAGTTAGCCCTACCCTGCTGCTCTTCTCTAGCCTGCTCATGCATCTATTAATGGATGGATTGCTGCAGCCTTGTCTCCTTGGGTCCATCAGTTTGAGTCACCCAAGTGTTGCTGACAAGGCACATCGCTGTTTTGTTTTTTTTTTTTAGATTAATCCAGTGGGATAAGAAGACCAGCTCTCACTGTTAAGGGTGCTGGTACAAAAAGTTGAACTATACTGAAATATGCCCATGTATATGTACAGCTGTGCTTTAAAGGCAAGTATGTTAAATAAGCTTTTACACCGACGACAAAGGTTGTCACTGCAGTTTGATTAAGAATATATGGACATACATATTTCTGTAGTTATATCAGTTCTCTAATTAGTTTAAATAAATAACGCTATTTTGTTACAGGTAAGGCTTGATTTACATTTTCATAAGCCATAATCTCTTATAGATCTAAAACTACAATAACATTCTGTGGCACAGGCAAAGTTATTTAAAAGCAGTAACACCTATAAATGACTGCAGGGACCCTAAGCAGGGTTGGAGCAGTGCTTGTCTGTATGGGAGCAATTGTTCCTGGTTACCTTGGACTGACTGAGGCAAACACTATCTATCTCAATGCTATCAAGTTTCATCACTTTGACATACTCCAAACTAAAATGGTATAAGCAAGCCATATCTAGTTATAGTGGGTTTTCTTTGTTACTTTCTTTTTCTTTTTCTTTTTAATAAAGTGAGGTTTAAGATGCAGTCTTATAATTGCTTTAAAAATGTATTATTTTGAAGAGGATGCAGCATCTTTTGTTCAATTTTGTAAATTTCCTCGTAGTTCCAGAAATTTAACATTGCAGTTATGACTGTAAGAACACAAAAGTATATGAAAATTTAATGATAAATGTAATCCTTGCTTTAGGCATAGCATTCTTCACTAACTGGAGTTGAATCCAATGCCTCCAAACATACAGAAAACACGAGTAGCCTATTTAGTTACTTGCAGCTGAGGACAGAAAAAGATCGCAAAGAAAATAATCAGCTTTAGAAAAATTAAATTGAAATAATGAAAAAATCCCAACTACTCATTTTTATTAAGAAAGATCCTGTTGCTAATAAAAAGATGGGCATTCTGGAAAAGGGCTTTCCCTCAGTAAGCTGCTTTTAAGTGAGAAGAAAGCTGAAAAGGAGTCCAACCAGTAGTATTACAAACTAGCACAGTTTGGGATACTGTATTTTTCTAGAGGCATTGTTAATTTTCAAATTAAAATAATAAATCAATTACAGAGCAGTGGGAAAAGATAATTGTACTGTCAGACACTCCTAGTAAATTTCCTGAGGATCCAATACCAGTTGTTCCTTTCCTCTAAGAAAATCTTCCTAACAACAGTATCACTGATTCATAGATGAGTGTTGTAAAAATAATTCAAATTACTTCCATTGTCACGGGATTGAGTTTAGCTTGCAGACATCTTGTGTGCTACCTAAAATGGAATTTTCACATTAGAATTGCACAGAAACTTTGTAAGTGAACAGTTGACCTATTTAAAGTCATGAATCACACCAATACAGTTTTCCCTTTTGATCTCACAGCACTTTAACTTCTTATCTGATCCTGTTTAGGTTTCTTTTTTATTGTGCTAGCATGGTTAAAAAAACTTGTAGTGCGAACCTTCCTCTACAAATCCACCGGAAGAATAATGCAATGAAGTGATTTCAAGTATGTATTCATGTCAAATTAAATGTGGAATTAAATAGGTTTCATCTCTGCAGAACATTCAGTTTTCACAGCAGAAGGAGAACAAGCTCCTGATGTTCTGCAGAAATAAAAGCTGAGAGAGGATAAAAGCAATTTAGATTCATCCTCGAAGTGCCATTTCTATGATAAGGAGCAAACAGCACAGTCTGTCTTTTTGTGACACATTCCTAGTTTTCCTACAGTGTAATAGGAAATAAAAAGGTGTTCCAGTTACAAAAGAATCTTGCAAAAGTAAGATGATAACATTAGAGATGCACATCTAGGAGAATAATTTCAGAGCATATTATATATGTGTAAGTAAGTGTACACAAAAGTTAATGTGCATGTTAAAACCCCATGCAACCCTACAGGCTTGGGGCAGAGTGGCTGGAAAGCTGCACAGAGGAAAAGGATATGGAGGTGTTGATCAGTGCATGGCTGAATATGAGCCAGCATTGTGCCCAGGTGGCCAAAAATGCCAGTGGCATCCTGTCTTGTATCTTGCTGGCTTATCCTGCAGCCAGAAGGACCAGGGAGGTAATCATCCCTCTGCACTTAGCTCTGTTGAGGCCGTACAAGTGCTGTGTTCAGTTTTGGACCCCTCACTACAAGAAAGACATTGAGGACCTGGAGTGTGTCCAGAGAAAGGCAACTGAGCTGTGAGGTGGCAGGAGCACAAGTCTGATGGGGAGTGGCTGAGGAAACTGGGCTAGTTCAGTCTGGAGAGAGAAAGCTCAGGAGAGACCTTATTGCTCCCCACAACCACCTGAAAGAAGGCTGTGGAGAGGTGGGGGTCAGCTTCTTCTCCCAGGTAACAGCAGGAGGACAAAAGGCAATGTCCTCAAGTTGTGCCAGGAGAGGTTCGGGTTGGATGTCAGAAAACACTTTTTCTCCGAAAGAATGGTTAGGTATTGGAACAGGCTGCCCTGTGACATGGTGAAGTCACCGCCACTGGAGGTGTAGTACTGAAGGACATGGTTAGTGGGCAGTGTTGGTGATAGGTTGAGTGTTGGACCAGATGATTTTAGAGGCTTTTTTTCCACCCTTAATGATTCTATGATTCTATTTTTTACAGTTATAAATATAGGCACGGAATTAATTTTCTCACTTAACAAAATCTCTGCCTATCTTGTTGCTTTGCCACTTGCCTATTTTGATTTGTCTCCTTATGTCGCTTCCTCAGAACTGGACCTTAATCTCCCAGTGTAGAGTCATACCGATGTTTTCTTCATTCTATATACACACTATATATGGTGTGTGCATATGCATTTATATATATATATATATATATACTATTGCATTTGCAACCAAGCAGTGTAAGGGTGGAACAAAAAAAGAAAAGAAATCATATGTAATATTTTTCATAGTTTGCTTCAGGATTCCTACACAAAAATGTCAAATGTAGATTCCCCTGTATCTTCAAGAAATTCAGTTTGGAATCTGTGAACTATGGAACTGTACAACGATATTTCCAGTCAATCCAGAAAAATATAACATGCATGGGAAAAGAAGGCAAAAGGTAAGCTGGAGGCCTGAAGTCAAGAGCGCCAACCATTACTGAATCCCCAGTGGCTGAATTTGTATTGAATTCGGTTACTGCTGCAGCTCACAGAGCGTTGTCAGCATCTTTTCCATAGAAAGCAAGTCTGTAAATAGATTCTCTAGCTATGTTACATTTGTATTCATCATATGGAAGAAGGAAATAATTCCTTCACCCTTCAACTCATAGATCAGTGGAAAAAAGTTTGCATCTTTTTATCTTGGATTATAAGGCTTACATTGGAAATATGCTGTGCTTTCTTTCTGTTGTTGCATACTTCATATTTTCCTTACTATGCTAAGCAGCTGATTTTAGCTGTTGTGATTGAGTACTAAAAAAGAAGATCTGTGTCCTGACCATAAAGTTTACCTTGCTCTGAGTTGTTTAAAACTGCATTTATGCAATGTGGATGAAGTACAGCCTGTATTTAAGGGATGCCTTTAGACAATTATTGAATAAAGTATTTTCGTTCCGTAGCTAAATGATTGTCTCTAAGGTAAGGTGTTGCCATTAAACTCTGCAGGATTTGTCAAAGAAGCAAGAAATTTGTTAATTGGACCAACAACGCTAAATAAGATATCTGAAAGTATATTAAATACTGAAAGAACTTCACTGTTCATGCCTTTTCTAGTAAATGTGCTATACTCATGCTGCTTGACTTAGAATCACAGAATCATAGAATTACTCAGGTTGGAAAGGACCTCAAAGATCATCAAGTCCAACCGCAGCCGTAGTACCCTAACTCTAACAACCCTCTGCTAAATCATATCTCTGAGCACCACATCCAAATGGTTTTTAAACACATCCAGGGATAGTGACTCAACCACCTCCATGGGGAGCCTATTCCAGTGTTTAACCACCCTTTCTGTAAAGAATTGTTTCCTAACGTCCAACATAAACTTGCCTTGCCACAACGTGAGGCCATTTCCCCTCGTCTTGTCACCTATCACCATTGAGAAGAGACCTACCCTGCTCTCACTGTAAATACCTTTCAGGTACTGGAAGAGAATAATAAGGTCTCCCCTCAGCCTCCTCTTCCCCAGAATAAACAGTTCCAGTTCCTTCAGTCTCTTCTCATAGGGCATATTCTTCAAGCCCTTCACAAACTTTGTTGCCTTTCTTCAGACCTGCTCCAGCACCTCAATGTCCTTTCTGTTATGAGGTGCCCAAAACTGAACACAGTACTCATGGTGGAGCCTCACCAGTGCTCACTGGCGAGGGGCAGGATGACTTCCCTAGTCCTGCTCACCACGCCATTCCTAATACAAGCCAGGATGCCATCGGCCTTCTTGGCCACCTGGACACACTGCTGGCTCATAGTCAGCAGACTGTCCAACAGTACACCAAGGTCCCTTTCCATCAGGCAGCTTTCCAGCCACACCTCCCCAAGCCCATAGGGTTGCTTGGGGTTGTTGTGACCAAAATGCAGGACCCGACACTTGGCCCTATTGAAACTCATACCGTTAACCTTGGCCCATTGATCCAGTCTATCCAGGTCCCTCTGTAGTGCTCTTCTCCCCTCAGGCAGATCAACACTCCTTCTCAGCTTGGTGTCATCTGCAAACTTACTGAGAGTGCACTCAATCTCCTTATCAAGATCATCAATGAAGATATTAAGCACTGAGCCTTGGGGGACACCACTCGTGACTGTCCGCCAACTGGATTCAATTCCATTCAATTCCATTGACCACAACTCTTTGGGCCTGGCCAACCAGCCAGTGCTTCACCCAGCAAGTAAGTGTACACATCCAGACCATGGGCAGCCAGTTTCTCCATGAGGATGTTGTGGGGGACAGTGTCAAAGGCCTTACTGAAGTCCAGGTAGACCACATCGACAGCCTGACCCTCATCCACTAAGTGGGTCACCTTGTCGTAGAATGAGATCAGGTTTGTCAGACAGGATCTACCGTTAATAAACCTGTACTGTCTGGGCCTGATCCCCTGGTTGACCTTTAGTTGGTCCATGATGGTTCCCAAGATTATCCGTTCCATGACCTTCCCTGGCACCGAGGTGAGACTGATAGGCCTGTAGCTACCAGAATCACCTTTTTGGCCCTCTTTGAAGATAGGCGTCACATTTGCCAGTTTCCAATCCACTGGGACATCCCCGGTTAGCCAGGACTGCCAAAAGATGATGGCGAGTGGCTTGGACACCACATCCGCCAACTCCCTCAGCACTCTAGGGTGCAGTCCATCCGGCCCCATGGACTTGTAAGCATCCAGCTTTCGCAACAGGTCCAAAAACATCTCATCTTGGATCACGAAGGGCTTATTCTGTTCCCCATCTCTATCTACCAGCACAGAGGGCTGTGTTCCTTGGGAGTAACAAGTCTTATTATTAAAGACTGAGGCAAAGAAAGCATTAAGTACCTGAGCCTTATCCCTATCATTGGTGACCAGGTTGTCCTTGGCATCCAACAGGGGATGGAGATTCTCCCTAGCTTTCCTCTTGCTGTTAATGTGTTTATAAAAGCATTTACTCTTTACCTTTGCTTTAGTGGCCAAGCTCAGTTCTAGCTGCGCTTTGGCTTTTCTAATTTTCTCCCTGCACAGCTTCACTGCATACCTGTAATCCTCATAAGTAGATTAGATGCTCAACTGAAGAAATTTGGACCACAAGAGGAACATACTTTCCTTCAAGTGAGGGCTTAGCAAACTTGTATTCCTGCTTTGTGCAGTTTCAGGGACACAGTAAAGCTTTCCCATGGAGTAGTATTTTTCTTGCCATCTTCATGTCTGTGGAATCAGTTTCAATTTTTATTTTTCTGTTTGCCTACCTGCACCTGCATGTTTTTCACATGCTTTTCAGTTTCTTTCCCAACTGACTCCCTTCTATCATTTGTAGAGGAGGGT
This sequence comes from Perdix hodgsoniae, assembly GCA_035772895.1. NCBI lineage: Eukaryota > Metazoa > Chordata > Aves > Galliformes > Phasianidae > Perdix > Perdix hodgsoniae. The sequence goes on along the minus strand of JAPSGF010000036.1, from coordinate 3,990,106 downwards.
CTGAGAGTTTACTCTTGGGGTCCCTTAAATGGATTTTAAAATCTCCTGGTCTGATACACCTAGTGAATGAAATCTTTTCTCTAAATGCGTATCTGAGATGTTGTTTGTCCTTCAAGGTTCATAAATAAAGAGGATGTTCAGACAGGAAGGGAAGAGAGACTGAATGAGCTTCTGTTTATTTTGTGATGGTAGACAACTTTCATCAAAAGACCTGATGAAATTTTCTAGATATCTCCTGTTCACGCACTGGTCAACAATTATTTCTTCTAAAAATGAATTCCATTACCAGAGGATGTAAGCAAGTGATCTGTCTACGAAGAGATATATATAGAACTGAGAAAGCACAGCCATATCAAAAGATTGCCCAGTTATTAAGTCCAATAATTTAATTGTAAAAGGAAAAAAAAAAAAAAAAAAGCTTTTTGTCTGAGGTTATTACTAAGATTTACTGAGATTTAAAGATATAATTTATCTATTTTTAATAATCATTACTACTGCTGTCTTTATTACAGCTAATAATAACTGTCTTGATAACTCAATTTTTGGTTAATATTTTTTGAAATAGAAAGGAAAAACAATATTAGAAAACTTTTTCAACCTCTACAATTATCTTCTGCCTTTTTACATTACAGACTCTGGCACAGTGGGAGGTAAGGAACAGTGTACATTTCTTTCTAATTTTTGTCCCACCCAGTTTCTGAATGCAATATTTGAATGACAACTTTGGAGGATGAAGGACTGACTCATTTGTCAACCTCCCAGGTAAACTTAGAAGAACAGCTGTTGAAACCTCTGACTATTAATACGACAGGGTGCCTCTGTCTTGATCTAAAAGGATCTAAAATAGCATAATGTTAAGATCATTGCCCAGAATGCCAGAGGACCGACCAAACACTAATAAACATGTCTTTACTGTGCAGGTAATGAACCACCAGCACAGACTGCCCAGAAGCTGTGGAGTCTCCTACTTAGAGGCCTTCAGAAGCCGCCTGGAAATGGTTCTAGACAAGTGGCTCAAACATGCCCTGTTTGAGCACGGGTTTGGACAAGATGACCTCCAAAGGTCCCTTTCCAATCTCAATCATTTTGTGATTTTTTCGTACTCAGTTTTGCTGATACAAAAGGACATGGACTACAGCACAATATGTTTGGTTGTCTGAATTATAAAAGAATAACCATGCCAAATATTCAGATCCTTCTGAAGTCCTGGTGCACGTCTCCAATTCAGTATAACAAAATTATTTCCATTTTTGGTCAGTAAACACATTAGCCAAATTACTCTATTTTTTACATAAAAGTATGATTACTTTTTTGTGCCAAAATCATGGTATTTTTAGCTCCCATGTCCAAGCTGACTTCATGAAACTGATTCTTGTTTCTGTAAATTAAATGTCAGGAAAGAGGAGCAGAAATACAGAAGTTGGAAGCGGTTCTGACTGCTAACTTGAGGGTGCATCTGCATTACCTGCTGACTGGAAGAGAAAAGGTCTATCAGAAGACTTAAAATAAGCTAGAACATGAGGTGGCCAAATATTACGCATTACTAATTGTGGAAATAGAGTAGTGCGTAATGTGTAGAAGTTCTGAAAAGACAGTTGTAATTCCTAGTTATAGTTCTAGAAATGATCAATTATTATGCTTGCCTAGACATTTGATGAGCCATCAAATCTAATTCAAAGTGATGGAGTGAATGAAGACAAACATTGTGATTCAATTTCCAAATGAAAATGGTTTGCAAACATTTGATTAATTATAGTTGTATTATTAAGAACTTATGCAGAATTTCTGAAAAGATGACTGAAAGAATAAATATATTTCATAAGTTTTCCCTGACAGGTTTTAGCACTAAATACATTGGTTTGTATAACTACTAAAAATTCTCTTTACTTACATGTGTTATTTAAAGTTCTACATAAAGTATCCTTTAATGGCTTATATTTATGGGCCAATACTTAAGTTGCTCCACTGGAACATCCAATTTACTTTCAAGATTTTGCAACTGATAATTCAGTTCATTTTCTTACTGCGAAGTAATGCATAAAGCCAAACAGGTAAAAGAGGTTCAAATTCAAACCATTTCAACTGAGTTAAAGATTGCTATAGGTCTGTAGTTCACTAGAGAGCCTTTGATTATTTTTCAATCACAGATGCTTTTTACTCAAGTCCAGGGACTGAATTTTAGCACTGTATGCCCTTAACAAAATCTTCTTTATGTGAATATATTAGAATATTTCCAAATACTAAGTATACATAAATAATGCATATGGAACACAAAAGGAAGAAAGTAAATTATTTGTTAAATGATTATAAAAATGTTTACTGACTAACTGGGAGGAGAGGATTGTAGTTTTGTGAATGTAGATGGTTCCCTTCAGCAGAGCAAGTACAAATATATTTTTTTAATAGAAAGAAATGAAAATTTCTATCTTTATCTATTTTTACAGCTCCTAGCTTTACAGTTCTGCTCTGCGACTACACAGAAATCAGCCATTTCTCTCACTGTATTATTTCCTACTTATTTTCCCTCTTATCTATCTTTACGATACAGTAATTTCCTGCCTTGTCTATTATAACTTTCTACCTTTTGCTTGGTTTTATTCTTCCCATGTTCTACTTTTAGCCTTCCCTTTCAAAATCCTTAATGCTCTTTTACCAGTGTCAGGTCCTACTTTTGATCGACCTTCCTGGTGCCACTGTCTGCCTTCCATTCCTCTGTCGCCAGAACAACTACTTCCATTTAAAGTGTACATTAAGCAAAAGATCACAATCTACTCACTGTTCTTTTTCATATGTATCAGCACTACTGCTTATGTTCTATGTATATAAGTAGCTTCACTCCCAATGGCAAATCTACATGCAATAATAAATAAAATAAAGTAGATAATGTTTTCAGTAAGCACATAAATATAATTATGGTTTTCCCAGTTAGAACCCTTCTCGCCAAGGTCACATAATGTATTCTATAACAGAAACTCACATATTTTCTGAGAGGATTTAATAACATACTTGATCTCAGAGTATCACAAATAATCTACCTATGCTGTTGGGCACTAGATTATCACTAGAAGCAGCATTCTTTTTGAAGTAAAATATGATTGAGCCTTATAAACAGATGTCTCTATGGTACCTTCCGTCAGTAAGAAGCCGGAGTGGGGTCTAAATTTGTCTGAAGGTATAAAGTTCCATAACCCTTGAGCTCTTGCACTGCATTTATTTTTTTTGTCTGTTTTTATTTTCAACCCTTTAGATAATCCTAACTTGATATTTGGAAATGTCAAAGAGTGTAACAGCTCAATAGCATTACCAAAGGGATATTACATCCTCAACAAGCAACAAGGCAGAAGGGATAGTGCATCTTCTACAATCTGTCTTCATGAAGTGTTGTGATAGCAAATTTTGCTCTCACGCAGAAATTATTGCTGTAAGACATGTTTTATTAGTGGGTGGCTTGAGTTGGAGATGGGCATATGGTATTTTTTCGCCCAGAAGGGTTTATTTGTCTGATGGCTGCAGCTGTAGGGGAGTGAATTTAATGGCCTAGAATGTGTCTCTCTATTCCTAAGTTTCCAAGCTGCTTTTACTGCATATGAGAGAACAGATTTTACTCAAACGTTATATTAACTGGGATAAAAAGCAATTATCTCTATATATTTACAGGATATATTGTCAGCCTTCTTTCCTTCCTGTGATGTACCTGTCCTGTTAACCAGCCTAGGCACGGAGTGAAATGCTCGCCTCAAGAACTGAAATGTTACTTCTAACATCTCACCTGGCCGATGTGCCTTTGGAACGGCCATGTTCATCACTCGCCCTCCATCCTGAGGTTTGGGAGGGGATGCGGTAAACCTGCAAATCCCCGACTCTGACGGCGTGCTTGAGGTCAGACTGTCTGTGTAGTCATTAGTCCCTGCCGTGAGCTGCTCTGACGATGTGTCTGATATGAAGCATTCTGTAATGGTGAACTTGGCATGTCTCAGCTGCTCTTCCATTTTTGCATGCTCATATGCTCTTGCTAGCTCTTCATATGTTGAGGAGGCACTTTCTGTGGAGACCATGCTGCTTCTTGCTCGATCTGTACACCAGAAACATGAATAATGAGAGAAAGAAAACACCTGCATAATCCTTTTTCAAATAAAGGAGAAGAGCACAACAGTGGTTCTTAATAAAAGGCAGAACCTTTGAAATGATCAAGGTGATTTGAATTAGTTTGCTTCACTGTAAATGTCTGCACAATTTTTAGTCAGTAGCTTGATAACTACAGAAAATCTAAAGTGAAGTCTTACTCTGCTAGCAGCCTTATGTGATTTAGTACCAGCTTGGTAGTTTGGAAGAAATAACCTTTAAAGCATGGGAAAGTGTTTTTGTTTTTTTTTTTAATATATATATATACAAAAATAATTTCTCTAAAAGTTAAATGCCTTAAAAATGTTAGAAACTCAGAGAACAGATTTAGCGAAACTAGGAGTAGTCTCTAAACATTATCCTTTTAATGAATCTGAGATATTTCTGAGGGGTGACATCTGAGGGAGAAAAGAGTCTTTTTACATCTGCTTCATGCTTATACTATTTTTTGAAAAATCCCTGAGAACAAAGGCCAAATATAAAGACAGCGACTCCGAGACACCTACGTCCAGTTTAGACACCAGGTGAAATACTAACTCCTTTCATACAGAACATATGGTCTTAAGAAAGCAATACTGTTCAGTAGCTATTAACCTGCTGTGATTCAAGTACTTTTTTCAGTGTTGCTGAAGTTAATGAGGACTTCATATTTGACACATGGCCTGTTGTGACCTAGAACCTGTTCTAACATTCTGGAAACATAGCACTGGTTTCTGCTTCGTGATGGGGTCAAATCACTGGTCAGTTGCACCCATCATACTTCTATTTCTGTAGGCTAGAAGAGGACTTCCAAAAACTTCTTGGGCAGAGGTCATGTTTTCTTATAAGATCTGTACAGTTCCAGACATTATTGGTGATGTTCAATAAACAGGCTTATGTAATAACTAATTCATGGGAAATGGGAATCCCATAGCAGCTAGAGGCAACTGTGTTGTTACTGTAGATCTTCATCTTTTTATTGTATGCTGGAGTCCTTGCACCAGTTTTCACTGCACAAAAAGAACAGTCCTGCAACTTGCAAACAAGACCATGCACTATTTAAAATGACAAGTGTTTCAACAATATGCTGTAACTTGCTTAAGATTTTGAGCTGGCAGAACTTCAGCAAAGCTTTTCTTTTTTAATTCACTTCCCACTCCCCTGCCCAGAAACATCATTCTGTTTTTCACGTTTGATTTGTAAATCAGACCAAAACAATGTCTTTTCAAATTTCTCATCAAATGGAAACTCCTGGAAGGCTGCTGTTTCCCAGTGGTCTGAAGCAGTATCTGTAAAGATGCTAGTGTTGTTTACATGCAGCACTCCCAGTTTGATCCATGAGGTTTAAGACTCAAAGACTCTCATATTCCAAACCCTGGGGCAAATATTCCAGGAAGGCCTGCTTGAACTTTACATCTACTTTAGATATGATGAAAGTTCATCCAATCCCAGGGTGAACAAGAAGTTTAATTTCATTGGAAAATTTATGACAGCCCCTAATTAGAGTACCTGAAATTAGTTACAGGTATGAATTGCTACAAGACATTTCTACTAAGCTTAAAAACTACTACTTCGTAAAGCTGGAATCATTTTGACATGAAAAGATAAATTCTGCCAAATATCAATAACATCTGGATAATAACTGGATTCAAAAATCTGAACATAGCATTGGAAAAGTGATCAAAGATGTATATTAGTTCAATTGATTACTGAAAACATAATTTGACTACATATATCATGTGGTTTACTTGGAAATTTTGAACATCTGAAGTATTTATATTGCACTGATTCTCTTCTTTCCCGTGAGATGAAGAGGCATATTACAGCTACATTTTGCCGCAAGGAATCCTTTCTTGAACATGATCTAAAGCTCAAGATCAATTACATAAATCACTGTGCGTTCAAGGGCAGACAAGGAGTAGGAGAGTAGTGATGCTAAAACATAGGCTATGAAGTCTGTTTACAGAATTGCATGTAGTTTGTCAATTAAACTGGACAGCAAATTGAATTCCCTGCCTTGGCCATGCTCATTGGAAAATAACTTTGAGTGACAAAAGGCAAGCACATCTGAAATCTGGAATGTCTATAATAAGTGTTTCTGAGACAACACCTGCTTCTTATGTTATTATTTATATTATTATTAAAAGCTGTTAGAACCAATTTTTAATGACTTGGGATCCTTCTACCTGAATAAATCAATGAGAAGTTTGTTAGTTGGCTGGAGATATCTGTTGAGCGGCATTATTCTATAAAGACAACAAACTGGTCTGCAAGTTTAAGAGAATGAATTCTGAAGAGATGAGTATTTCAACCTACTGGATGCAAGAGAAATCAGATCCCTGTTCTTACAGAGAGAATAAAACTAGTAAAGATGTTGTTTTTTTTTTTATGGTGAAAGGCCAGTTGCATCTACTGCTCTCCCTCTCTAATACACAGTTATCTTACATGACCCACATTTTTTCTCCCAAATCAGGAGAGGAGATAGGCAGTTCTTCTGAGGAGGCCAGAACATGCCCAGATTCACTTCTGTCAGGTTTACATTTGAAAAATATTTTACCTTTTTTTCAGATGTAATCTTTATTAGATTTACTTCCTAACTATTCTTCTGTATGATCATTTATTCATTCATTTTCCATCTAATTTTGTCATTGGTTCGGATTAGGGCAGAAGGAGATACTTTATTTTTCCATTAAAATTCTATTTATAATGTCAATACATCAAGAGGAAATGAAGAGAGGCATAATATGTGTTTAGTTTCTCCCCATTTACATCTAGAGGAACAAAAACTATGTTGTTTCTCAGGAAACTCAGAGCTAGATGCAACAATATTTAGTGTTATGTAAGGATTTTGGTTTGGACTCAAATTTCAGATGCTCCTCTCTCCTTTTATTTTCAGCTTAGTCTATCCTCACAAACATACTACATGGCTGTGGAAGAAAAAAAGAAAAAAAGAGAAAAAAATCCCTTACCTTGGTGTAGCTCAAGTCTTAAAACATCTTCACTTTTCACTAATTTGTACTCTTGGTTGCTAATACTGTCCCTTACTGGTCAATGCCACTTCATGCAGCAAGTTCTACTTTTTCTTTCAGGCACAGGAAATACAAAGCTTTGGCAACCAGAAGAATTATTACCATCGCTTTCAAAGAATTCTATTATGCATGTAGCATGAGAAACTAAGGTAACGGTATTTGTTTTCACTAGAACTATATAAAGTTGTGGCAGCTGTTATGAATAGCCTACTGAAAAAAAACACCCTAGCAAGGGATAAATAACAGCACCTAAGCACCAAATGAAATATATAATGGACCAAGAATGCTATTGCAGCTAGCCCCATACCTGTGTCCTGTGAGGGGCTGACACTGTAGCTGTCGCTTTCCTTGTCCACAGATCCTGCTGGCCTGGGAGTGGGCAGCCTCCAGTCTGTGGTGAGGGTATGAGCTGATATGGTGGGGTGAGGTCTGTTGAGGGTCCACTGACTAGCATAGCGGTTGCGAGCTGTGGGTCCTGTTTTGGCACTCCTCCTTGTGGTAGGATCTGCAATAGGTAACAGAGAGATGTCTTTGCTATTGAATAGACAATCCCTCTCACAAGGGACTCATGTTGGTTAATAAAGGCTACATAACATTCTTTGTAGAAAATGAATTAATTCATTAATTCAATTCATCCAATTTGAACAAAAATTGTTCATTATCAAGGAGCTATCATTTTATTTTATTTTATTTTATTTTATTTTATTTTATTTTATTTTATTTTATTTTTTATTTTCCTCTTTCAGGTGGAAGCATACATTTTAAAAAGGGAGAAAACTACCAGACTCCCACTGACATGGTCATTACTCCAACACAAGTAGTTGGAGTACACAAGTAGTTCTCAGGCACCAAAACTACTAAGAAGTGGCAGAGTAAATAGATCTGGTCAGGGATATCGCACCACATCTCAAGTGAATTCTCAGGTAAATTAGCACTGATGTGTCCTCAGAAGCTTCCTGCACCACGCAACTGCTCTGTTTGTAACAATGTGCTCAGAAATGTGGTGGCACAGTTTCCTATTCCAGCCATTTCACTAATACTTTAATATGGTACTGATCAGCTACAGATCTCAGATTTTTTTTTTTTTCAAGTAGTCAGAACTTAAGACACAGCCTATTATCAAAGCCCTCAGAGTTTCAGTAGTGACAGGCTCATAAAGATTTGACGATTTAGAAAAAGAGTAAATAAGTAAAATGTCTTAATCTTTAAAAAAATCTACCACTACTTATGCAAGCTCACCTATATATATATATATATATATATATTGTTGCCCAAGAGAAAATCTGGTGACCAACAGAGTGAAAATGAATTATCTACCAAAATCGACCTCTATGACTTTGTTAACAAATAATTCTTCTGTAAAAGTGATGCTGGTACCTAAGAAAGCAAGTGGAATAGAAAAAAACATTATTAAGCAAAAAGAAAGTTACTAAATCAGCACTGAAAAAAATTCTCTCAGCAGCTTTTGAAATTATATTACTAACAATAGAAAGAAAGGGTATTAGAAATGAAAAATTCAAATCTATGCAAATGTTCTTTGACATTCAAATGGTGCACTTGTCAGTCTTTGAGGTAACAGATTTCATCAGAAGCAATTATAAAAAAACAAAACCAACAAGACCCAGATAATGACTCTGAACATTTCTTCTGCCTAAGGATTCCTAATAAGAATATGTAAAGAGGTAACAGGCCATTTATAGTTTATTCTGTCTCACATTTCACATCTTCCCCTCCAACAGCAGTGGAAAAATATGAATTTAGCGCCATTGATAATTGATCCTGATAATCCTGCAGCATGTAACAGCTTTACATGGATAGCATCCAAAAGCACACTTGGCATAACACGCCCAGCATAGTCTGTCAGTATGAAACATCGGTAGTAGTAGCTGTGGAAAGCTGGCATGTGACTGCTGCATGGCCAGAAGCAAGAAGATGCACCTGCTCTGAGGGAAGTAACAAAGGACAAGAGAGTGCTGGTAGGAAAACACAGAGTATGACGCTGGGACTGTTTGATTTGGGGCAGAGAAGGCATGGTGGGGAGGGTTATCATCAATATATTGTCAGAGGAATAGAGAAAACAAAGCCAGGCTCTTCCCAGTGGTGCCCAGTGTCAAGACAATAGGAAATGGGATCAAACTGGAGCAAAAGAGGATCTGTCTGACCATTAGGAAGCACTTCTGTGCTGTGAGGGTGCCCGAGCACTGGTTCTTTCTGACCAGAAAATGAGGAATTTCCTGCTTGGAGATCTTCAGAAGCCACCTGCACATAGTCATGGGCAGCCTGCTCTGGTTGTCCCTGCTGAAGCTGGGGTTGGGACAAAAGTCCCATCCAACCCCAGCCCTTCTCTGATGCTCTGACTCACTAGGACTTCACTCATGGAGGAGGGTGGGAGAGCCTGCTGCTGTCATGCAGGAGGTCAGTGCTGGTTCTGCTGAGCATGTGCCAAGCAGTGTGCTTGCAGAAGGGCCTTTGTAGCCAGCAATAAGCAAGCTCCACTGCCTATGTGATGGAAAACAGAAGGCATCTGGTGCCGCAGCTGTTAAGATACCACTGCTGTCACATGCTGAAACAGAAGTGCAGAATGCTGAGGTGAGCAACAAAAAGGTTCATGAAACAAAAAGGTTCGTAAGCATAAAAGAGCTACACAACAACTTGGAAATAGCTGTAAGGGAAAATCTGGCAACCGCTGGGTCTGAGTGTGCTCAAACAGGCACATTTGCAACCTGAGCCATGTGTCCTGCACAAGCAGCTTTACAAATGTTGTAGTAGTTTATCTCAAAGCTACATTAGTGTCTCAAGTCCAGTTCTGTGCAATGCTGCAATCAGGTCTTTACCAAATAACAAAAGTGTTGATCAATTTCTCTTGCTGGGCTGAACACAGGTAATGCTCCTACTTATGAGTTAAGCCCCAGTTCAATTTGAAGGAAGTTTCTCCCTGTATCCAGTGAACTGAAGCACATAACTGCACATAAAGAGATGAGGAATAGAAGAAGCCAGTGCTATAGACTGCTGTGCCATGGGACAGGCAGGTAATTTTGGGGTGATATGTCTTTCCTTATTAGAAAAGGCAGGGAAAAAAAATGGACTTCAAATTGGTTACTCATCCAAATTTGATCTATCCACATGACAGAAATCTGGATGATTTTTTCTTTTTTTTTTGCTCTTACTAGGTAGGTTTGCCACAGTGTACATGGACCAAAGGAGGGAGAAAAGATTGGTTCCAGAAGAAAAAGAAAAGTTTCTTGAGTTTCCTAATGCAAATGTCATGACTCTCCATAAACAAAAAAGGAGTTCTACATGATGGTACTAATCTAATTCTCAAGAAATAATGAACCATATCTTAAAACTAACAGAGTTAGAAAATCAGCAAGGTCAGGACTACAACAGCTGTTATCTATAAAGACTGGTGTGATAATAAAGACTAAATGAATATTTCTCAAATAGTCTTCATTTTAAGTGAGGCACAAATGAATTTTCAGCATTTATGTTCACCAGACTCACCAAGTAAACAAATTCTGAAACTGTCAGGGGATGAAAATAATACAAGAGATTTCAGAGATTGCATGCTGCTAGTGAACTGCATTTCTGTAATGTTCATAGTTTATATATATTCCATCAATCTGGTCAATTTCTTTTCCATTTACATAGATATGGAATACATTCGTGAGAAAAGTTAAGAAGGAGGATTTGCAGAAGTGTATTAATTTATTATAGCTTTTAATCACTATAAGAATAACTCAGCATGAAGATATCTGGGAAAAAATAATTCACCATAATAACTAAAACTGGAAATATGACTTTTTCAGAAAGGCAATAATGAGAAATTCATTTCTTCCCTGACAGAGAGGTAAGGAAAGAGGACTTATTTTGAAATACAATATAGATTGTTCACTAAAAAAAAATATATTAAACATTAAAAGCCATTAAGCTAATTTACTCAATCCATTTTAGAAATTAAAATCTACCATGCATTTGGTTTTATTAAAACCAAGTATGAACTATTTCAAATGACACCTGCATTTCAAATACATACATAATTTTTACCATATTAAATCATTAAATTCAGTTGCACAAGAAATGTTCTCTCCTAACCTAAATAGATTTCTCTCAGCTTTCAGAGAAAACTGCATGAGGATGCAGGAGCACCATATTCATTTTCTTACCACTTTCTATTCCCAGATAGCATATTTTCTTATATGCTTACTTGTTCCTGGCCGGGCATCAGAGACATCCACCAGTGGTCCTGTAGCTTGTGACACAGACTGGTAATGTACAGTGTGTGTGACAGTCAGTGATTTTTGCTTAGACGTCTCTCCAAAGTCAGCATCAGTTAGTAGAACCGTGGATCTGTCATCTGCAAGCGAAAGTACCCATCAGATTTTGAAGAATGTATTTTATTTTTGTTCACATAATAGCTTTAGTGTAAGTTCCCAAACTTATTTTCAGCTGGGCTTTACCAAAGACAGTGGAAGCTCTCACCTCTGTTCAGGGCTGAAGATGGTTTTGAAGTGTGCAAAGCAGCTTGGGAGGTTCTAGGTTAAATTTCAAAGTTCACAAAAAAATAAAGAATAGGTGTATTTTTCTTCGTTTTATTTAATCTTGGAGTTGTGCAACCAAGACAGGCCATTAAGCATCCTTCTAAAGCTCAATTTTGTATAAATATTTTTGGCCATAATTCCTTCTCTTCTGTCTTTTGAATGCTGCTCTCTTGCCCTTCATTTTTGGAGAGCTCAGCTGATCCCTTCAGAAATATATTCATAGAATGATAGAATAATCAAGGTCAGAAAAGGCCTCTAAGATCATCCAGTCCAACCATTCACTATCACCAGTGTTTCCCACTAAAACCACGTCCCTCGGTTCAACATCTACATGTTTCTCGAACACCTCCAGGGACAGTGATTCCACCACCTCCCTGAGCAGCCTGTGCCACTGCCTCACCACTCTCTTGGAATAGAGGTAGTTCCTAATGTCCAACCTGAATCTCCCTTTGCGCAACTTAGGGCCATTTCCTCTAGTCCTATTGCTAGTTACTTGGAAGAAGAGGCCAACTCCCACCTCACCACAACTTCCCTTCAGGTAGTTGAAGAGAGCATTAAGATCACCCCTGAGCTTCCTCTTCTCCAGACTGAGCAATCCCAGCTCCCACAGCCACTCCTCATAAGGCTTATATTCAGTTCATTTATTTTCATTAGCATAATTATTAATGTCCTCAGCGTAATCACCCATGTCTTTCCAAAAAGAGGTCTTCAGATAATGTTGCTAACTAACCCTTTACAAGTCAGCTTTTTCTCCACAGAGGGAATATCGTGGAAGGGTGACCATGACCCAAGACTTGTCTTAGGGATTTTCCTAGGTTTAATAACTTAGTACCCCACTAAAGACAATGGAAATACTATTGTAAGGCAGCTAGGCATCCAGTGTTTTGCTCTTCTGGAAGCTGAGGACTTAGTCCTACCATCTTTCTCTGAACCAGAGTCCTACCTGCAACAAACCACACTACCTACCGTAGGTCTGAAAAAAAATCTCAGGGAGTTTTGTGCAAATCATATGATTTTCTCACAATATAGTCAGTCCATCTGACTGTGAGCTTTCCTGTCAGCTGAAAGGAAGCGGGTGAGATGAAGCTGGACCTTTGGAAGGACTGGAAAGAATGACTGAGCATTGACCTTTGCTGCTGTAGTTTGGCTGCTTATTGCCTCTCTGTGGAGAAAAGTACGTTCATCAAATTTCTACAGAGATTGTGCTGCCTGCAGAAAGCCAGTGCTATACTGCACTTTTCTTCTCAGCTGTGACCACCAAATTGTATTTCTTTTGTTTCAGAGAGCGATCTGATCTTCCTGATTGTGAAAGGTTTAACAATGATAAAATTTCCACTGAATTTGTGCTCACAGAACAACTATATACATGCTATCGTATTTTCTTTTGCATTCTTTATCTTTTTAGCCATTTATAGCAGTAGCAGAATCCACAAAAAGTTACTGCTATGCTATGCTATATTGTTTTATAATGCATTTCTAGAGACAGTGGCAGCAATAGGGCTTCTATGCATTTGCAGTTGAGCAGAGGTTGATGCGCTTCTAAATATTCCTGTGCTGTGTTTTTTTGTTGGTGGTGTCTTTTTTGAGGGTTTTTTATTTTGTTTTAGGTTGACAAGACACTATTAATGTGAACAATTCTGCACAAAAACATACCTAGCATTTTTTATCCAAAGAAGGCCATAAATAGAAAGAACATTATGAAATCAAATTATTCTGTCTGGCAGAAGATGAGCTCTTGTTCAGGTTGGAAATAAAGCCTCTTCGCAGTAAACTATGTCAAAGCCTGCCAAAGTGACTGCTTATTCTGAGTGCTTCAAGCAGAGCTGGCTATTTCCAAGGCACAAATTGCACGACTGTAGTTAAGGTACTAATAGTTTTCTACCACAACCATATATTGCTTCGCAATAAATTGTATATCAAAAGTAAAAACTGTTTTCAGGATGAAGTCTGGCACAATACACTACATCAAAGCAGAAAACATAGGTAAACTTAAATTTAAATTTAAATTATAAAAAAACAAAAAACAGTGTCTCAGTTTGAGTGTGGGTCTCCTCTTCTTCAAATCTACTGCACTGTTAACTGCCCACCATGCTAGACTACCTCAGGCATGACAGGATACAGGACTGAAGAAGTTTGGCCCTCCCCTAGTATGAGTATGAGTAGGAGATGGAGAGATGCTGCTTCTGGACTAGATGATCTTATAGGTTGTTTCCAACCTTGTGATTCTATGTTTCTGTGATTCAGTTCATGGTGGCTTCTCCAGCTACACAGTCCCTGGGATACTGTTATATTCTCAACCATCAATTTTCTTTTTCTGCATAGATTTTGTTCCCCAGAAGTTGTAAGTTCAGTAAAATCAGTCATTCTGGAGGGTCTTTCCAGTGTGTACCCATGAAGCCATGAGATCAGGAACATGTTGTGTTTTGACTGTTTGAAAAAAGCAAATGAATCTGTTTCCATGAGACATCAGCTATGTGCCAGCCACATGAGAAATATTGTTTTCTGACAACTGAAACATTCTGACTCAAATTTTGCATAGATACACAGAAGTTGAAAACAAATCAAAATATTGATTGTATGATTTGTATGATTTGATACAAGAAGGTGGATACAATATGCAGAATGTAAGTTTAAGGAGATGGTTGTTCAAAACTTTTGAATGCCAGCTTTGCAGTTTCCGAATCTCATTTTCTATAAGTAATGCCTATGATTCTGCCATCTAGTTTGGCCAAAAGAGAAATTAAAATGAAAATAATTAAACTGCCAGTCTCCATTTTCTTCAAGCTGTTCTTTCCACTAGTTTCAATTTCCTAATGTCCTGAATTATTTTAAATATAGTATTGAGAGCACATAAAGCAGAAGATAATTCAAAGAGGAGAAAAAAAACCTGTTAATTTTTCAAATGTGCCAAATTACTCTGCAGCTCTTCTTTCTTGATGTGTGCAGAGAGAGGAAGCGTGTGAGGTAAAGGATATCTATCTAAAGTGCCTGTTACATTAACCAGTAAAAATAAGCCCAACAAGAGTTTACCGATGGTCTCCATCGTGTCCCTCTCCTCAATCAGAAGCTGTGCTCTGGGAATGTCTATGTGCATCCTCAGTGTTTGCTGTTGCTTGTTAAGTGTGTCTGATGTCCTGGTATTCTTGCTGAAACAGAAGAAAGGTAAACATATTAAGAGTTAGCGTGACTGAAAGGATACTTGAAGACTTCCTAAATAGAAATATGTCCAGCTTAAACTAAAAATAATGGAATAATAATCAGCAAAATAATAATACATCTTATTTTTCCCTCTTCAGAAAAAATATATGGTATTAATTTATGTTAGATTAATGCACAAAGATTTGGTCTATTTGTTTCGGCAATGATCTCCTGAAAATTTCATGCAGTTTCATTCAAGTGTTGCAATATAATGAAATTAATTAAAAGTTTGTAGAATTGACCTTTTCTTTCAGTTCTCACAAATGTGAGTAATGAAATACGTAGCTGATTGAACAGGTTGGTAGGAAAACGATGTCTTGTAATTTCTAATTATTTTTCAAATTTTCATTATTTTTCATCAGATTAATTCCAAATATCACTAGAATTGATAAATGAAAAAGCAAATAAATTGCTAGGGATTCCATTAATACTAACAAATTACATAAAATAAATAAAGGTTTTAGGTCTATTGATGTTGAGAAGGTATAACTGCAAATCTTGCTTGCATTCATGGATTATTTCTAATTGATTGATGCAATATTCTACAAAAGAATATAAACCAATTATTTTATCATCATGCAAATTGAAACAATTTCATTTTGAAGTTTGTGTACCAGAAAATGACTTCTTAAATAAGCTGTCTTCTAAAAGCAAATGAAACTGCACAGTAAAATGGAGTGCTATAATCATTTCCAGTACAGAGCTTGCACCAGGAAATTTTCAGATTGCACTAAAAACCCAAGAACTTTTTGCCCTTTCAGATGTAATTATTCCTTTGAGAAGAAATACTTCCGAATACTTGTTTAGGTAGGGTGGCTGAGGAAAGTTGAGCTAAATGAGCTAATGGTACAATCCAAGTACTCACGTATCGAAGAGCTTTAAAATTCAAGTGGAGGCTCATTTTCTGGTGTAAAGAAGCTGTAAATCACTCAGTTTAATTCCCCTTTGGCAATGAATTATTGCTATAAATGGAATCTTCAGAGGACTATTAAGCTGCTTGATGATAAGCTCACTTCTTTCTTGAGTGAGGGCCTCTACACTGCAGTTTAATGTACTTCGATGTATGCTGGATGAGCCCACATTACTAGGTAATTTGCCTGAGCTTTCTGATCTGTCCCCACCTAACTATTCCAGGTTTGGGAGGTTTCCCTAGGTCCTTCTTATAAGGAATTTCCTCTTTGCTCTATGGTCAGTAATTCTGACACACTGAAGATCTTCAAGACACACAGGTGCATATCTTTGGCTGATTCTCACCTTCTCTGTTACACTGCTCTTGTGCTCCCCAGCATGATCATTATCTATGGCATCTCACAGACTTTATGTCCCTATCTTTCAGAGATCAGGCAGCACCATTGCCATGATTACAGATGGATAGCTGAAATGCATTCAGCCTACAACTGGTGCCTCACTTGGAAGCAAAATATCAGGAGGGCTACCCAGGGCTGCCAGACTTGACTCGATATATAATCAGTGGATAATAGTAGTTACAGTGTCTTATTAAGCACATAAATTTTTACGGACATTTAGGATTCTAAAATGCAGATTAACTCCACGCTGATATTCTCGAAGTCTCTGCAAAGTCTCTGCATAGATTAGGTGCCACTCTCCTACCTGTTTTCACTCAACCTACAGAAATATTAAGAGAATCAGAAACTCCTATGTTATCTGCATACCAAATAAGCCGCCCTTCAAAAGCTACATTGGGCTTGTCGAAAATCGTACAGCAAAACTGTGATCAAGTAGAAAACTGAACTTAAGAGATTCAATTTCAAACAATAATCAGTGATCCAATAATTACTGGATACATGCATCAGATATATACACAATTAATGAAGTATAAAGTCCAGTAGATGCATCGCACCCTTTGCTCACCAGAGACGTAGGAGGCAAAGTGATTAACTGACATATTTTCATCAGAGGATGCAGACTTCGGGATCGTGGTTAGAGCTAGAAGCATTTCTGCAGTGCAGATACTCTGTACCCCCCCCACTGCAAAGTATTCGACCATTCACAAATAAGTGTTTGGGCCACAGAGGGCGGGAGGACATTTCCACATCTTTGCAGGTGCACTGCTCACCTGTCCAGAGGAAACTCTGAAATCATTCTTGGTACTAGGGAGAGTTTAGAACAAAATGCAAGGAAAATCTTCCAAGTCTGAAGTGAAACCCAGGCCTTTTTACACTCAGGAGAATTCTCTCTTAATCTTGAGTTTTGCCTCATTGTACGTGATCTCTCCTCTCTTTCTTGCTGGTCTAATTAATTCTCCTCTATGTAGAAGCACAGTAATATGGAATGTCCAAACACAGGACGGGCAATTGGCAGTGGCAAGAAGATTACTGCTGATTAGCATGCTATCCCTTCCTAGTCTATGAATTTTAAATTATTATCTGTAGACCATAATAGCTCAACTATCAACTTAAAAAAAAACAAAACAAACTGAAGTGCCAACAGCAATTAAGTGCCTCCAGGACTTGGCAGCAAAGCAGAGATTTTTAGGATTGCAATATAAGTTTGGTGCCCAAGTATTTTCTAACCTAGGAAAATCCAGTCATCTAAAACTTTTAACAGTCTGATGGATGTGGAGTCTAACACCTAATTCTTTGAAGGGAGGAACCACATCTAACTGCATTTTCATTCACTTACGGTTACAGAATTCCAAAACTTAAAAATGTGCTATAGCTTTTCTTTACCTGTCAGACTCTGTAAGGATCTGTGTGTAATACAGCTCTTTCTCTATATTTCAATGAGTCTCTGAGCTCCAAATTGTTGGGGATTGGAAGTTTGTCTGGGGAATGAGTTGGTATTTATTTGCTGCTGTCTTTTACTCTACCCAAGAGTCTGCTTTTGATCACTATTATAGGCAGATACTTGGAAACACCTATTTCTTTGGGTATGACAGGGTACAGCTTTTATGCATGGTCTGTGGATAAACAAGCCCTTTTCCATAGCAGTAGTGCGTGATGTATTTTAAAGAGTGTTAAAAGAATAACCCTTCATTAAACAATCTTTCTAAATCTTTAATAGAAAAATAAAATACGGATCTGAGTGACTGAAAGTGTCTGTATGAACAGTGGAGTGTTATAACACACCAGATATGTAAAGGGATTAAATGTGGCACTACATAAAGTCATTCTGCGTGCTGGCAGAGAGTTAAGCCACCTCACTGCTTTTTAATATCTACATTTGTGTAAAATATACAGAAAACTAAATCATGTAAATGATTACATACAGAAAACTAAATCATGTAAACAATCAGTCAGACAAAAGGATATTGAGGTAGAAAATATTTTTCACTCTGTGTTCAAAATTAGAATGCTCAATCAATTTCTATACTAATTCACAGAGTACTACTACAAATAACTTGTCTGTATTTATCCTTTCACTGCAAAGAATCATCAAAAAGCTGTGATGTTACAGAAGCAGGGATTTTTATTTGCTTGTTTAAGGTATCAGCCAACAAGTTGTGCAGCTCCAGTTAAACTGCTAACTGCTGGAGCTTACCCTGCTCCCCAGAGATTTGACTTAAACAGCCAAAGCTGGCAACTTTCAAGGCAAAGACTAAAGCTCCATTCTTAATCTGCTTTACACACACTCATAAAAATCTCCTCAAAGGACAAGGTACACATAGCTCTCCCCATCCCTCAGCCCTTCCTAGCAAGCAGGAATGAATTATGTCCAATACTCAAGGAACAAGGCACAACCCTCTCTCTTGATAAGTGTACCACAGCAGATTTTATTGAAATCTAAAAGATACAAGACATAAGGAGCTTTATAATAGGCCACTAGTGCCTTGGAGCTTTATTATCCTTCGACTGTAAATATACTAAATCTTCAGGAACATTCCTACCTGTGCAGCCTGTGGTAGGGGGGCTGCTTTGCAGGGGGGTTGGACTCTATGCTCTCTAGAGGTCCTTTCCAGCCCTCACAGTTCTGTAATTCTGAGATCTAATGATGGCTGGTGGCTCAGGTTTGGGTTGTAGTTATTTCAAGCTATATCAGTATCATCTGAGAATGTAGCTTGTGGAAAGCTCCCCAGAACAGCATCACTTTGAAAGATCCAAGTTATGAGGCAGAAAATTATGCAGAAGGACAGGTCTCAGCCAAAGACTGGGAAAGGATCCAACTGCTCTCCTAGTGTATCAGGTGGTGAGGGTAAAAAGCTCTATAAGCTCACAGTAGCAATGGCAGAGGTGAAAATGGGCCATTTATGCTGGAAGTTTAATAGTTTTCTAAGCATCAGAGGAATGAGACTCTGAAATGGCTTTCCAGAACTGATGGTAAGACTGGTGCGGCTAAGCAGAGCTAAGGCAGAAGTTTACCATTATTGCAGAGATATTATGTGTAGTTGTCACTGGGACTGAATATCTTCATCCAGTAGTTCTATACAAGACCATACAAGGTTTCTTTAAGGAACAGACATGATGCATATGCTGAACTGTGCCTTTTTTGGGGGCATGAAAATATATCACAGCACATCTTCTTGAAGTTGTTTAAATGTGCAATCTACTGCTAGCAGGTTTCTAACTTGCAAATAAGAACAGCATGACCTGACCTTCATGACCAGCCTTGTTAAAAATCAATGGGACTACGCACGTGTATCTGCAGACTGATGGCACAGAGCTGAGTTCACACTAAAAACATCTGTCACCATATCTTGGGTAAGTGTATTCTTACAATAGAAGATGAAATTTGTCATGGGTTAGTACAGTTCATTTGATGAAATATCTGTAACATTCTCAATGTTTTGCTTAAAAATAAAAAGATTTTCTAGCTAAACAAAGATCTCTTGAACTTAGAAACTCTTGTTGATCTCATTTTCAAATACACGCATCAGTTTTAAATGTTCAATGTTTTCCCCAGACAAAACAGTAAACACAGAAGATATGAAATTTCCATCTCTAAGAAACTGAGATGCCAGAACAATCAATCTGCTGCAATTCCACAACTAAATTAGATTTCTGGTTCCTGAACTGATAGAACAGAACTGAAAAATAATAAGTGGATTTTCTGCTCTTATATACCTTAGGGTATAAGCAGCTACATAATATAACTGAAATATTACATAAATATAACTGAAAAGTTTGGATAGTTTCACATCCTGGAGCACAGGCCTTATGAGCAGCGGCTGAAGGAGCTGGGATTGTTCAGTCTGGAGAAGAGGAGGCTCAGGGGAGACCTTATTGCTCTCTATAATGACCTGAAGGAAGGTTGTAATGAGCTGTGGGCCAGCTTCTTCTCTCGTGTAACTGGTGATAGGACTAGAGGGAATGGCTTCAAGCTGCGACAGGAGAGATTTAGGCTGGACATTAGGAAATACTGCTTTTCTGAAAGAGAGGTCAGGCACTGGAATGGGCTGCCCAGGGAGGTGGTGGAGTCACTGACCCTGGAGGTGTTCAAGGAATGCCTGGATTTTGTGTTGAGGGACATGGTTTAGTGAGAACTATTGGTGATTGGTGGATGGTTGGACTGAATGATCTTGTAGGTCTTTTCCAACCTTGGTGATTTTGTGATTCCGTAATTCTGAATAGCAATTAGTTTGGCACATATTATGAAAATGTTTTTCTGAACAGGAAAAAAAAATGTCTAAATGGACCTACACATGTTCTGTAATTTAATCTACTAATACAATTCTCATTTTTTTTTACTGATGTATTCACATTCACAGATATCGTTCACAATTTTTTTTCCCCTATTGCTAACTATCAGTGTGTCCTAGTTCTTAGCAAACAGCCAAACGGTGTGTTTTGAGAAAGGTTTTAGCAATAGAAGACTTACTTCTTTGGTCTGTAAGTAATGTTTAAATAAAATGTTTAAATACAATGCCACAGCTGACAGATATTTTCCAACTTAAAAACATTGAATTTATTCTTACCTCATGAGCATTTCAGCCAAACTCTTTGCATCTAGAAGAAAACAGAAGAGAGGTCAGGCTGATATCAATCTACATCACAAATGAAAATCTGTTTGATAGACAGATTACTAGGAGTTACTTGAATCAGCCATGTATAAAAGTACTGTCAATTCTGAGATCAGTAACAAAGATGAATGTCTCTAAAAAATTCTATTTCTTTTTGAAACTGCATTTCAGTACATTACAACTTTTTGCCCCAGAAGAGCCCTCTTTAATTCCCGAACTGCACTGAAAATGCTCAGAGATGTGCTAACAATTGCTGGATTTGAAGAAAAGTGAGTGGAGAATAAAAAAAAAAACAAACTGCAGATACTCTTTAGAAGTGGAGGCAGGCAGCTGAACAACTAACAAGACTGTTTCTTCATGCCTTGGTTAGCAAGTGAGTGAGTGAAGACAGAAATGCTGACATCCATCACTGGGCTGGAGCAGAAGACGATCTGGATGAGCAATTGCCAGTCTGCCATTTTCAAACCAAACCTGACTGCATGGAGGTCTAAGCAAGGGAGGTCTCCAAGGAGTCAGCTTGTTTGGTTGCTCTCAGGTATGAATGCTTTTCCACGAGTAATAATTCAAAGCAACTTCTGGGTCATCAGAAGACTGTACACTGAACAGGAGATAGCTTATTCCCACATGGAGCAGCACTGCAGAATGAGGCACTGCTGAAGGAGAAATATTCCTGTTGTTGTCATTACTGGTGTTATTAACATAAAAACCTGTGGGGATATCAATATTCCGGTGAATATCAGATCAAAGGACACAGCTGAAAGTTGGTTCACCCAGTATTCCTTGAGCAGCTTCCTGTGAAATTTCATCAACACAAGTAATGATTGCTGTGATATTAGCTGGCAAAAAGAGAGTTATACTTTGCTCTCCTACCGTCTGCAACTATACAAACTCATTTAAAACTGCTGAGTTCAGAGTCCTTAAGTAACAGTATCACACAGTAACAAAGCAGCCTTTTGTGCAACCAAGTGAAGCAAATCTGAGAATAAAGTCCCAAATCTTGAAGGAACTCTATAGTTATTTGAAACTTTGAACAACTTCTCTTAATTCCTGCTTGTAAATCTACCTGCGTCTTCAAAGTCATTTACTGAATTTGTCTTTGTCTTCTTCCTCTCACTTCTGAAGCTCTTTTTTTTCATTAATTACCTCTTGGGTCTCCTACACCTACTGCAATTTCCTTGCTAGTAATATCATTAAGTATCTAGCCTTTAAAATTCAGAGATTGCAGGCAAAAACAAGCCACCATCTTAATGGATCACTCTAACTACATTTATATTAATTCTTAAAAGGGATGAACAAAGGGCTCTTTTCATTTGTAACAAAACATCTTCTAATAATGTTCTGCATTCTGTTTCTCTGATGCTGTGCCAGCTTGCCAGTCGTAGGCTTTGTGGCTCACCTATTAATGTAGCAGCTGAAATTCTGTGCTCACTTATGTCTATTTATTTCATTCCTTTATTTTTAATCTTCCCTTATCCCTTTTTAGCACAAGGAATGAAAAATTCCTGCTGAAGGGAAGGGCTCTTCATGATGTCTGATCTTATCCAAACAGTACTCCATTTAGGCATACAGACTTTCTGTTTTTCGTACTGTTTGGGATTGGCTTTTTCTGTGAACAGTCTTCTAAGCGGTACTATGTAGTATGATACCAAGATGACAACATCTTTGTCATCAGTCATAAACCAAGCTACCAGCATGCTGCTGCTCCCAAATAACATCGGAGACAGTTTGGCTACTGACTTCCAAGGATCCAGAAATGGATTCAGATCTGTCAAAGAATAAACAAATAAAAAGTCCAGGTCCAAGTTGCTTTTTTTTTGTTGTTTTTGTTCTTTTGTTCTTTTTCTTTTTTATTCCAACCATAAATCATATAAAAATGTAAGAATTCCAGAGTTCTGATGTGTGTAATGCAGTCCCTCAGCTGTACTGACTAGATTGTCTGAATGTTTTCGGTGACCAGATCAGAAGAAAACGCTCACTTTGGTGAAGACTTTCTGAGGATCTGCACAAGTACATTCACCCTTGTGCTTCTTCCCTATGATTGAAACATCTTCCCTTGTACATTCTCAGAAGCCACGCAGCATACAGCTATGATCCATGCTGTATCTGGGAAAGATGTTAAGTTATCACATACATGTGACTAATGTACATTTACAGATATTCTTGCTCACAGAAATGCAAAGGATATTGTCTGTGCATCACCAACCAACCAAAATAATGAGACATCATGAAAGACTATGTTACATGTCAATATCTGAATGTAAAAGTACTGAAGAAAATAAAATAATGAATTCAGCAGAGTTTAACTTACTAAGCAAATTGTTGCAGTGGACAGCAGCATTAGTAAAGATAACAGTGCTTTTACTGGACACAGACCAGACAACAGCCCTCACTTCCATTCACTTCTTTAAAATGCTTAACACGTTTTGTTTGCCATTTCAGAGAGAAAACAGGGTCTACAGTAGAGTTTCAAATTGCATGCTGCCTCTTTTGAACTACCACCCTGCACTTACACTTTCTGCTTGGATTAAGATGAGAGGAAAAACAACAGGAAAACTTTCAGAGGTTAATACTGGAGAGCAAGTCATGGGGTTTATCTGTTCTAATTGATCTGCTCCACTGTTTCATGAACTCTAGCAGTCAATTGATATTCTTGTGCTTTGACTTGTGGAACTACTGAACTGGGCAAAAAATAAGGGCTTTGCTGAAAACTAGACTACCCTTCTGAAATGAGTGCTCCTGGAGAAATAAGTCATGCTAGATGTGGCACAGTAGGAAGACAAAAATTTGCTTGTTCTAGTGTGCTAAAACAAGAAACAAAAAGATTAAGAATGGGAGGATTACTGCTCTTATGCTACATTTACTCCACAGAAACTGAAATCATGACTCTCATCTGAAAGAACAAATCTCCAAGTCTGAATGAAGAATGTACAGAAAATAAAACTGCAATTCCCGCTCCTTCTGTCAAACACACTCAAAGAAACACATCTCTCGGAGCTACAAATGCAAGAATTACTTTTGTAACTTGTGTAATATCTATTATAAAAACCCATGGTTTAAATTGTTATTTCTGATGTAGACTGAAGGAAAGCAACTGATTGATTTAATATCATGATTTAGGAAAAATGAGTCCTGCGCCTCAGGAAACACCGCCGGGTGTTTCATATTGAGTGATAATAACAAGATATTTTCCATTTGAAAACCAATTTAGAAGAAAGTTGGACATGAGAACTACTATATTAAAAATTTTTTTTAATAGCTAGGAGGTCAGGAAAATGCACAAACAAGAGTTTTTAGATAACTTCATAAGGGGTTCTCTGAAACAGCAATCTTGATAGTGATAAAGACTTTTAGAACATGAGATATTCTCCAGAAGAGCAAAATATGATTAGTAATAAGTCATTCTTAAAAAACAACAACAAAGAAAAACAACCAACAAACAATTATTATCAATCTGATCTTAGGAATTAACAAACTGATGGAAAAAAATGGTATGAAGTTTGATGAAATCAATGAAAGTAGACTGAATAATTAAGACCAATGAATATAGCATTGTCATCAATCAGCCACGTCAAGATAAGACTGTATTTTTATCAGAATAAAATTCTCAATATTTAATAATATTGAAAATACTTCCACTGAAATACAATTAGATAACTTCTAAATATTATATTTATTTTTCTTTGGTACCTCAAAGTATTTTATGATTCTGTGATTTTACTAAGAATGCATGATGCAAAAAATTACCCATCATATATGATTTCCAACATACAGATTGAGAAATATCAAAATATAATTTTAAGCAGAGTATATATTTTTCTCATATATCATAGGATATTACACTGTTGGTACTTTTCTCAGTCTGGAAGTAAATAAGATAATGTCTGATAGATGTTAAAAAATGACACGAACAAGTCAGCTAGAATACAATGAAAATAACAATTCACCAACCTAGACCATCAGGTAGGCTAGTGGCTTAGCTATATTAGTATGTCGTGATGTATATCAAAAATACAAGCCTTAGCTATACAATGGAGAATGCTAGCCTGTAGTACTGTAATTAGAGAACTGAAGGATGATCTTAATGGATAAGAAGTTAAAAGTAAACTCCTAGGATGATGTTGAGACAAAAAGGTGAACCTTGAAGGTATGTAGAGATGAACGTAAGGTAAAAGAAGAAAGACTTTTCCTCCATATCTGGTGCTGATTGTCTGTTTCTGAAATACTAAGTTCATTTCTAGCATACACAGAAGAGGAAAATTACTAGGAGATTACAGCAGAACCAGAGAAAATCCATAAAATGAATACATGATGGGATAGTTACAGAGAAAAATGCAACATCTGTTTAGCTTTCCATTGAAAATACTAAGAAATCACTTGATCACTAATGTTTAAAAAGAATATCACTAAAGATCAAAAATGTGACACAAAAAAGAACTTCTGTCCCTATCTGACAGACAGAAGTATAATGGAATGAAGCGGTTGCAATGTTGAGCCATAACTTGAAAAAATCAGATAAGAAGTGAGATGTAACTTTACAGAAATGATAATTAACTACTGATGACTCTAAAAAGTAGCAAGGATTTCTTTGTCACTGGCTATGTTTAACAGAAGTTATTTCTCTAAATTCCTATGTTTGGAGAGAAAGTCATTCAGATAAGTTATGCAAAGCCATACTGGCCAGTGATCATCAGCCTTCCTTAAGGGACTGCAACTCAAGAATTTAAGAAAAAACTAGATATGCATAACCATGATTTCCTGGAGCCAAATTGCTCAAAATATCCTGCTCATTACTGGATGGAATTACACAATATTTCTGAGAAGATAAGATAATAGCATTTTCATCGCCGTTACCCCACCACTTATTTAATGAAGAAAGTATTGCTCAGAGGTAAATGACTTAAAATATTTCAAATGAGAATGTTATTATACAACAAGCTAAAGAATCAAAATGCCCTAATTTCCAGAGCAGTATCTGAACTGTAAGGCTAGTTGTCCTCTTTGATCTATGAATTTATCCATGCCTAGGGGCTCTGTGTCTCTGTCCTTGTTGCAAAAATATCCAAAATACTATTCCAAGAGACAAATGAGATCCAAAAGAGAGAAGAACAGATGCTAAGGTGACAACAAATACCCAGGATTGACTCTGGTTTTAATATCATAAGCATATTTTGGTTAATAATTCTGGAATCACTGATAATATCTGATACAAATCTGAAATCTCTTCATCTTCAGAACACCTGATTTTACACTTCAAAAATATGACTTTAGTTTATTCAGAGCACTCAAAGGGAGAAGAGGGAGGGGGAGGGGAGGAGAAAAAAGAGAGAAGGAGAGGGGAGGGGAGGGGAGGGGAAGACATCAGCCATGAGAACTACTTTCTCTTCCCTCACGCAAAATAATAACAATGGACACAGGAGGTTTTTGTTTGTTGGGTTGCTTTTTTTTTTCCAACCAGACTATAAAATGAAAAATGGAATTTATATTAAAAAAAAACAACACATATACTTTACCTGCTACATATCACAGGAAAACAATATTTATTGGGAATACCATTTGGTAACATGCAGCACCACTTGAACTTTCATGTTTGGTGAGTATGCACACATAGGAATAAAATGTGACACAGTGCTCATCTTACCTCGCAGCCTCTTCAGCCTCTGCTCCCTTCTCCTTCTCCGCACAATCAGCAGCATCACAAAAAGCAGTAAGACTCCAACCAAGATACAGGAAATGGTCACCAGCATCTTTAGCCCTTCATTGGTAGCCAGCCCCTCCTCACTTTGCACAACTGACTTAATAAGTGGAGGGATTGTACCTGGAAACAGTGTCATGACATTAGATGCTTATTAATGAAAACAAAATATTGAGTTCTCAGGAAATACAGCATGTAATATGCTTTCACCACATGCAAAACGTTAAGAAGGACTTATCATATTAAAGATGGATGTTAATGCTTACATGTGTAATGGCTATGCATGCATAATCAGTCTTGCAGGTATGTGTGCCATTGACTGCAGAGATTGATTATTTGTTGCACAGACAATGCTGCAACCAATTTTTAAGTAATATTATATCACTACAAATTTGTAAGAGATCTCAGAATTGGTACGTGTCTATATTACTTACAACAGAAAAATAGCACTGCTATAAGGGATTTAGGCTTTTCTTTGTAAGGGACATGTATGACAACAGACACTCTGTGCTAAAGACATCACATGAATCCTCTACCCAGAAATATTCCTTTATCACATCTTACGGTTTCAGCAGCACTATTGATCTTAGATTCAGATGGGCTATCTGATGCTAATTCACTACACAGTGTCTGATGTTACACTCATCAATAAAACAGAAGACCAAAACTGGAAAGGAATGTGCAAATTTTGAGATTGAAATGAGGGAAATGAATCTACAAAGTACTTCCATTGGCAGGCAGCTCACTTTTTCATTTTGGGATATATTTGCATTTTGAATATACCTGGCTTCCTGGTGATATGTAATACCTGAACTTTCCTATTTTTTCCTTTATTTCTAAAGGACGTGAGAGGAATAGAGCACTTTCTTTGGAAGGCTGTTTAGTCATGGAAGGCTTCTCGCCCATTTCCTGATTAGTACTAAACTGCTGCATGCAACTACAAATGAGGCTATAAAACACAGATTTATTTGAAATGGATAGAAATACACAAGTATTGTGAACTGTGATGACTGTCGATAAAAGCTATTAAATTTTAACCAGTTACTGAAACATAAAATTGGCTACTCGCTTCCTAAAAGGATAGGAAGATGAGATAGAAAAACAGACACATCCTTTTTTACATTTTAATTGCTGTATTGTGTGGTATAGCTATATCCCATTATGGACGATACAGCATGAAAAGGAAGGGGAAGGGGAAGGGGAAGGGGAAGGGGAAGGGGAAGGGGAAGGGTTTGTTTTTAAATAAGAACTGTTTGAGTTGCCTATGGTGAGAAGAGTGGTTCCCTCAAGAGGTGGAGATAGACAGAAAAGCTACAACCATCCACATCAGGTACTTTCGAAGAAAAATGTTTCTTACAGTTACAATTTGAATATTTTTCTAATTTTCCATGGTTTGGAATAAACAAACAGTAGGGTTTTTTCTTCTTGTCTTAACGGAGATACCATTTTTGCACTACTCTAAAACCAAAGAAAGTGATTAGATGGAGAAATGAAAGAAATATGAACTCCTGAAGGAAACACCAATAACTTTCTCTAAATCTCCTTGAATATTAAAGGGCCAAATTCTACTGAATTAGAGTCACACAGACTGTTGACTAAAGACTGCTGGGTTCAGTATTGCCTAAAATTGTGTCTTGATCTTCCTAACACTTTGATTCAATCAAATGGCTTCAATTTCAGCTAAACCTTAAGTATTTAGGCAAACGAATATGATTTTGCATAGATCTTCTAAATAAAGTAAACCTTATATCACTGCTCACAAGCTTAATTGAAAGAAAAAACTGCAAGTTTATGTATCCCTCACATTATCCATGTGCAGATAAACAGCAAGTGAATTAAGAATCACCATAACCTACTATTACCAACTAAGAATTACCAAAGCTACTATTCATATAGAAAGCATCATTTCAGTATCTGTTGTTTGTTCTCCTACGTTATGGGTAAGAGTAGAAAAGTGAAAGGTTTTCCCAGAAAAAAAGTCTCAAACAAATTGGGATTCTTTATTTGTTTGTTTATTCATTCATTCATTTATGCATTTATTTTTAATTTCAGGTCAATTAATCATCATCCTTTGTTAGCCTGCTCAACTGGTGCTTCATAGGAGTTGAAATATGAATGTTTCCAACCCAATTTACTCCCACTGCTTCATGTGACTTTAGATCTGTCATGGGTTTTCCAGTGTCCTGACTGTTCTTCACACTAGGAAGTCCCCTGGTGAGTGAGAATCAATTACTATAGCTTAGAGCAGCTACAAGGTTAACTGATTTAATGTCAGGCTACTGAGTAGCTGATCTCTGAGTCAGGAAGCTGTTTTGCAGTGCTATATGCTGCAGTTGCAGAATGCTAAAAATATCTCCTAAAATGTTCAGTGCAAATGTTCTGAAAAACAAAGGGCAAGGAGGTCACAATATTCTGCAAGCTGGAAGTGGTTAGTTGAAATATCTGTGAACAGAAAGCAAAGATCTGCACATAGATCTGTCATTAACCTTTTGACCCAGTTCTCCATGAAGAGATTTCAGGTTAACAATACTTAGCCATGATATTTCTCAGGAGCTCTAGTGCAGATAATAGCCAGCTACTGCAGTTCAAACAGATTGACTGAAAGAGGATGTAACTCAAGGATTTCTACAAAGTTTGTGAAGGCTTTACCTAAGACTGCTAATGTTCCTGACTTGTTCATAGCATTTTGTACCCTCAAGCATCCATAGGAGCATTATCTAATCTTCAAAGACCTATTCTTCTATTTGCTTTACCTTAAGGGCAGCAGTGACCCAGTGAAGCTGGAAGGGGCTAATCTCACATCACAAGAGAAATCAGTGGTAGAGGTAAGGTTGGCACTCAAAAGGAAGTGTTGCCCAAAAAGTTTCCACTTGTGGTTTTTTTGAAAGAAAAATTCACTCTATGAAAGCAAAAAGGTTCTGCAGGAATTACTGGCAGAAAATGTTTATTTCTATTTTCCAATTTTGAAGCTCCTTTAAGCCTAAACAGTGTATTGAGAATGAATGAATAGGAAGCTGGGACTCTGTAGAGATATCTTTTATTTCAGAAGCACTGAAATAGCTCTTCCATAAAGTTCTTTATGTGGGAATACAAGTAATAAAATGGTAATATGGATGAACTTATCATTTCAGTTCTGCATCAAATCTAACGAATTCGGAACACTTGGAAACTAAAATTTGCTTTTCCACTCATGTTTTCTCCTCTCAACCTTGTGGTCATTATTTGAGATCATACTGCCTCTCTATGGAACAATATAGTCTTGACAAGTCATGCTTGACAAACAAAACCATTGATGCCATAAATAAGAGATTTTCAAGCTGACCAAAAGCAGTGGCCCAGGAAACTTAATGCTGCAACCATTTTTATTGTTTCATTTTTTCACTTTTAAGGATGCCATACAATAGCTCAAGATTAAGTGCCATGTAGGTCACGATATGTGAAACCAAATTTTGTATCATCATCTAAGGAAAAAACAGAGTCTGACAACATTTTAGATCAATGCACTTTAAGGAAAGTTTGATTTCAGTAAAAGTTTAATATTCCAGACCTGCATTTGCAGATAATTCCATTCTAAGTTACAGCTTAAGACTGCCCAAGACATATACATGTGACAATTATTGTAGAAAATAAATATATATATATATATCCCCGAAAGTTGGATGTCACTGGTATAAAAATACTGGAAAGGACAGAGGGTAAGCTTAGTAAAATGTAAAGAGGCCCATAATATTTGAACGAGTTGTTATTGACAGCATCTTTACCACTTACTAAAACAGGTCCTAGGTCTACCTGTCAAGATCTGTCAGCATTTGTACAAGAAGTACTTGGACCTCAGTTACTTGCAGGCCATCAGTGCTGAGACAAAATTATTCTTTCTCTGAAATAGTGTGAGAACACTGTTGCTGCTGCAATGGCTGTGGTAGCATTATAATATGTGTAAAATGCAGAGATTTAAGCCCTGCCTGATTCACAGAGGTGGAGTGACTGGCAAATGGGTGTGTTTGCTTTTGCCCTTTTTTTCTGGCTTTTACAGAGGTGGGCAGTAACCCCTGACAGAAAGGCAGGATATGAGAATTCCTTCATCCCCTGTGTGCTGCTTCTGTCTGGGAATTGCCCGTTCTTCCCAGAGCCATACCAGGTTATTGTCCCAGACAGTGCTGCTCAGCGTGGGCCAGAACTGTGACTGGAGACACATTAATACTACAGATTTATGAATGATTAGAACTGGGGTGCTGTAGCTGAACAGCTACTCTTGTTTGAACTTGCTCACTAGCCCTGTTTAATTTAACAATACAGATGTAGCCAAGTGATTGCACAGTGCAGCATAATATCCCTGGCAACACAGCAATGTATTATATTGGACATTCCAGAAAAGCTCTGGCAGTTCACACTAAAGCAATTCAAAAGATTGCCATCTGGAGCCATCTGTACAGCCTTTTTGCCAGAAATATGGCCATTCCTTACTATAGAGTCAGCAGAAGCACACATGTGCCACCATCATTTCCAATAAATATGCCAGGATATGAGCTGGAGTGACTGACAATTTGGAGTGTTTGCTCTCACTTTCTCATTCTGGCTTTGCAGGGGTGGGCAGTAACCCCTGGCAGAAAGGCAGGATGCAACAGTTCCTCCATCCCCTGTGCCCGACTGCTGGGTATGACAGAGCCATCTGCCACAGCCATTAGCTTCACTCTCCCTTGTCTGTAAATAGGGATAATAGCATTGCCATTGCTTTGCCCTTGGAGAATGTTGTCTGGAGGCTTTCCTGGAAGACAAGCTAGTTAGCCACTCCGCTGTGTCACATAATAGGTTTTGAGTTGTGTCGCAAGGACACTGTATAGAATAGCAATGCAGCTGGTCACCATAGTAAATGGCTGTAGGAAGTAACTGTATGGAAAAAAAAAACTTCATGGAACAGATGCATGAAATACATGCCTCTGTGAGCACTGGAACTAATTACACCTGCAGTCTTATGGTTACATATCTCATGGTTGACTGACTTTGGTGCTGGAGCATTTTCTCAGCAAGGACAAATCATCCCTTTTTTCTGTCTGTCAGCCTATTGCCACAAAATCTATAGGCATTTTACATCTTTGAGACTGTCACTCCTCTCTCAGCTTGGCTAACCAGATTTGAAAAGGATTAACAGACAGGAAGACATAAGGACAAACATCATATAAGAAGTTAGAATATAAACAATGCCTCAGACATGTTACAAAAAAGATATACTTACTGCCATCATAATTGAGCGTTGCAAATTTGGCTTGCTTCTCTGCACAGCCAGCGCTATTGCAAACCCTCATTTGCAATTCATACCAGGTTGCCTCCTGGAGGTCATACAGTATGTAGGACTTTGACAGAGATGTTCGCTGAGCAGTTGTCCAGACTGTTGTCCCAAAGGGCCGGTACTCCAGGGTGAAAGAAGTGATGGGGCAGCCACCATCATTCCAACCAATCAGGTTCAGCCTCACTCGTGTGGTGTTGATGCTAGCAAAGAGCTCTTGTTCCTTTGAAAACTGTGGCTCTGGTAGCAATGATATATTTCAAACAAAACACTTAGGTATTACAGTTACAGGGCTCTCAAAAATGTAATATTGAGACAATAATTTCCAGGAAAGCCCTAACTTCATCTTAATATCTACATATACTACTCCTGTTTGCACAGATCGGCAAGAGTCAACTTATAAAATGAGGGCAAAACTTCTCATTAAATACCTCTGCTCACTGCATTACAGAAGAGTAAGGGAATTGGATAGATTGTGGGAAATTACACAGGCTTTCATTTGCAGAAAATGTCCATTTTGAGAATATATGAAAGTAAATATATATTTTTTAAAACATTGGTATGTTGACTTTGCACGTGTATTTGAAAATAATATACACTTTTAGTTTTGTATTTATGATTTAAGATATTTCCATTCAGAAGAGGGTTTGTCATTTCTACATACTGTTCTTGCTTTGGGAAAAAAATGTTACTTTCAGTTGAGATATAAATTAAAATTCTTAGTCAATTCTATGCAAGAAAGGTATACAAACAGTAAAAGTGGCACCTTTGAACAAATATAATAGCAGTAGGTGGACAAGACATACTACCAACAAATGCTATTTATTTTAAATTTATTTTCTTTAAAATGTAAAGTATGTAGAAGTATTATTCTGCTAACTGCTTAGCAGGAAAAAAAACAAAACATTACTGTTGGGCATTACAATTAATGTAATGAAAATGGTAATATTCTATGTTATTCTATACAGTAGAAGCACAAGGCTGGACTACTGGGTAACTAAATAATTGGTTGGACAGGCATAGTCAGAGGGTTGCTGTCAACAACTCGATGTCCAGGTGGAGGCTGGTCATGAGTGTTGTCTCCTAAGGGACCGATGCTCTT
Organism: Perdix hodgsoniae; assembly: GCA_035772895.1. Lineage (NCBI taxonomy): Eukaryota > Metazoa > Chordata > Aves > Galliformes > Phasianidae > Perdix > Perdix hodgsoniae. Next base: position 3,957,245 of record JAPSGF010000036.1, on the reverse strand, counting down.
CATCATCTTTATTAACAATGTAGACACTGGGATTGAGTGTACTCTCAACAAGTTTGCTGAGGACACTAAGCTCAGTGATGCAGTTGACACAAGAGAAGGAAGAGATGCTATCTAGAGGGACCTGGACAGCCTCAAAAAGTAGGCACTTGAGAATCTAATGAGGTTTAAACAAGGCCATGTGCAAGGTGTTGCACTTGGGTCAAGGCAATCCCAGAAACGTGTACAGACTGGGAGAAGTCGTTGAGACCAGCCCTGCAGAGAATGACCTGGGAGTCCTGGTGGATGAGAAGCTGGAGATGAGCCAGCAGTGTGTGCCTGCAGCCCAGTATGCCAACTGTATTCTGGGCTGCATCAAAAGAGCAGTGGCCAGCAGGGAGAAGTGACTGTCACCCTCTGCTCTGCCCTCATGAGGCCCTACCCAGAGTACTGCATCCAAGCCTCGGGTCCCCAGCACAAAAGCACAATGCTGGGAACAACTTTGAACATGGTTTGATAGTGATATGACAAGGGGAGATGGCTTTAAACTAAAAATTATTTATGTTAAATAAATCAGGAAGAAATTTTTTTACTAAGAGGATGGGAGGTGCTGGCACAGGCTGCCCAGAGAAGCTGTGGGTGCCCCATCTCTGAAGGAGTTCAAAGTCAGCTTGAATGGGATCCTGGGCAGCCTGATCTTGTGGTTACCAGCACTGCCCATGGAGGGAGGGTTTGGAACTAGACGAGGTCCCTTCCAACTTAAGCCATTCTATGATTCTATGATATGATTCTGTGAATGAGGCTACTGCTGTGCCTTGATGAGCTGTAGCAAAATGTACATTTATTCATAATTTCTACAAGAATCAACTGCTGTGTAATATGAACTATTTTATTTGGTTCTGTTAATAGCTTAGTTTAGAGTTGCTTCTACAGCACTCACATGTATAGTGATAATTTCAACATTCAAAATCATAATACTCCATTCAATCTCTAGATGTAACATGGGTGTTTATATCTAATTCCAGAAAAAAATCAAAAGGCTGAGAGATTTGTTTTTTTTTTTTTATTAACGATTGGAACCTGAAGCATGCATAGATCTCCCCTTACTCTTACATTTCAGGTAAAAAAATTCTGGAACATCCAACTACTTCTCTATGTGTCAGTGGATCATTGTCCCTGACTAATTATAATCTCAGCATCTACAGAAGTGATCTGCTGTCTCTTCTGAGATTCAGCAAATCACACCAATTGCATTTGCTGTATATTTGCTCTTCCTTATGCCAGTGGGTGTTGAGAAAAATTTCCACCTTGCTGTGACACTTTGGAAATCTGCAACTGCAGAGGTGAGATGAATAGCATAGAGCATAGACACATCTTTCATGGTAAACTATGAAACAGCTCCCACATCAGAATATTTCTTACAACTTCTTACAACTGGTCTGAAGAGATGCAAGATGAGCTGATCTTTAGGGCAGCGTGCAAAGCTACTCTATGGAAATAGCACAGCTCTAACTGAGTCTGTTGCAAATCTGTTCATAATTGTGACGCACTCATGCAAAACTACCCTCAGTAACTATGACCATGGCACCCACTTCTGAGTTACTTAAGAACTCCATACATTTTGGCTATTTAGCCTTACAGTATTTTCTGCAAACTTTATTTTTTACGCTTATTCTGCTCAAATGGATGGCTCTTAAAATACCAGCTTGGAGAAGAAATGAGACATTGGCTCAATGTACGCCTCATAAATGTACCTCCCATCTTCCTTCAGCACTCAGACAAATGAACTCTTGAAGTAGAGGAAAAAAGTTCCTCTTGGAAATAGGAGTAGTTGGAATTGCTATAGCCTGTGATAAGAGAGACACTGGCTTCCCAAGTATCTAGCAATCCATTTTAGAACAGAATTATTTATGATATAAGGAAAGAAGACCAGCTAATACACAATTCAAGTTCTTCAGTGACAGCCTTTTCTATCAGAACGTGGACACAATGGAAATGTTTCCAAAGCTAATATTTAAAAATTCAAACCTGTCATCTAATCAAACCAAGATCTATAGCAGGAGGCAGGAGCTTTAGGTGAGCAAATGGAACGCAAATCAACATACCTTTTCCAAGAGTTTTGGCCTCAATGATCTCACTGATGCGTCCTGGTCCCACTCCATTCTGTGCAGTTAAAGTAAACTTGTACCAAGTGCCACATTTCAATGTTTCTAAACGGTAGGATCTCTCACTAGGACTAATGGGAAAACTGCCCCATTGCTCACTGTTATCTTCCGAATACTGCAAAATATAACCTACAGGCAAAGCACAAACAGCAACGGTAAGTCAGGCATGAATCACAAATTCCACAGGAAATATGACATGTCATTTTAAAGACCTCATAAAACTAGAAAACTCCTGAGCACAGGAAGATGTACAGCTCTCCCTTGACTAAGAGACATCAAGCAATACACATACTGCCTACTCTTACAACTACTTAAATACAACTTCTGTGATAGCTTCAAAGGGAAAAGAAAAGGATAGACATTTCTAAATACCCTTCAATCAGCATCAAAGATCAGATGATGAACCTGGACCCTCAAAAATGAATGGTTAGAGATTACATGTCTGGAAAATCAGAGAGAGTTACTGTCATAACAGATGAGGATACACTGGAAGAAAGTGATTAAATCTGTGATTATACCAGCACAAAGAAAAACTGCCATTTACTGAAAGTTTTTATCACTACAATAGTGCAAATTAAATGAAGACAGCAATACTGATCATTGGTTGTTTTTTGTGTGTGTGTGTTTGTGTTTGTTTTGCTGTTGTTGGTTTGTTTGTTTGTTTGTTTTTGTGACCGTTCATAATTCTCTGCTTATCCTATTAACATCTGACAATTCAGGAAGAATTACAATTACTTGTTTAATTACAATTAAAATACAAGTTAATTACTACAATTAACCTGGACTATATTACCTCGGATAGAACTGCCACCGTTGTCTCCAGGTATCCAGGAAAGAGTGATAGAGGAAGATGTAGTTTTGGAAACAGTAAGTCTTGGCTGGTCTGGTGGAACTAAATGGGAAATATTTAAAAACAGAAAACAGATTCAAGTTATTAGATGTGATTTCCCCATCTAACAGTCATTTATCAAATAACTGTTTTGAGTTGAGAAAAAATGTACATGATTTCTGTCAAAGTGTCTTTTTAAATGAGATCCTTGATTAAGACAGAGCAGACAAGTTCTCATTTTTTGTATTTAAAAATTCTACAGTTTTGTCTTTCAGTTCTTAAGTCTTGATTTTCTTCTAATTTTGATTACCTGGCTTATCAAACATCCATTTAAGTGATGAGTTAAGAGATATGAACTACCTTTTTTTTTTCCCATTATTATTCATATCTGTTTGCTGAATTCCTAGTGGTAGGAAACAGGTGTCCACTCACAAATGGTGTCACAGTCATGATTGCCTTTGCAAGCAATTATGGGCAAAAGAAAAAAAGTGCCTAACGAGAGTTTTTGCAGGTGTAGCTGTGAAGCTGAACAAATCTGGAAACATTTCAGTTCTGTTGCTCCTCATAAACATTATGACAGTGCGTAAACTAAGAACCTCATGGTTCTCAGAAACAGCCATTGACAAGGCACAGCAATAAGACAGATCTTACCTCCCATCCTCTGCACAGAGTAGAACTCAGTATGAAAGAGCAAATAAAGAGCCATGCCATATCCCAGCAAGGCACTCTGTCTAGGGAGAAGTGAAATTGGGTGTTGGGACAGAGACTGGATCAGGGAAATTAGACAGTTTATGCTTACCCTAAAAGACTTGTGATTGATTATCCAGTTGACCATCAAGACAAGTGAGTGGGTTTCCAGAGCTCTACACTCCGGGACAGAAAACAGTGAAGCCAGCTTTCTTTCCGGTCTTACAAAGCTATCATGAGTCTGTCATGTAAAAGGTGTTTAGCCTTCAAAAAGGCTGACCCCACCAGCTCAGTCTGCGCAGGGCCGCATTCAAACTGGCCTTGAATGCCTCCAAGGATGGGGCACCACAGATTCTGTAAGCAGCCTGTGCCAGTGCCTCACCACTCTCCAAGAAGAGAATTTCTTCATAATATTTAACATAAATCTTCCTTCTTTTAGTTTAAAAGTCATTCCTCTTTGTCCTGTCACTATCAGAATGTGTAAAAAGTTGGGACTTACTTCTGATTATAAACTGATTTCTGCTCCTCTGGCTATGACTATCCAACCAATTATTTATCTATCAGATAGTTCAGCCTTCAAGTCCTTGTTCAGCCAGGCCAGATTCCTGCTTCCTCTGTTTGATTTCTTATGCTAAGAGATGGAAAGCTCTTCTGCTTTCAGAAAGATGTCCTTAAAGAGCTGCCAGCTCTGTTCCATTCCTATGTCCCTAAGGACAGTTTCCCAGAGGATTTCACCCAGCAATTCCTTAAATAGGAATAAAGCTGGAAGTTTGCTCTCCTGAAGTTCAGGGTCCTGACTGCCACTCTTTGCCAGGCCCCTATTCCTCACAATCATGAAATCAACCAGGGCATTGTTGCTACAGACCAGACTGCCTCCAAGCTCATCCTCTTCAATGATTTCTTCCACACTGGTGAGCACCAGGTCCAGTAACACTTCATCTCTTGTTGGTCTGCCCAATACTCAGACTAGAAAGTTATCCTCAACAGACTCCAGGAATCTCCTGGATTACTTTCAGCTCTCTGTGTTGTTTTCCCAGAAGATATTTGGGTGGTTGAAATCTCCCATCAGGATGAGAGCCTGCAAACGTGTCCTCTTACAGCTGAAGCAAGAAGGCCTTGTCAACAGGCTCCATTTGATCAGGCAGCCTGTAGTAGAACCTGACCATCATATGTCTGTTATAGGTCTGATCCCTAATTCTAATCCACAAACTGTTAACCTGGTCATGGTCGTTTCTCAGAAGGAGTTCTTTGCAATCTACTTCTTAATATAAAGTGCAACTCCCTTGCCACTTTTGCCCTGCACATTCTTTCAAAAAGCTTGTAGCCCTCAACTGAAGTACTCTACTTGTATGTTTTATCCCACCATGTTTCTTATGATGGCAATTAGGTCATAGTTTTCTAATTTCACCATGGTTTTCATCTCCTGCTTTTGATTTTCCATGCTGCTTGTATTGGTTTAGGGGCACTTCAACTGGGCTATCAGCCATGTTACCTTCTTGATGATCAGAGGGCTGGAGCACCTGCCCTACGAAGATAGACTGAGAGAGGTGGGCTTGTTCAACCTGCAGAAAAGAAGGCTGTGGGGTGACCTCACTGCAGCCTTTCAATACCAAAAGGGAGCTTATAAACAGGAGGGGAGTCAACTCTTTGAAAGGGTAGATAACAGCAGGACAAGGTGAAATGGTTTTAAGTAGTGGGAGGGAAGATTTAGGTTGGATGTCAGGGGGAAGTTCTTTACAATAAGAGTGGTGAGGTGCTGGAACATCCTGCCCAGAGAGATTGTGGATACCCCATCCCTGGAGGTGTTCAAAGCCAGATTGGATGGGGCCCTGGGCAGCCTGGTCTAGTATTAAATGAGGAGGTTGATGGCCTTGCCTATGGTGGGGAGAGTTGAAGCTTCATGATCCTTGAGGTCCCTTCCAACCCAGGCCATTCTGTGATTCTATGAGCCCTTCCAAATTCCTTTGGGACAAATCCGACGTTTTCTTCTGCTGGTTCCTGAAATGACAGTGTTGCCTGGCTCTTCTTGGTCATTCAACAGTACATCTCCTTTTCTCATCCAATTTGGTTTAAAGCTCTGGTGAGAAGCCCAGACAACTTGCTGCCCAGTATTTTCTTGCCCTTCCTGGTCAGTTGCATCTTATCCAATGTCAGCATGCTCAGTCTCTCAAAGTTGCATCCAAGATCATAGTACTCAAAACCCTCAGTGTGATACCATTCTTGCAGCCATTCATTCAGCTGGTCTGTGGGTCTCTGTAACCAGATTCCCAGCTTTTCAGAAATGTAGATAAAATTGAGAGTTTCTACCTCAAGAGCAAGAAGCAATGTATGAACTCTGCCTATCACAGAAAGAGGATATGAGAGACAGGGTCACAATTGAGATGGAAAGCACGGAAGAAGAAACACCAAAGAAGTTTACGATCACTGTCACTGCAAGAGTGGGAAAGGGGTGCTGATGCTGGTGACCAGTTTTGTCAAGGCAGTTTCACTGCCACGGTTACTGCTTGCCAGCCCCTGTCCAATGAGCAAGGCAGACTGGATGTCACAAATGTGTGATGCCTCTGTCATGTCTAGCAGTCTGCTCCCAGAAGACATTCCTTACTTTGCCTCTACCTCGACCAGCAAAGTAAAACTCCAAGAAGCACTGCCCACTTCAGTGCCTTCTCAATAAAACTGCAAAATAATGAGTGCTGACATCAAGTGGTGGCTGTTGGTTTAAAGCTATTGCCTAGCTTAAAAAGAATCTGCATTTTACTGCCCTTACAATAGTACAGGCTTAAATAATTCTGAAGGAAACAAAAAAGATGCTTCATATACTAAAGGAAAATTCCCTACATTAGATGGATTTGTTCCATTATTAAGACTGACTTGGCTTATTCCATGGAGAGGGATTGCACACATTACATTGTGGAAGATTTATTGTAAAAACTTTCATCATAACTTCACTCTATCTATGAAAGATGGTGGCCTCACATATTAAATGCCATTCTGCTCTGCCCTTCTGGGAAGTAATATTGATTTGCTTTTAGTTACCGCAGTTCAATAAAAGCAAGGATATGCAATTTCAAAAACAGTTAGTGAAATATAAATTTAAGTTTTCCATTTCCATTCCCTGTCATGTTTCAAACATTGCAAAAGAACATCTTCAGCCTCTCTTGGATTGTAGGTAAGTTAATATATACTATGGCATTTGTTTCATGGCTTAGTGGACGTGTTTATGCAGAGAGTTGCACTGTGGCTGAGAGACTCTCTCTCTCTTCCCATATAACTGCACTAGAAGCTTAGAACAGAACAATTGGCTACAGTATAGCCAACATTCCCAGCTCAGTGGTTTGCTTCCCTGTAGTATGACAATTTGCAGCCAATTAAAGCACACTAAGCATATGAGCATTTCTTCAAATTTTGTTTTGGTGTAAGTGAGGAAGAAAATCTCCTTAGCAGTGAATTCTTGATATACGAGTATACATGCTCTATTTGATATTACTGTCAATGTGTACTCTTGTATTGTCATTACTTTTATACATGCCAACACTGTTAGGAAAAAATTATTTAGGAAAAATTTCTGTACTGTGAGGGTGGTCAAACATTTGAATAGGCTTCCTAGAGAGCTAGGCTTGATGGCCCAAGCTTGTCAGTGTTCAAGAGGCAATTGAATAATAACCTCATTAATATGCTTTAATTTTTGGTTAGCCCTGAAGAGCTCAGGTAGTTGGACCACACAATCTCTGAATGCCCCTTCCAACTGAACTGCTTTAATATATTCTAATAGTTACACTATATATATTTCAGCAGGCATATAGAATAGTTGGCATTACATGCTAGCTGACCTTATACTGACATTTCATTTTAAATGGTTCCTCATATTCTCCATCAATAAAATTCTGCTCAAGTGTAATGAAGTTTTTGGCCATGGTATCAGTACAGACCAAATTTCTGTTAGCTTCTTAAAAGCTAAAGAAAAGGCCTTCAGCTCTTTCTGAAATTTGCAATATTTAAATGAATACATGTACTCTTTATAAGAATAAAGCATAAGGCAATACTTGCGAAGAATGAGAATATAACTGAATGCAAACGCTCAATTGTTAATCTGACAGAAGCTTGCAGGCAGATTTAACTCCAAATGTGTCAATTGTTTCATCCAAAGCAAAACATCTACCATAGCAGAAAATGCTGATAGCTGAGTCAGAATGATCCGCAGAATACTATATAACATAATTCATAATTGCAGAATATGTATATCAAATAATTAATTGTTTTGGAAGGACAAGATTTTTATTAATGCACATTAATACTAATGTTTTAGTAGTACAAAACACACATATCAATGCACTACCACCACATAAAAAATAATAGCTGTGATAATAATACAGATATAGATTCTTACCTTGTACCTGCAAGTTCAAAATTATTTCATCTGATCCCCAGTTGTTACTGGCCACGCAGCTGTAGTATCCGGAGTCTTCTGCTTTCACAGTACGAATGACAAAACTGCCATTGCTAAAGATGCTTCTTCGCCCATCAATCATCACTAGACTGGGCGTCCCGTTACTACCTCACAGGAAACAAAGTGCATACATTAAAGAAGTTACAATCAAAGATACTCAGAATTGGATTATTTTTTTTTAAGAAGCTAAGACTGGAAAGAAAGAAAATGGAGTGTGGGGGTGGGGAAATGGTGCTCTTTATTAAAGACAGTAAAGAAATATTTTTTGCTGGGAAACACCTGCCATTTAAAGAACACACATATCCTGGCCCAAGTTTGAGTGAAATTGAGAAATCACTCTTTAACTATCAACTCTTTAATAAAAACACAAGAATAAAAGTTCCTTCCCGCAAAATCTATCCTTATAAAATAATAGTTACACATATCAATCAACAGTCTCTTAGCACTACATTATCACTGCTTACACAGTGCTTAGATTAAAATAATAGATGAAAATTAGTGTCCATGTCTTTTTCCATGTGTGACTCTATCAGACTGTGAAATTACAGATCAAAACAGATGAAGGGGAAACAAGGTATATGCAAGACACATGCTTACAGACTGCACTCCAAAAGTTTGTTTAAAAGCATCAAACATTTTGATTTTTCAGATTAATTCTGTGGCCCCAAAGTTAAAACAGAAATTGCTCTCTGCAATTTAACATTTTGGATATTCACTTTTCTTCCTTTTTAATGCTTTCTAATTACCCAGGCAATTAGCTTTAGTTCATGGAATTTTTAAATTCTTCCTCTGCTATGACCTCATGTAGTCCCCACAAATGACCCTTCTCCTTCCTAATGCAGTCATTTAAGATCACCATCTTCACCATCATCTGGATTTTAAGGAAATGGGATTTACTAGAGCTATACATTTAGTTGCTGGTTACCTATCCTTCATCCATTTGACTGTTGGAGCTGGGTCTCCAACAGCTTTGCAAGGGAGGACAATATCCTTCATCCAGGGAGTTGTCACTGTGCCGCTGAATGTCAAAATCCTGGCAGGAGCTGAGCGTGAGAGAGTGAGAAAGACTGAAATGAGAAACAGCTTTTGAAGGGAAACAGATATCCAGAACTAAACACTGGAAAACAAACCAACTTTTCAAAAATAAATAAATAAATAAATAAATAAACTTTTCAAAGCAAAGTTTTTAGGAACCTAACTCCATTTAACTCATATCAGCTACCCCAGAACAAGTAAAAAGACAGACAACTAGCAGAGAGATGAAAAGGAAGATTAAAAATGTCCTGGTGGAGTGAAAAGAGTAAAACCAGTTACTGATCATCCTTACGTGTTTCATAGTCAACGTTATGAATGAAAATTATGTGGAAGACATGCTTCTTTCCAGAAACTTCCAGAAAAAGTGTCCACAATAGACAGATATCTTAAAAAAGCGAAATGAGTAATACATAACTTTTGTTATAGTAAGTCTTGATGTCACTTAAACTACTAGAAAACTAATGCTTATACACTTGAGGATAAAAATGCAGGTAGTCTCAGTTTTTCAGCCGAGTTTAGGTTATTGGGATTAGTCCTTAATTCCTATTCTGTGCTTTCACTGGCTCAGGAATTATCTTTGTTTTAACTTGTTTTAACTTGCTTTTTATTTAAAATGGGTAATTTCTAAGGAGCTCAGTTACAGTCTTATGATCACAATTTTCTTGTTATCTTTCCTGGTTTATTTTGGTGATTCTGGTTACTTACTATAAGCATACTTCTCTTAACTCTGTACATAAATCATGGAGTACGTGAGGCTCTCCAGAAGTGCACTCTGCTGTTTCCAGGCCAAATTGGTACTTAGACATGAATATCAGGTATACCATCCTAGGTGAGGTGATAATCTTACAGAATCACAGAATCACAGATTATCAAGGTTGGAAAAGACCTAGAAGATCATCTAGTCCAACCATTACCAATACTTCCCAGCTAAACCATATTCCTCAACACAACATCCAAACGTTTCTTGAACACTCCCATGGTCGGTGACTCCACCACCTCCCTGGGCAGTGCATTCCAGTGCCTGACCACCCTTTCCGAGAAGTAATATTTCCTAATGTCCAGCCTGAATCTCCCCTGGTGCAGTTTAAATCCATTCCCTCTAGTTCTATCACTAATTATACGAGAGAAGAGGCCGACCCCCAGCTCACCACAACCTCCCTTCAGGAAGTTATAGAGAGCAATGAGGTCTCCCCTGAGCCTCCTCTTTTCCAGGCTGAACAATCCCAGCTCCCTCAGCCGCTCCTCATAAGGCCTGTGCTCCAGACCCCTCACCAGCTTCGTAGCCCTCCTCTGAACACGTTCCAGGGCCTCAATGTCTTTCTTGCAGTGAGGGGCCCAAAACTGAACACAGTACTCAAGGTGTGGCCTCAACAGTGACGATTACAGGGGGACAGTGACCTCCCTGTTCCTGCTAGTAACACTGTTTTTGATGCAAGCCAGAATGCCGTTAGCCTTCTTGGCCATCCAGACACACTGTTGGCTCATGTTCATGTTACAGTCTAGTACATATTGTGCCTAGGCACAGTGTGGTGTTGGTAAACATCTGAGACTAAAAGTGCAGATAATTTCACTTTCCAGCTATAAACTGGGAGAGCATCACAATCACACTGTTCAGTGGGGTGGTATAAGTGTGATTCTGTAGAAAGGATTCAGATTGCACTGGTCTTTTTTTCCAGGTCAGTTAGAGGTAATATGGCCCATTGCCACCACTTTGGTTAGGGAGTGGAGCCAGCAAGGAGCGTTCAGCCTTTTTTGCAATGACAAATTGGAACCATTCTTGCAGACAGGAATTACGAGAAGTGAACATGACTGAATACAGAACAGCTTATACATTGCTGCAGAATACCAGATTGAATGCACTGAGAAGCTTCAGGTGGCTTTAAAAAAATCATTCAAGACTGTAGATAGAATTTCAGAACAATATCAACAACCATACTCTCTGTTGTTGTTTTAAAAGCAAACAAACAAACGAAAAGTGTAGTCTAGGAAGTTAATTTTGGACTTAAAAGACAATCCCAAATTAACATTTACGTATATTATCTGTCAGGCATCTCAGTAGAAGCTATGCTATGAAAGAACACTGACTTCAAATGCGGAAATAAGAGTAGTTTCTCCTAAGAAAATGTTCTGTAGAAGAACTCATGGAAAAATGTGTAGCTAATTGGGTATTTTTAGCTTAAGACTGAAGGAGTTCAACACATGTCAACATGTCAACACACAGAAGGTTATCTCCTTCGCTTACTGAGAAAGCAGAGACTCTACTGAAGTGCCTGGAAGTTCCTTCTTTTCTATTTGTTGTGAAAACTCAATTTCTTTTTAAATAATAAATCCTAGTGAAAATTCTATTTTAATGTATTCCCTTTGGGCTAGAGAATTCAAAGCTATTTTTTTTAAGGATTAAATTTTCTCATGAACTTTAAGAGGGGTAGGCTTCTTACAAGAGCTATGAAATTAACCAAAATAAACCTTACTGTAGTAGCATATTATTACACTGCAATGAGTCTATCTGAAGTCCATAAACATGAACAGACTCTTAAGTCCGTTCTATTCATGCTTTACTGACTAAATATATCATTAATATGTCACTTCTGCATAATATACAGAAATGTTAGAGTTGTGTTAGTTTCAGTGTGCTTTATTAGTCTAGAATGTCTCTTGATAGAAATACACTGCTTTTTGGTCTTTAAATATACATTTAAAGACATATACTGAATATGGATACATGAAATACTGTATTTTTAATCCTGATCTACTTCAGTCATGCATATTGATCAGAACTTGCATTTCACAATCCATTTTGCACCAATTAGAAAAACATAAAAATGAGAGCCACGATCTAATAAAAATGGGACGTTTGATCTCAATGGATTGTTATCCTCTAGTAATATGTATGTTTAAAAATCATGCATAAAAGAACAGGCCTTGAAGAGTGAAGGGAAATTACTTCAGTGGGATGCAGTAGGATTTGAGATACTCATAAAATGAAATGATTTCATAGATTATATGACCAATTTGGATGATTTTGCTTATGTTCTCTTCAATTTTCCATGAGATTTTTCTCTGGTCACAATTTTAACTCAAACAGTAAGAAGCAGCTCTTCTATAGATTTAAAATAATGAAGTCCAGGATAGGTAATGGCACAATGACACTTTCCCAACAGCCAAATATTGATATGTTCACTCCTGGCAAAACAGCAGCTGAACAGCCCTGGCTCCCTCCTGGGAGCTTGGATGATTAACCTCTGCAGGAAGGAGTTGCCATGAGGTGGAGGCACACCAAAGTAATGCTAAGGTTGTAGACAGTCATTAAGTCTTATGGTACAGACATGTTTTCCACTGCGGCTCTCCTTAGGCTTTTTCTTTTAGAAAAGATTTACAAGGGCCTATACTGCCACAAGCCATGGGCTAATTAACAAGTTATTGAAAATAAAAAATGCTCAGTCCACCCAGAGACTGCAAATAGAGTGAGAAATGCTGAAATTAGTGTTAGAACACTTGTTTGTCTTCAGTGATCCAGGTTTGTATTGCAGGAGATGTCTAGTTGCACTCATGTCATCTTTGAAAAGCAGCAGAAGATGCTGTCAGCTATGACTGTCTACAAAATACATCAATAAACATCTGGACTGTTTCTAGCAGCTGCAGTGCTTTCAGAAAAAAGGTGGTCAGAAACTCGAATTCCTGTTCCGTGCAGACATTCTCTCTGCACCATGAAATCAGAACTCTCATTTAAAATGAACAATTAATCCTTCTCTCCCAATCTTCCCCACCTCTCTAGTGTTTCTTAAAATATACACTTATTTCCAACTGCTGCCAGTTACTTTAGAAGAAAGCATTTATACCACAGATATCCTGCTGAAGCCTTCAGCATGGTTTGGCACATTATTACCAAACTTGCGGTGATATTCATTTATTTTTAATAGTTATCTTAACAGCGAATACTTGATAAAATCATAGGTTTTGTACCAGAGCTCCCAAGCACATTTATGTTGTAGTTCCTACTTTTTGTATGTCGTGTGTTTCATTGTACTGTGATGTGAACAAGCAGCACAAACTTCACAGCACAACGTGGCAGTAGGATCACAGACCATAACTCAAAAGTGCACATTACAAAAGCACATAGGACTATTTGTGTGGAAGTATCCACAGCTTCTTATGTATTATCCATTTCTTTCATACACTGAGTACTTTTAATGAGGCGGCAAAACAGCATGAAAATTCTTAACTCCAATTTTCTTTGTAGCGTAATAATGTTCTGAGACTGATAACAAGTTCACAAAAAACAGAGAACTAGAAACAAAATAAATGTCTAGTGAAGTTCATCTGGCAGCAGTAGGTTTGAAATGCTAAGAAGCATTCATGAGTTTAAAATACCTTGACTCTCACAGACCTTTCCATTTTGAGCTAAGAGAGCTTTACACAGCGTGCAGGCAATTCAGCTGCTGGACTTGTCTCATTTTTAACAAAGAAACTCAAATGCCTACCAAATACCTACCAGCATCACAGTAGACAGCATGGCACTGGATTAGGACCACATCTGTTCCTATTTATTGCAAATTAGCCAGTCATTAATTGAAGATAAAGACATACCTTCACTGAACACTGCACTCTTTCATGCTAATGAGGTTTTCTCTGTGTTTATTTGTTTAAATTATGAACCCAATTACCTACATTTATCGTCATGGAAAAAGAAACAGCCAGATTTTCTTTCCAAGAGGCCCTAGTGTTTTTTATTTTTATTATATTTTATTTTTTCTCTGGAGAACAAAACACAATTTTAAAGGTAAACTGCATGGGGAAACGAGTCACTGTAAGGTCACTGCAGCTCGGCTTCATCCAAATAAAAGAGTAGTCAGTGAATGCCATGGGTCAGGAGTTTATTTTACTTACTCTCTCACAGAAGAATATACTGTGTGCTCCAGTATGCTGAATCTTTAAAGAAACAGAATGATAATATGTATGCAGTATCACTTCTGGTTGTGTATTAGAAAAAATTCTCCTCGGAAAGAGCAGTGATGCAGTGGCAGGGGCTGCCCAGGGAGGTGGTGGTGTCACCATCCATGGAGATGCTCAAGAGCTGTGTGGATGTGGCACTGAGGCATGTGGGCAGTGGGTGTGGTGGGGGTGGGTTAAGGTTGAACTTGATGATCTTAGAGGTCTTTTCCAACCTTAATCATTCTATGGCTCTATGACATTGTTAGTGGGCATTGAGGTGATTCTGTGATTCGGTGATTCTGTTATGAGTTGATGGTTGGACTAAATAAGCTTAGTTGTCTTTTCCAACCTTCATAATTCCATGGTTCTATGATTCTATCAGTCCCAGATGTACTTTAAAAATATTGAATACAGAATGTAACACAGACTAGGAGGTAAGTCTGTTCAATGCTAATACTCAGCCCACAAGAACAGACTAAATTCAACACAGAAGTCAGAGTTCTCCCCAGAGGATCAGATTGCCATAGGTCTGGTTCTGTTATTATCATGTTGCTGGCAAATGCCACTCTCCATCAGCTATGGTCAGGAAACAAGAGGAACAAGGCACTTGCAAGGTTTTCTTTCTTACAGATACATGTAACAGACTAAAAATGCAACCTGCAAGTCAGGAAGGAAGAATAATTTGGAGGGACATGGTCTGTTTACATGGAGACTGAACTTTCATCTCTGTGGTTACTTTTCATTTGTTGGGGTTGGTTGGGCTTACTTTTTGTCAGTTAATTACAGAGACTAACAATCTGTTCTGAGATACAGAGACATAAAAGGAAGAATTGTTGACATGAATTAAACTTTCACTTAAATTGGACTAGCCATTTCACATCAATCCCCTAACAAGACTTTCTCATTGTTCTCAGAGGGGCTCTTAAGGGGGGTTATAATTAAGCTGACATAATTCAATTCCAGGTAAACTCTCATGAGCTGTCATGATGGTATAATTACTTGGATAGTTAATGTGAAATAAGCTGGGAAAAACCAAAGCTAACAACTTCACAATAACGACCTGTCAGATGTTCACGCTGTATATCAACCTTTTGCACTCCTTTTAGCAAAATCAGGCTATAACTGCCTGATTAGGTTAGGTACATGCAGATCAGTTTGTAGTGCATCTATTTTTGGCAAACCAAGAACTGTCACATGCTACATTTCCTCATAACCAGATCAGCTCATCTTGATACCTACAAAGTCTGCAGTGTTTTGCATTTATCTTTTCTGAATGCCTCCTCCTCTTTTAAATAGAAACTGAAATACAAAACTTGCAGTGTATTACATGCAGGGTTCCTTGAAAAGTCCCAGGTTTGTCTGTGTCCCTATTATATTATATCATGCATGGCATTTTTGGTTAATCGGCTTTGCTCTTATTCAGGCTTTAATGTTTTACTTCTATTTTTGTTGACTTTTTATTCAGCATTACAGATTCATTACTGCCTAGTAACAGATGGCCTCAAAGGAGGAACATGTTGAAACCTTTGCCCTATTTCTCTGAAGTGTTCTTCTGATGTTCTTTATGTTCCACCACTGAAGATTTCAGCTGTGGTCTCACAAGCATTCAATATGCTGTATGCAATTGCGTTTCAAGGAAAACATCTAATTTTTTTCAGATCTCCTGAACTTTTCATATCCTTCAGCCATGCAACAGGTTCCTTAACACTGCATTGCTTCTTTTCAGAAAAGATTTTCTGAAAGAAAATACAAAAACTGCTGGATGTCAAAAGAAGCAGGAAGTAAAAGTGAGTTTGCAGATGACAAAAATAACCTGTCAGCAATGGCCTAGGGAGCAAACATTTACCTGTTTGTTCCACATCTTACCTCTTTATCCTGCTAGACACTCCCCACATTACCACTAATTAATCTTTCATTATTTTCTACAGTAGAAACTCTGTAGTTACTACAGTTGAGAAATGTTGAAAAATGTCCATCTAATATAATAAAAACTTTGGCCTAGAGAATTGGCAGAGGACATGTGGTTTCCCATCACAAGTCTGAGGAACTCTGCTTTTGACTTCTGTGTACTCAACACTATTGCATGTGTTAAAATAATACCATCCAACCACTATTACTGGTATTCATGACAATAGTTCTGATAGTTAATTTGCCATCATCAAATTGGTTAACTAACACTTGAGTGGGTAGAAACAGCAATTCTCCCTATGGTAATAGTACATTCTTTTCCAGGCAGAAACTACTTTCATATTGGTGACATTTGTTTGAAGTTCTGTTCTGTAGGTACGTATCTTCATAAAGAACTAGACATCCTATTTTACATTATTACATCATTAGCCATATGACCAAAGCATTAACAGTCTTGCAAAACTCTAAAATTGAGGCATATACTTTTGAAGCGCTACAGATCTGCGCACTTGTGTTGATACTGGTAAATACTGTCAAATTAACAATTTGAATGGGAAAAAAATAGAAGACCGGTCTGGAGATCCCGTGGAGACTGACTACTGATCAGACTCTTCTCACCTTGCTATGTAAAAATTTAGGTTTCTATTTCTAAGCGAAGGTGCTTGAGTGTTGCATGCATCATGCCTCACAGTACAGGTAAGGCCCAAGAATACACGGGCCCAAGTAATATCTTTTTTTAGAACAACTAATACAACTGGAAAAAATATGCAATAATTGAGGCACATTATCCCCTCTTTAAATCTGAAATAGAAGCAGCAAAAATCAAAGCTAATGCAAGTTGAGAACAATTGTTCAGAGTTTAGGTATTTTAATAAGGCCACCTGATATAGAAGATAGCATCTGTGGAGTACACAAGAGATAACAGTAAGGAGAAGGATTATAAAGAGGTTATCTTGTGTGACAAAAAAAAGGCACGTTCTGAAAATGGAGAGGAAACTCTTCAAGCTCTCTGTACTCAACAAAAGTATAAAAGAGTTGCTTCAAAAAGCAATTTATTTCCTTCTAAGGTAGGTGGGATGAACTACTACTCCCTAGAGGAGCACATCATTCTTCCTCTCTCTGCTGACTACAGCAAAACCTTGGGTAATTAGCTGAGAGTTGTCAACTAACTTTTGGAGAAAGCTGCAAAAAACCTGAAGTTACTCCTCACAAATCCCACTCTTAGTAAGCAATGAGACATAAAGAAGCCACGTGCCGATTATAGCTGTAATTAGCATTGGAAAGTTCTGGATTGCTTTAAAAAGCACTGTCATCTTACCTTTTGCTAGTGGCTCCACAGTGATAATCTCGCTGCTGTTGCCTCTTCCTGCAGCGGTCACTGCTACCACCCAGACGCTGTACTGGCGATTCCGACTCAGGTTGGGGATTCTGTAGGAAAATGAGTCGGGAGAGGCTTCAAACTCGCTGATTACCTGTGATGGAAGAGATAAATGTTTCCAAACTAAAATAAACAATATTTGGTGAAAGTCTGCTGAGCTGAGTGCTACAAAGTCTGTTACTTCGTGGTAATTGGAATGACTATCAATTGCTTGAAGCAGATGGCAGATAGCAATAAACAGAGAAGACACAGTAAGTCGCTGCAATCAATTTATATTCAGGGAATTTGGGCCCATATTGTATTTTCAAATTATCGCTATTGAGGTTGGGATTTTTACAAATTTCTCAATGGGATACAGAGTTTGTGCACCTCAGCCTATGCTCCACAGGTTGCTTTACTCCTTTAGTAGGAGAGAAAGCTAACTTCATCTACCCTCAGCAGCACTGCATCACTGTAGCCATTTTTATTTCTGACATGGGTTTTGTGATTCTTGTTTGTGAAAACAGAGGGGTTACTAGCAATCAGAAGATTAAGTGAAAAAAGATTCACTTTCCTATGCCATACTAAGTATGGCAATAGCTATACAACACCAGGCTAAAAATAATTAGTGTAAATGACAAGGAAAAGAAATTTTCACTAGGAATCTGCATTAAAAATAATGCATTGACGTAATCTAAACTTGATTCAGACTGACAGAAGGTGTGCACAGAATGTCTTTGATATACAAATATCTGCTGGTGGTAAAGGCTAATTTCAGCTGATTAGCATTTCAAAAGGTTGTTTGACCTGAAAGCACTGGAATACATAGTCCTTCAAAGTGAATTCTAAAGAAATAAAATATTTTTCTGAGATATTGTTAAGCACCTCTCCAGTGTGAAATGGCTGCCAGTTTCAGCTAATGAAGGGGTCATCCTGTTCTTGAGCTGGCATCTCCTTAGGCCAGGGGAGGGTGGAATTTAACTGATTTCCTTTTGTATCTGTAATGATTTATGCCAGCCTAAATCTTCACTCCCTTCAGAGATCATGCGAAAGAACATGCACTTCTAAGTCAGGGTTCTTCTAGCTTATTTGGGACACATTGCAGTGGGATGAATCATGACCTAGACACACCTATTTTTCCCCATCAACTCTAGAAGTGCAAACATAGCTAGCTTGGGGACAGCTGTCTATGTTGAACACAACTAAAGTAAGATGAAAAACACTCCATAGAGATAATGTGATTGTTTATTAGAATACTTAACATCCTGGCTTTCACACAAATCTGTGCCTCTGTTTCTGCAAGAACACAACCTGTTTCTTCCACAGAAGCTAACTTTTCTGGGGAAATTGGTTTGCTCCGACTCACAGTTACCCATCGTCAACAGAAGTCCAAATAAGGACCTCACCATATTTTCTAGCCAATCTGATTTCTCCTGTCAAAATGCCAAGTCAGTTTGTCCCATTTAATAATCATTTGCCTGGATTTTCACTTCTGATATGAAGAGGTCAGTGCAGGCAGACACTTCTATTATTATGTGAAATATTACAGCAGGTTTTGAAAATCATTTGTCTTGACATTTACATGAGAATATTGGACAAATGCCTGTGGCTTGACAGGTTGGATCTTCATGAGGTCATACATAAAAGTTAATGTATTGATCATGGCACAGGAGGCTGAGTTTTAATATTCATGAGGCAGCATTTCCTAGGATTAATTTGAAAGTCAAACACGCTAGGCTGTCTGGTACTCAGGCTCCACTCATTAATGCAGCCATCGAGCAAAAGCTACTTCTAAAACACCAGTAAGATGGAACATAAATGCAGCAGTTAGGAACAACAAAACATCAGACCTCCTTATTGCCAAAATTTCATTCCAATGAGCATCAGTTCAGTTAAATTTACATTGTATTTTCCTTGACACCCATGATTTATGAAAGAGGCATACTGTTGACTTAGCAAGCCAGTACTAATACTGCAGATTTCCTGCTTGAAATGCCTCACTGTCAAGCTCCTCTCTGTCATGGCAGAAGCCAGGATATCATACACGTACCTTGTATACAGTTGCTAAATACAGCTTGGAGCAGACTGGTTTGAGATTTGAGGTAAGGGATAATGAGAGATGCTAAGTGGAAAAGAAAAACCTTGAAACAGCAGCACTATGACTAAGCTCTGCTCTGAGATCTGAAGTAACAGTGAAAACTGAAAAAGCAACCAATGTGCTTATAATGTGGCCAGCGAGGAGAAAAGGTAGAATTGTTTCAAAGTAGAGGAGTTCACTTTCCCTGGAACTCCAAAAGCAGAAGAATCATAGAATTAGCTTCTCTATTGCATTCTTTAATACCTTGTCTTCAATTCCTTTCTTTCTCCTCCACAAACTCAGCATCATTCATACATTTGCAACTGTAGCTCTTTCAAATATAAATTCAATTATTCATGGAACTAATTTATTAATTGAATCTAGAAAATAAATCTTCATTAAATAAGTAATTCTCATTTTCTTAAAACAAACTGCTAACACAAAAAGATTTTGGTTTCTAACTGATTAACATACACCTTCTGTTTCCTCAGCTAACATTCCTGGTTAAGTACTTGGAGATGCTCCAGTGACAAAAAAATCAATTTTACTTTTAACTTTTGCCTGTCGTTTCAATTAGATTAGCATGTCAGAGACTTTCATTACACAAGAAGAAAAAAAATAAAAATGGAGCTTTGTCAGCAAAGAGAAGATTAAACAATTGAAGTAAGAAATTTTTTAAAGGAATGTCACCTTGTCACATATTGACCTTTGTATGTGCCAGTGTCTAACATTTACTGCTGCATTATTCCAAAAGTAATAACATGCTTGCTCAAGGGATTTTTTTCAGCTGCTTTTTTAAAATTTAGTTTGTAGTGGAGTGATTTTTATTTTCCTGTGGCTTCAGTTCATTTTCTAAGAAGCACCAAGAAGGCACAAACTCTAGAAGTCCAGCAAAGGCTGTGCAAAATAAAATGAAATCAAAGTCCTTTATCAGATTGCAGTAAATCTGTGTCTCAGACCAGGAAACAGTAAGAGTTTCTGAGAAACAGGCACTGCAGGTAGCACTGTTTTGTTCTGATGCAATATCACTGGTTCAGTGCTTTGCATGCTTTGAAACAGTATGCCACCTCCTGGTATTTCTTACTCCTTTAGAAAGCAAATATATAAGCAACATGCCAAAAATCAGACTGTTTGTTGTATTTTTTAACCCAGGCTGGAAAATCTTCAAAACAGTGTGCTAGAAAAGTATGTTTTTCAACAGTTTTCAAGAAAAGAGGGATTTTCCTTTGCCAGCTTTATGTTTTATGCCACAGAGCAGAACTCAAGAGAGACATGAAGGAATAAAGGTAACAGGCAAAATTTACTGTGCAGTGAAAGATTTTTGAGGCAAACAAAGGCTGTATCTTGTCTACAGCTATTGTCTGTGCAATTTCTGATGCAAGATAGGTGCACTTCAGATCTCTGCTCTTTCCAAGTTTTGAGGAAACTTGGAAGTGATCTGTAAAAGCCATGTGGAAACTTAGCAGACGAGAGTGAAAAGCAAGAAAAGAGGATTTGTTGTGTGATTTGTGAAGGAAGAGAGCACATAAGCTGCCTCAACATGAAAATTAAGAATACGCATTTCTACTACCTAGAATGGCCTGTGTGCTTTCTCTTTAAATTTGGGTATAAAATATGAATACAGAATCATGTCTGGAAGGACCTTCAGATTTCACCCAGGTCTATGCTCCTTCTCTAAGACAAATTTTACTGCACCTGAACAATTTTAAGCAAGTGTTTGTTCAACCTGATTATGAAGACCTACAATAAGTGAAGACTCTGCAACTCCCTAAACTGCATGAGCTGTCCTAGTGCTTAACTTAATAGAAAGTTTTCTTAAAATCTAGTTTGAGTTTTCTGCTGCAGTATAAGCCTGTATCTTTTCCAGTCTTTTAGGAACACAGAGTAGTTTATAACGTTCATACTTCCATCAGTCTTTAAACTGCACAAAGATCTGTCACTCCTTTCCTCACCAGTACACTCACCTTTTTATGGCTTAATAACACCGATGCTTTTAACATTTCCAAGAAATCAAATTTTTGCTAATAACATGTCATTATAATTTGTACTGTCTACCAATGGTCCACAGCCTTCTCAAATAGCATACTCAACAATCCCAGAGTATGGCATTTGGCTTTTCACAACAGGATTATAATTACAGAATCACAGAAGCAATGCTAGCTGAAGTTCATTCTGTGATATGAAATTACCTCAAATCCTCTTGTGAAGAATCTAACAAATTGATTTCTGCCCACTATCATTTTATTTGGTTATTCACAGCACTCACAAGTTGTACTATTACCTACACTGTATTTTATGGGTTTTTTTGTTTTGTTTTGTTTTTTTTTCCCAGACCAATTTCCCTATTTATCAAGATATTTTGAATCTACTTCTGCCTCTTGTACACCTGAAATCCCTCCCAGTCTTTTAAGTTCTACAATTTTTTAGGAACGTATTTATAGGAATATTGCATTATCTGGATTATTAAGAAAATCACAGAATAAATTGGACTTGAAAGATATCTACACTGCTCTTTCTTGTCCTCAGCATGGAAAAACTGGTTTCATTACCTCCCACAGTGCAGTGATCAGTTTCATTTCTATCTTCATCTGTCTCTGAAACTGCATTTGCCTGATCAGGTTTATTTCCAGAAATACGCCCCCAACAGACTTATCTTCATTGCTAAATGGGAGAGAGCCAGGAAGCACCTCAACCCCCATGGTCCACACTGCTTTTCAACCCGACCTCTGGTAATGCTGTAATTAAAGTAAATTTTTAGTTCTACAAGGTCAAAATACAGAGACCTCTATCCTGCACAACAACATCATGGAATGGCCACCCTGCTCTACCTCAGACATTCATTGCTCCTGGAAATGATGTTTTAGAGTCTCTTTGATTGACAAGTTATCTAGTGAAGGGGACAAAACAAACAGTTTCTAACTAGAGATGAATTGGTTTAATATAAAATCCATACATTACATACATACATTATTCAAAGACTGAGGTTCTGTGTCTCTGAACAAAATAAACTTGCGAATGTGCCCTTGATGGACTCCCTAAAAATGTGAAACTCTGCATGCAGTTTTTTTTTCTTGGGGTTATGACAACAAATCTGCTGATTTTTGCCTTGCTTCCTTTCACAGATGGATAGATCGTCAGAGCTGTCAGCAACAGCCAGTCCACAATTTCAGTTAGACTGGACACCATTTAGGCCATATACTAGTTTATCCTTGGTTCTTGCTATTTGGCTCATGTTTTGAAACATGAAACATGACATCTGTTTCTCACTCAGTGTTATTGAAACTAACTGTTGTAAACAAAAGCTGTGTGCAAAACAGAATACAGTTTCTGTTTAAGTATTTTTGTTTCTTTCCTTAAATTCTGAACTGAAATGTTGGAAAATGCAGGACAGAGATATTGGTAACAGCAAAGGAGCTAGGCCCATAAGACAGCCCACCGCCCAGACCTTCAGGTAGCTCATATCAGGAATTCTATTGCTTAGGAACAACAGAGGTATATCAAATGCTTGTCCCTTTGCAGCAACCCACAGGAGCCCATGAGTCCATCTGCCTCCCCCACGTCACATCAGAGAAGCAGGATGTGTTGTCACAGGCAGGTGATCACAGTAAGGGCAGGAGACTGACTGCTGGGCTGCTAGCTGTGTGTCACTGACTCCTTCGGAGGCCCCAACAGGTCACCAAGTTTGTCCAGAGCATTTCAGTCAAATCACCAATTGTGTTGTGCCTTTGGGTCACAGGTCCTTTGTCCCTTGTATGATACAGAAGAGAATACGATGAATCCATATCTGCTGAAATAAGTTGCAACTGATGCCAAGGCTTAATTGTTGGACTATATAGATATATGTGTAGGTGAGCCTAGGTAGCGAGACCAAACCAGAGTTTTATGAAAAAGATCAATATCAAATTTGTTTTAGTAGGGCTTTGCAAGGAGACCTTTAAAAAACTGCATCAAGCAGCACAGCAGCAGAATTAATTTATACTCAGTCATGTCTCTCTTGAGTTCTGCTGCATGACATAAAATGTAAAGTTGGCAAAGCAGTTAAAAGAATGAATGTGCTATATTTGGGAAGTGGTAACAAATCTGTGAAATAACTATGAAAAAGCTGTAAACAGTACATGTGGTATATTAAAAAGGACATATTTTAAATACTATTCCAAGTAGGTTTTTCAAAATAACTTCACAAAATATAGTATAGCTCTATGCTATATAAAGAACAAGAATTAATAAGCATAAATATCTTCATGCTGTGAAAAGTACTGTACAAGCACAGTGATAAATACTCTTGGTAGAATATAAATCAATGAACATGCATTTTAAATTCAACCTCGCAGATTCCGTTAACTCTGAATTAACTTCAATTCAAAGTAACTTTATATGCTTAGCCCTCTTCTGAGAGTAACCTTTCCCTCTCTTTTAGGGACTTCCAGCATACATTTAACTACTGAAGACTTTACGGAATAACAGACCCCTTCCTGCTTATAATTATTTTTGCACTGCTTTACATGAGTTTTATTCAAATCTTTAATAGTGAAGAGAAACCGTCTCAACAGCTCTGCATCCTATTTGTGATGGGGGCTCCAGACCTGGATGCAGTATTCCAGATGGGAGCCTCATGAGGGCAGAGCAGAGGGGGACAATCGCCTGCTCAGTGGGCAACACAATTAGAAGCAAGTAACCAGAGATTTCTGGAGAGTACTGAAGACCTTTTGAAGGTGATCTGCAAACTGACTAGTGGAGATACTCTACAGAACTTGTTGCCCACAGGTAAGGAAGAACTGACTGAAGATGTGAAGATCTACAATCACTCTGCCTGAGACAATCAAGAAGCTAGATTTTAAGATTCTGAGAGGAATGATCCTATGGGACACTGTCCTCGAGAATAAAGGGACTCAGGACATCTGGCTAATCTCCATATACAACCTACTCAGAATGCAAGAATGGTCTTTTGCAAAGTATGAGAAGTCAAGTAAGATTGGCAGAAGGCCACACAATCACATTGAGCTCAAACACAGAACTGATCACACTAGAAGGCGAATGCTGGGACAGGCTATTTGGGAGGAAGATAAACACTGTCTGAGCTTGTACGGAAAGTGTTAGAAAAACTCTGCATAAAAGGTGGTCTGCTGTTAGCAACTCTGCATTTATAAGAGTATAGGTCAGTTAATTCAGGTCAGTGATCCTTCCCCTCCACTCTATACTTTACACTTTTGAGACTGCATCCAAGTACTGTGCCATGTTTTGGGATTCCAGGAAAAAAAAAAAGACATGAAAATAATGGAGAAAGTACAAAACAGAGTTGTCGTGGAATGGTCAGGAGTCTAGAGCATAGGACAGAAATACAGTGACAAGCTGCACCAGCTGGGTCTGTAAGCCTTAGGGAGAGAAGGATCAGGAGAGACTTTATTGCTCTCTACAGGTACCTGATCAGATGCTAGAGCCAAGCTATTCTTGAAGCAATTTCAACATGAGTAAGGCCTCTGAGCAGCCTGATGTGATTAAACTTGCTTTGAGAAGAGTGTTGGAATATGTGAACCTCAGTAGTATCTTCCAGTCAAAATTTATGAAAATTTAAAAATGGCAATCCAGTCCCACAGAAAATACGTATAACAAAGCAACTGAAACCAAATACTGACAGAGGCAGTGTGCAGTTCTGAGAATAAGAAATGCATTAAAATATCACCAAGATGCTTTCTCAGACAGCAAGAAAGACTCCAATAAAACTCCTATGGCATTTTAAGCCATTGGTAGAATGTATGCCTTTCATATCTGAACACTTTCTGAGCATGGTTTTCTAAACAAGCTCTGCTATTAGCTTTTACTATCAGGAAATCAGACAGCAATTGTGAGGTCATCTTACTCTGTATCTTAATATGAATGGAAGACAGATCCTGAAAAAGAAAATCACTGGGAAGGAAAACAGTCTCCATTTTTTACTCTTTTGTAATGCAGTTCTACTCACATGCAGTTTCCGGGCTAGCAAACCATTGGATGCTTTGTGTCAGCAATCTACTCTAAAACGTTTCTGTCTTCTAAATTTTATTTAATCTAATTCCACTAATTTCTCCTTATATAGTGTACTATATCAGGCCTGGGACAGAGTGATCACAGTGATATGGGGACACTCAGGACAAGCACAACTGGAGGGAATGTGGCCAACATGGTACCATGAGAAGACAGTTCCTGAGAGGAGCTGAACATAGACTTTGGAAGAAGTGAGTTAAAAGTACTGCAGGAAAGCAGGCTAAGAGTTGGCATCAATTCTAACCTGAATTCTGGTATGTTTTGTTAAATTTGAAGAATGAAAAACCTATTAAGTCACTCTGTTCAGTCCAGGGCTTGAAATAGAAATCTAACGCCATTAGCACATAGGGCTAGCTGTCAACTTGTAAATGAATGCATAAGTACTCATATATTTGTATTTTTCTATATTTCCAGAATAAAAAAGTTCTGCATGATAGTGCCTGTACAATAATACAGACAACATAATTAAACAGTATGACACTGGATCCTTGTTTGCCCTTCATCTTGCCTACAGAATAGATTTCAGCAGAGAATAATTTCTAATTTTCACACATTAGTCATATTTGCTGTTTGAACCCTCCCAGGCAGATACTGTAATTGGAATTCAAAATAATTAAACAGAAAATGTCTGCATCCTTCTGTGCAGAGGCATCATTTTTCGCAGCTTCTGCTCTTACAAACCAAACTGAACTGTGCAAGAGTCTGCAAATGTTCATCTGAGAGTAACTCAGTGTCCTATGAAGGTAGTGCTTTGTAGTAAAAATGTGCACAGTATGACCAACACAGTTAACTTTTGGTTAACTTTCCTTTTGGTGACTTAAATATCAAAGCAGCATTATTATGTAAAGGAATCTCAACCATTCTGTTAGTCTAAAAACTTTGTCTGAAGTGTACTGTATTGAAATCCCAGTATCCACAAACTGTTCATAAAACACACTCTATTAATTCCTTTTGCTGTTGCCCTTTTCTCTTTCACTTCACTTCTGCTTAAAAACTGAGTTTGCCTTTCTTTTTAAATGGCAGATATTCAGCAAAGTTATTTTGCAACAAAGGTTTTGACTGAAGAAGTCTTTTAAGGAAATATAGCTTCATACATCCACTACAGCACTTACAGCTTATGGTGGCAGAAGAACTGATAAAGAAAGAGGCTTTCTATTTATTCACCTCCACAACTTTATGTAAGACTGTTTTCCCTGTCAACTACTTGTCTCTGTCAACAATGAATCATATATGATCTTGCTTGGCATATATAGACCACACGTGCTAAAGAGGGCTAGCATTTAAACACCTCTGCAGCAGGCTTGTTCCACTGCAAAGCTACTTCTAAATAACAATAATAAAAAAACCCAGTAATTTATTAGGTGTAAGATAGCCAAGCACTTTGTTAGAAATGAAGAAGTGGTGTCTTTTATTAAATGTGTTCTGCAGTCTTGCACTTATTTAGAGACGTCCAGCCTGACTTCAGGACAGACAGCAGAATATGGTCATTGCCTCCCTCAAAACACAGAACTGATAAAGAAGATGAGCTCTGTAACCATTTATGTTGATCTGAAAAACAGTACTAGGTAATATAGGGCCTGTCCCCGTAGATATATAATTAATTATATGTACACACACACAATCCTTTATGCTCAGAGACAGCAATGGGATAACTGTATATGTACCTATCAGTAATTAATGAAAACCAACTATCATTTCTATTGTGAACTGCAGTATACACTGATACTTTCATCATCTGATAATGAATATCACCAAAAAATAGAAGTAAAATTCAGTACAAGCTAAGACCAGCAAAAAAAAAAACAACAAAAAAACCCCACGAAAAACAGAAGTATTCTTGTCATCATTCATAACGGTATTTTGTTCTGAGGTACTCCAAAATTACCATAAAGTAAACAATCATGTAAAGGTAATTCCGTAGAATACAGCACAAATCTGGATAAAAAAATGTGTAGCAGAGGATGCTTATTTTCCTGATGATGTAAGCATACAAAAAATATATATATATATATTGCTAGCAAAGAAGCCTCGGGAAGAAACACTGCAGCGTTGTGTGTTAAGTAGCTAGCAAAGCCAGCAGCACCACCTGGTGTTCATTCCATCCCCTGAGAAGCGCTTGCTCCCTGTTCTGATCAGACCTCAGCATGATGGAAAAATTCCTGGCCACTCGACACTTAAAGTGTATAGTCAAGAGATATTTGCATGGCTGCAATTATTAAATTAATAGAGTGAGGAACAAGCAGCCCCAAAGCATGAATGAAGGGACAATCTCCAGCCCTCAGCTTCAGAAGTGGCCAATAAGACCTGCTTACAGCAGGATGTGAAAGTTCTAGCTTAGTCATCAGTAAGTACATGTAGTTTTGTCCCATCTCTCCTCAAGTAATTGCAAAATTAGTTCACTTGTTAGTTAAAAGGAACAATTCTCCCTTTTACTTCAAGATAACTGGGTTCTTTTGTGACTCAGAGAGAGAAAAAAATACCTGATAATCAATTCAGTTTTTCTCATTGCATTCTCAGAAAGTAATAGCATGTAAACCCAGAATGAGCAAATACTCCTGGCACAAATCAGCTCACTCACAAGCAAATATGTTGTTCACAAGCCATTATGATCTTTCACACAAGAATACACAAGCCGAAACGGGAAGTAACATGAAAACACAACTCAGATTAGGCAATTAGGTGCATAAATACACATTTCCAGCTATAATAGGGCTGATCCCGGGTTTGAAACATTTTCTAAGTCACTGTTCTGCAATATATTTTGCGTACTGCAAAAGCACAATACGTGGGGAAAAAACATAACCAGCCCTCAATCACTCCCTTAGCCACAGAATCCCCTTTTAATCTTTGTTAAAGGAAACAAAACAAATTAAGAGCAGTACTGAGCACTGAGCATCTGCCAACACACATTTTTAGTTCTGCAGATCAGCACAGCCCTTCTGTGGTTGTGCTGTGGGACTCACCGTGGGGTAGGGGTGTGAGCAGAACACGGTGTATTTCCGGATGATGCCGTTGAGCTTGAGGGGAGGGAGCCAGGACACGAAGACGGTGGAGGCTGAAGATGCAGCTGCTTTAACGCCAGCGGGAGGGCCTGGAACTGGAGAGAAAAGCTGTGTTAAGGGCAGCCCAATGGAGCGTGTGGCTTTGATAACCATGATCTTGTGGACCAGTGTGGACACCCTGTGTTAGGGAACAGCCTGCATGGTGGGGGAGAGGGTTTGAAGGTGTGTTCACATCACTAGCCTCAATGAACTTCAGAGGGATCCAAAGTAACACTGCCACTGCTGGTAAAACTTCTGTGAAGCACCATTCAGCACCCAGACTGCATACATGGAACTTTGTGTGCTTGCAGCCTGGAAGGCCAACAGTGGTATCCTGAAGAAAGGTGGCCAGCACGGAGAGGATGATGATTTTCCCCCTCTGCTCTGCCCTAATAAGGCCCCATATGGAGTACTGCATCCAGCCCTGGAGCCCCCAGCACAAGGAGTGGAGCTGTTGGAATGGGTCCAGAGGAGGCTACAATTAATGATGAGCGGGCCGGAGCATCTCTCCCTCACAGAAAGGCTGAGGCAGCTGGGCTTGTGCAGCCTGGAGAAGAGAGGGCTCTGGGGAGATCTCATTGCAGCCTTCCACTCCTTGAGGGTAGCTTACAGTCAGAAGGGACACCAATGTTTTTTACACAGGTAGATAGTGATAGTTAAAAGGGAAATGGTTTTAAAAGGGGAAATGGCTTTATACTAAGAGTGGAGAGATTTAGGTTAGGTGTTGAAACTCTTCATCCAGAGGGCAGTGAGGAGCTGGCACAGCTGCCCAGAGAAGCTGTGGTGCCCCATCCCTGGCAGCGCTCAAGGCCAGGTTGGATGGGGCCCTGGGCAGCTGAGCTGGTGGGGGGCAGCCCTGCCCATGGGGTGGGTGGGCTTTGAGGCCCCTTCCAACTTCAACCATTCTATGATTCTTTAGTAACTGCATTGGCTGCAGCCAGTGAAAACTGCCAAATCATGTATTACTGTAAATGTTAGCTCAGTTTTGAAGACATAACTCATGCCAAATGATTACTCATTGTATAAATAATATGTATTCAAACACTTTAATGGCTACACACAGTAGAGCTGTGAATTTAATGAAGTGGAGAGCAAATGAGCTCTAGTGCTGTGCAATTATCACTGTCTGATGAGACCCAGGCATACCTAGTCATATGATGTGTCAGCATCCTCCTACCCCTTGATTTGCCCTCAGCAGCTCTGACCTGTATCTGGCACTGCACTACATGTACACATCTATTTTTCTAATTAGCTATCTGTGTAAGCTATTGAAAACTGTTAAAGAAAAGAAGAGGAAAAAATGCTTCTCCCAAATTGAATGGAAAACACTCAGGCTGGGAAATGAAAAAATCTTGAAACATCATCTCGAATCTTTGCATACTTGTACTTTGAAAGACTTCAAATTTATGTGCATGTTCATTTTCAAGCTTATGTTACACTGTATAATCTCTAGATTATACCTATAGATAGATAGATAGATGTATATCTAGCAAATCTCTAGATTTGCTCCTATAATAATGTGAAAATAAACGTCCTGCATGCTAGAATATCCATTAAGTATCACATATATGTAATCTTGTACTTAATCAAAGCAGTAAGAGTAGAATAAAGTTTCCTGGAAAAAGAAGTTTGAACAGGAAAATATTTAAAACTAGCATTAAATCCATCAAAATAAATAATTTACAAGACATTTTTAATATTGCATGTGTAGAATATTCATATTAAATTATTAAAATAGGTATGTTATATTGGAAATAACTGCATGGGTTATTAAAGATGAAAACACATTTGGATGGATTCTGTTTTCTGCTGAAATTTTGGATTGTGAGGTATTTCACATTTTTTGTCTGATTTCAAGCAAAACTACCAAAATATTAGAATTTACAGGAAAACAACACTTCCATAGCTTGATTGGCTCTCTTTATATTAACAGAAAACATTTGTTGTGTATTACAGATAGACCAAATCGTTCCCAGCAAGCAGATTTTCATAGGTGGACCCTTAATCTTGGCTCTCCGAGTTTAAATTAATTAAAAAAATTGCTTATAAAGAAAAGCCTGACTGCCTGAGACCTTAGCTGTTTAGATAACTGCTTTGGATTTTAAAAAGCAAATAAAGAAACCTTCAGCTTTATGTCTATATACGTACAAATGGAAGATGCAGCAAAACTGATAGATAAGCATGACTCAGTGCAACATTTATGAATATGCCCTTTGTATTTATAATGTATTGAGAAAGCTAATAAGGCATCAAGTGAAAATGTCGTGATTATAATTGCATGCAAACCCTGCCATTTGTTGCAAAGGGGCTAATTCGGCTAGCAGTTCTATCCATTGCAGAGTAAATATTGATGCTTGACAGCATTCAACTTGTTATTTGTACCCAGCTCATTAGAAATGCTATTTGCTCCTGCTGCTGAAGAATGAAAGCTAGCTCTCCAGGGTAATTAATTAACCCACAGGGGGATTCCTTTACAGTTAGTAATGTTTTCTGGAAATCACTGCAAAATAGATGCTTGAGGTTCAAGTAATTTATTGTTAAATTAGGGTGTGATCTATAGGGACACATTCAGATGGTAATTGGTCATAGCTGTCAACTGTTTGGAATTCATCTCGCATTTTCTAGCCATTGGGTACACATGGAAAACATGACTTGACACTTGTCAGTATTTTTGTTTGGTATACAGACCAGTAGAATGGAAAGTTAGAAATAACTCAGAAAGTTATATAGTCAAATGTCTGAACCTTTTCTAATCTAAGGACCCTTCCACCTTCTTGGATCAGAGGCTGGAATCAGGTAACACTTTCGGCAGTATTTCCAAAATTATTCCAAATGTTCAATTATTAATCCTCTTCTTGTTACACTGCTTAACTGCCAGGTTGTACGTGTGGAAATGATAATGTGTGGGGCAACACATACATTTACTTGGCAAGAATCTTGCAGGGTATAATTTGATTCAGATCCTTTCTAACATAAGCCATTCTATGATATCTTAACGATCCCCACTGACACCTGTCGAGAAGATAAAGTCATTTTCCTGCTCATTCACTAGACTAAACAAGGTTATTATGAGTTAATCTGGCATTTGCTGAAACATTTGTTTCTAAACATGGGTTCCTTTCATATCTGAAGAAGTTGTGCAGGAGGAATGTGGTATCAACTGCATCTTGGTGAGGAAAGATACATCTTGTTATGCTAACTTGAGGTATTTCTTGTTGCTATTGCATCCTTCAACCATGCTGAGACGCCAGCACAAAGAGATGTCCATGGATGTTTATTTGGAACACTGATTCCCACAGATCCCAGCAAAGACAAGCTAAATTTGTCACCAGGTGTAAAACAGTGGTAAGAAGCTGAAGAAAAAACAGGGTAGAGCACAGAGAAGCAGAGAACTGCTTCCAGCCAACTTTGCCAGCTTCGAGGGAGTAGATTTGGCATTTGATTTAAAATCAAAGATAGCCTCATGCTCCAGCTAACAAGGCTTTCAGAGTCACAGAAATAGCATGCAGCTTTCATGTAGATGAGAACACTCTGTATTCTTGACACTGCAAGTGAAATGCAAACACAGAGAAAGCAATTATCCTGACATGACTAGTCCAGGGAACTGCATTTAGATGTGCAGGATAATGGGGAGGAGCTCCAGGAACTTGCTCATTCCCTTTTTCATAAGCAGTTAAATTATCACCATTTTTCTTCACAGTACTGAATAGCAGGGAGGCAAGTGCTGTGCATTTAGGAGTAATGTAACCATTATATCAGAAAAATGAATATGGCTCCCTAAGAGATTTCTAATTCCACACCACATAAGACTGCCCTAAGAACTGTTATATTTATGAAAAACAAAACTAAATAAAATCCTTATTACTTCCAGTTGTCCTATGTTAATGTACATATTCTATCTAAAATTTCAATTTATGCTAGCTGAAATACATTCACAGATGTTGTCCAAACCCCCTTCACTCTGAAGTGGCCTCTATTAATTAGATAATTCCTACCAAATTCAGACAGTTCCTCAAGGGAAGCATTTAATATTTTCTACCTTCTTTTGTTAGTCAAAAAGATAAAGTCAGAGACCTCTGAAAATTACTAAGTAAAATAAAATAAAATTCTGGGTACATTATTGGCAAATTTACAACACAGTGTCCAGATTTAAGCCATATAAGCCTCTCCAGGACAGAGGTGAATTACACAGCCACCCCTATCATCAGTGCGTAGAGCCTATGCAGAGTTGAGCAATGAGCGTGCTTTGATTGGATTTATGCTCGTTCCATTAAGAAAAAATACGAAGCTTCATCAGACAGCATCTGTATATCCACCCCTGTCACACCAATCACCAAGAATATAATGTCCAGAGAGAGAGAGAGGAGAGGGGGGAAATCTCATTGGATTCAGGCAGAATTGGGCCTTGATTACATGAACGGATTTAGTGTTACTCCTCCCCATGGAACACGCTCCCCAGAGGAGCAGTGGCCATGACCCCAAGCTGACAGAGTTCAAGAAGCATCTGGACAATGCTCTCAGACATATGGTGTGATTTCTGGGTGGTCCTATGCGGGGCTGGGAGTTGGATTTGGTGATCCTTGTGGGTCCATTCCAATGCAGGATATTCAGTGATTCCTCCTATATCACATAAATCCCAGAAGCAACATCTGCTGGGCACAAAGTGACAAAGCAGCCATTCCAGGCCTAATTGCCAACTACAGGAAGCTTTCGCTGAGAGCTGTGTCCTCTGTTCATCCCTTCTGCCCAAGGTTGGAGGTGCTTCAGTTTGCTGAGGTGCTACGTGGTGCATCCAGCTTATATTGAGAATAAAAACATTTTCTTGAATATGGTTTCACAATATCATATTTGCAACACAGAAACAGAGAGAAAATTCATTGTTCCCCATTGCTACTGAGTAGGGTAGCTTTTGAGGCCATATTTTATATAGTGTGAAGAGAATTTGAAGAAACTTCAAATTTAAATGATGTAATAAAATGAGTTATTGGGTGAAGAAGAGAACCAGCTTGCTAAAAACTGTGCAAAGTAGAAAGGGCAAGGGACAAAAACACAATTAGTTCTTAAAAAATAGGCATTTCTGCTTCACTTCTATTTCTGCTAAGGGGAACTTCAAGAGAAATGACAACACCATCACGACTGAAGATGAGACAAAAGCCAAAATATGATCACATTGAGAGGACAGTCATTCCCTACTATTTGCTAGAACTATTCCCATTTCATAAGCTGATGAGCAGTGCTGTCTGACCCCTGGTGTCTAAAATAAGTACAAAATGTTACAAAAAAATCGAAGCTTCAATTCATTTCATTCAGGCTGACTGCTTTACTCCCTGGGATACTCTTATTTTGCCACACTGGAGATTTCAGACTTGCAAAGGAAATTCTGGCCTGATGTCTCTAAACCAAACAGCAGCAGAAATGTGACAGGAGGCTACGATCTGCCTTTCAAAAGCAGCAAGGGATCATGCTGCACCATCGATTTTACAAAGAAAAGTTTCCTCTAATCCAAAAGAAATGAAAAAAGGAAAAGAAATCAATGGTGTGATAAGGTCTTGTAGTAATAATGATATGGAAGGCTTGGCAGCCACTTAAAAATATCTCAGAATTACAGATTTTTATTAGAGGACAATGGAATATCTTAGGTCACAGTTTTAACAAAAGAAGGAAGGGAAGTAGAAACATAATATTTCTAGATCTAAGCTCTGTTAAGATAGCAATTATTTGTATTCATCCTGCTGAGATTATGCTCAAAAATAACTTCAGAGTAGAATCTTTTGGATGCACTGAAATTAGTCCTACTCCTTTACAGGAGTTTCTTTTCCTTAGAATATTACAGAAGAAATTCCTGAGGATCAAGGCATCTACTGGATACTTATAGATGGCAATATGAATGCTCTTTTTCCATTTAACTTCCATAGCCTTAAGGATGTTTAAATGTGGTACTTGAGTTTGAGCTTAATTTTCATGGCAGCCCCTTGTGTATTCCACTTTAGACTTTTATTGCTCTTAATAAAAAAATTGTCAAGCTGAAGCAAAACATGAAATGACTGCATTTTTTAGCAACACCTTTCAGTTTAGTTTTTCTGGACAAAAGATTTAATGAGTGGAATCACTGTGAGGCAACACAAAACATCAGAAAAGTTTAGTCATACTGCCTCAGGGTGAATTACTGCTGAACAGCCCTGTGGCTTCATTGCCAGAGGGATTAAAGATAAGATATGAGCCATTGCACAGCAGCCAAGCATTGGCAGATGATATGTGCTTCCCAGATCTTAGGGCCTGTCTGATCTCAGAAACAGAGAGAGCAAAAGAGCCACCAAGATTTAGGGAAAAGCAAACTAGACAGAAGAGATTTAAGAAAAATAAAAAATAAATAACAGTGTGGATCTTCTACTATTTCAGGACTGTTTTAAACTGGAAACAGATAGGATGGAAAAGGTCAGGGAACAACAGCCACAGTAACCCTTCCAATAAAAAATACTTCTATAAAGTGGGAAGTCATCCATTGGTCTCCCTGGACAGAAAAGGAGAGGGAAGATTTCAACATACTTTTTAGCAGTGGAGATTGTATTATCATAGAATAACCCAAGTTGGAAGGGACCCACAAGGATCAAGAAGTCCAGCTCCTGGCTCTACACGGGACCACCTGACATCAAACCCTATGTCTGAGAGCACTGTCCAGACGTTCCCTGAACTCCAGCACTGCACCGAGGGCCGTGTCCACAGCCCTGTGCAGCCCATTCCATGCCCAATGCCCTCTAGTGCAGACCCTTTCCCTAACCCCCAGCTGGCCCTCACCTGATGCAGCTCCATGCTGTTCCCTCAGGCCCTGGTACTGTGCAATACTGAGGAGCTGTAGGCTACCATGAGGCCTCCTGTCAGCCTCCTCTGCTCTGGACTTCAGCCACTAGTCATACGTCTTCCCCTCTAAAACCTTCGCCATCTTTGTAGCCCTTTGTGGGATGTTTCTCACTTGGTCCAGGATATTTACGGAGACTATGGAGTCCCATCACTGTTATTTTTGAGACAAGCTCAGTAAACATCAGTGATGTCTGCAAGGCTCTTCAGTGCAGGGGGGTGGTCTCGGCCCAATGTCAGAAAAATTTCAGGAACATTAAAACACTCTACTGTTGTTCCAGATAAGAGACAGAGATACTGCAGGCACCAATTCTGTCATCTGTTCAGTTTCTGAAGCTGGAAGAACTTCACACAGAGCCCAGACGTTATCCACATTCAAGCAAGTTCTGGTGGCTAATGGTTCCCCTTAATTTTTTTAACTCAAAAGGAACCAATACAGGGGCCTTATGACTTCACTTGTATTTATACCTTGAAATGCCAATCCAAGGGCCAAAGGCTATTTTTACTGTTGAGCTTTTCAAGGATTTCTGGAAGTATGTCTCTCTGGCCAGTTTGAGATGTAAGGCAACAGGACCAGCAGGCCAGTTCAACACATAAAGCAGGAAGCTGCAAAGCTGGTCAAAGGTGGAGGCCTAAATTTCCTCACATTTCTCAGCTATAAAGCATTCACTTTTTTTTAAAGTTAACACAACTTTGATCAAAATCAAAATAATGGGTTGTACTGAGTATGTTGAAATAGAACAAGGAGAAAATAAACAAATTCATAGCATGACAAAAAAGTTCAGAAGTCCAAATGTTTACACTACAGTCTGATACATCAACAGCTACAGCCACATGGCCTTCCAATAGGTGTAAGTTTTAGAATGAGTCCCTTAGTATTTGTTGGAAAAAATTCTTAATATTTACCTGGTCAGTTAATCACTGAACCTACTCTCACTGGCACTTTTATAGATCTTATTAAAAATAACAATAATAAAAAAGTCTAATATATTCAGTAAACTGGGTGAGTAACAATGAAAAATCCACTGATTATTTTCCTTGAAAAAATTTACAAGAGAATTTTCTAATCAAACCTATGTAGTTAACTTCATTGCAGTGTCAATGTTTATTCCTGACAAAATATTCTTATATAATAGCATCCAGATGTTCAGAAGTCTTCAAAGAAGTATTCATCCATCTCAAAGACTTTTCAAAGCATCTAAACTGGATAGGGAGGAAACTTAAAATTTCAGCATTAGGACTTAAATTTTCCATGCTTTAATCAATAAAAAAGGCAGGAGATTTTTGTTCTCCACTTTGCTTCTGAAAGAAGAAGTGTCTGAAGGAAGTTTTTGTCTTATATCAAAGAAAACCTTTTTAAAGGCATCTCAGTTATATAAGAACATCCCAGAATACTCATTTCTTCTTTTCCCCTTTTCAATTATTTTGAATCAACTCAAAAGCACTCCAAATTCTCCTATTCGATCCTGGGGTATTTGAAAACAAAAGTAAAGATAAACCTATTCAGATCATGAGAATTATATACAAACTTCTGGCTAATCTGAACTGGAGTCCTGGAAAATCTCAGACTGTTTTCAAAGATGTGGGTGCACACTGCTCTCTTTGTGTTGCTAACTCAAGATTTTCAGACAGAAATCTCACTCTGACTGTTTGTATACAATATTTGCACTACTTTAAAAGCTTGAGGCATACAAGCCTCTTGTGGAAGTGGGAATGGAAATGGTTTACTCCTTACCATCTTCTTTAGTGCGGGTGAAAATTTGTTCACTTCTCACTCCATCTCCAGCTCGCGTGAAAGCCAGCACCTGAATGCTGTAGTTGGTGTATTTTTCCAGACCATCAAGCTCCAGAGATGGTTGTGTAGTTGTGACATTCCTTATTTCTCCTAGCTCTATAGAGTAAGAAGGAAATAGAGTTATTGGCAAGGTCAGTCTTTTCCCAGCTATTGATACCTACTGTGGATATCTTGAAGATTAAATAATGTAATTCTTTATTATTACAAAATAGCAATGGATTATAATAAATGAAACTAAATTCCTTTATATTTGGATTTATTACAGTTCAAAGCAGACCTGTTTTTGGCTTCAAACTCATTTCACTTTTTTTAAAATACAGAGAATATAATTTAATATTTCTAATTATAAAATATTTCAGACAGAACGTATGAGAATAAATTATTTTAAAATACGATGTAAAGCAAAATGAGCCAATTATTTTATAAAGGGTTTCCATTTTTGAAAAAAATAGAGTAACAAAAAAAAAGCCTCTTCATTTTAAAATATGAATCAACTGCTTCTGAAAAGCACTTGATGGCAGTAATACCAGCTAGCAATAGGTTTAAATGTAGTAAAACCAGATTTACTTGCAGAAAGATGATGCACTTCATATGTATTGTTTTTTCAACAAGCTAAGAACTATAATCCATATGGCAAAAAAAAAAAAAAAAAGCTTAGGACATATTTAGGGCAGAAAATAAAGCTGAGAAAAAAAAAAAGATGAAAATTCAGTTTTAAGCACTGCATGAACATCATCTTTTTTTCATCATGCTGTAAGACATCATGTAGGAGCTTAGACATGCAGTGATAATATTCACATAGCAACTGATCCAAATACTACAGTCATCACTGAACATTTAGTTTTAAGTCAGTCATGTCTACATTTTCATGCATGATTTTAATATATTTTTCATTATTAACTTTAAATAAACAAAAGGAATTGGTGGCTTATTTCTGATGTTGCCAGAAGTAGGGATGGGCCCTAGAGTTATACTTCCACTCTGAGTTTCCCTTGTCATACTAACAGAGGTCAGGATTTAAAAGATAACTGTATATTAGAATGAACTGTGACTCTGATGGATGAACACAAAAGAAGGAAGACAGGTCATTGCCCTAGAGCTGCAAAAAATCAACAGAGCTAACAGTAATAAAGGCATGTGCAACTCAAACCAAGAAAGGACCACAAGTAGAATTATTGCCAACATGTGATAAATTGCAGATTAATAGGGTATCTCTGTTCTTTTTTGGTCATTTCACTCATTTTCCACTCAGTGGTTTATTTATTATGCTAATATGCTAATAATGCTAAGGGTACAAAATATAAGCTGAACAGAAGAAGCTGGTATGAAAATAATAAGCCTTTTCCAAAAATATTTCCTTCTTTTGTCTTCAACTGTGATGTTGAAATGTATTGTCAGAATAAAAAAAAAACAAAAAAAGTAAATAACTGGTCAACTAGGTAACAAAGAGAACTAAAATAAAGTACAAGGTTAGGCAGGTGTTTTCAAAGTTTGTATTATCATTCTTTAATAAAGACCCGTTGACTGTGTAAATGAGATGAAATTTGTTTGAGTCATTTTGGGTTACTTTTCAGGTCTATGGAATGTTGCAATCCCATGCTGGAAGCCTTCCCCAAAGGCCTCTCCAGTCAGCTTTGCAATGCTTTGCTGCTGTGTTAAAGTTCTATAGAAGATAGCTTCCTTTCACAGGTAGATGATGCCTTCTCTCAACCAAAGAGTAAAGAAAGTACAGTGCTTTCACAACAGAGAATAAATGATATAATTGCTATATATGGCCTGCTACTTAGTGATAGTTAGAATTGTATTACCTCCATCCAAGAGATTGGCCCAGTAGATAACTCTGAATCCTTGCAGAATCCCATTCAGAGTTTCTTTTGCCAGCGTTGACCAAGAAATAGAAATGGTTTCTGGTGACGTGGCAGTGGCTTGCACATTCCCTGGGGGGCAGCTGGGCACTGAAATAAAATATTCACTATCATTAACTTGATTAATACAACTCAATGTTTACCACATGCATGTATCCAGTTTGAAGAAATGTACACAAAAGAGCTCTCTTCCATACTTGTTAGAAGACACCCCTTTGGCTACACTTTCAATCTGCACTGCTGTCCCACCACCCATTAACTGTCAGTTACATACTGTTAAAAGTGCTAAGCCTTAATTCTTGCTGGAATCCACGTTTCTGCAAGGGTAGCTGATGTCCCTGGAAAGACTTTCGATATATTCCTTTCTCGCTGACTTGTCTTTTAACAGCAGCTTGTCTTTTTTTTTTTTTTTTTAATGTTTTTGTGTTAATTGAAATGTGTCCTTGTGCTGAAAAATACAGAACATACTTTACAAAGAATTTAAAAAAAAATTTAAAGCTCTGTCCCAAATTGCCATATTTCTGAAAAAAACTACTTGTCTCCTCAAATCAGTATAGAGCAGGGGAAGGAAGCAGCCACTTGAAAAAGTATTGAGAAAAATATCAATGGAATATTTTCACTAACATTTAGAAGGAAAAAAAAAAAAAAGTCAGCGAGATATAAAGCATTTTCTGTTGTCTGTTAGCTTTAAAGCAATAACTCCAGTATTAGTTTTTTGATGCTGCTTTAAAAGCTCATCTTTAATTTTGAGAGTAGGCCAAAACTGAGCAAAGACAAAAAGAAATTAAGAAAAACAGATTCTGAAGATAAAAATATTGCACATTATAATTCAGAATATGAGTATGTGTAAATATACTGTTTTCTGACATCTTGCAGTAATATGTCTGGGCCTAGAAATGTTCAGAGAAAATGAAAATCACCAGCCTTCCAGGAAGCATATCCCTCAAAGTCTGCAGCTCTGAAGAATTTTCTCAATTTCCAACATACAAAAAGTCAGATTCTTAGCTGGCACTGACTTCAATACACTGAAAATCTGGCCTATACCATCCATTAGGATTATGTAGAGTTTGCTTTTGTACTCTCCTAAAATACTGAGCCTCTTTTTGGATATGAAAACATTCTCTTCTTCCACTAGAGGACTCCCTCCCATTGTTTGAGAAGTGCATTTTACACATTTTGAAAAACATATCTAAATTGTTTCTTAGATTAGAAAGCTTGCATTTTGGCTGAAATAATTACTTTATTTTTCTCATTAGTCTGGATATCCTTAAAAATACACACATCTCTGTTTAGGGTGACAAGAGATTATGTAATACAAGGGTTCCTGGTTTCCCAGCGGTTTGATTTGGAAACAAAATAAAGCCAACAAAATTAACAGTATCACTTCACCTTTCTGAGTTATAGTTAGCATTTCAAAGTGCATAATGAAGCTGTGATGAGATCACAGAATTTGCAAATATGTAAACACCAGAGTAATCAGCTTCTTAATGAAAGTTATGGTCTTAGTCAATATTATTCACAACAGGATATATCCCATCAGTACAGTTAGCATTTATTTACCTGAGCGATTCTGCATCAGTCGCAATGATAATTGTACATGGCCACTGGCTAAACTCCTCCTATCCACCTACCAGTTGTTTACTACATCTAGCAAGTGCAAAGCCTGGTCTTACATTATTCTGTCTACAATAGGCACTAATTGAGCAGCAAATACACAAGGTAAAAAGAAATAAAGAAATCATAATGTGACTCACAACAGCTGTTTGCCAAGACCTACCATCCTCAAGAGTAGTGGTGATGATTTCCTGAGAAGAAGGTCCTATTCCGGCCCGGTTACAAGCTTGAACTACCATGCCATATTGTGTGAATTTCTTCAGGTTATTCAGGGTATAAACTTCACTGTCCCCTGTGGTATCAATACTGATGATGTTGAACTGGAA
Organism: Perdix hodgsoniae; assembly: GCA_035772895.1. Taxonomy (NCBI): domain Eukaryota; kingdom Metazoa; phylum Chordata; class Aves; order Galliformes; family Phasianidae; genus Perdix; species Perdix hodgsoniae. The sequence goes on along the minus strand of JAPSGF010000036.1, from coordinate 3,916,318 downwards.
ATTGCCACCTGCACTGTATTCCCGATAACCTATCTGGTATCCACGAATAATTCCATTTTGCAAGTGCTTCTTTGGAGCCTAAACAGGATATGAAAAATTACACTTTAAATACATATCTCCAAAGTCAAGTCGGTCCCTTAAAAATTTTGGAATACACAAGATGTCAACTTTTTTTTTTTTTTTACTTTTTTTTTCTCCTTGCAAGCAAGTCTATTTCTAAGCAAATATTCAAAAATTCTCCTTGCTCATGAAATCAAAGCTTTATACAATTATACATAAATTTGAACACGGATTGCTTGAATAGTGCATTCCTGGGCTGAAACTAAGACCATTAAATGGTCATGCAAGGAAAAAATTGAAAAGGAAATGTTTCTTGAATACAATTTAAGTGTGTTATATTTTGTTCTCCTATCAGATGAATCAAAATTGACTTGCTAATAGTATATTTGCATTACAGGCATACCATTTCCTACTAACAGTGGTTTTGCTAGAAGTCCCTACCATTCACTCACTAAATCTTTAGTAGCACATTTATTGATCTGTTGAAAGCAGTTAGGTATAGTTTATTGAGTCAGATGTATTGGGATATTTTTATACTCTGCTTTGAAATATGCTTGTGTTCATTCAGTGTGTATTGTAGAAAGATGACTAGATAATGAGTGCTGAAAGCAATAATGAATTGGAAAGCAGGGATTTGCATAATGAATAGCTAGGAAGACAAGGAGTAAGATATCTGGCTTTCAAAAACATGGACAGTACAAAAATTGTTAGCCATAATTATATATGGTAGTTTTCAGTCAAAGGAGAAGATTCCTTGTATCTTAACTAGTGGAAACAATCTGCATTCTGCAGCAAAAAATACTGTCAGTAAAATAAGGCTTGGCAAATCAGGGGAAAAGGCTGTTATTGACACAAACACCTTTTATGATTTTATTTAGTTAGTAGTGAACTAATTTCAGTATGTGATTATGTTCCTGGCTGATATTCCAATGAATGTTAGATGTAATTAGTACAAACATTTTAAGGTAAAGTTTATAATCCACGGACATAAAGCTCTTCTAAATCCATCAGCCTTCTTCCAAATTCACACCAGATACCACCAACCTCATCTGTTCCACTGACCCATACAAAAGGTCACGGTGATGCAGCTTATCAGAGAGAAACTTTAGATGAGTTTCACTGGCATAGGCAGCAATTTCTCTTGTTACTATATCCAACTAAATGTACTGAGAAACTCTCTCTCAAGACTACTTTTTTCTGCCACAGGACTTGTCTGCTTCAGCATGTTTCTCATCCACTGGAGCAAAGGCTCACTCGAGCTAATAAAGCCAGCACAGAATTTTAATTTTATCCACTACAAATAAATCATTGCTCTGCAAAAATCAGCACCTTCCTCATATTTAACAGGAATCACTGGATGGATCTTATTGTATTAACTTTCCAGACGCTTTACATTCTTCCTTCCTGCTGCCTTCAGAATTTCCCATGTTACTTTAGTTCTTCTGTTACTGATAAGCTCTCTGCATACACAGCGCTGTCTGCTCAGCCATAGGTGACCAAATTAGGACTCAGCATGCAAAAGTCCTGCAGTTTCAGGACTTGAACTCCTTCTAAGGAGCACGATAAGGATTAGAATTGCTTTTGGAATCTAACAGAAAAATTGTTTCATGTTAGAACAGTTCCGTGTTTTGTTGTAAATAAAAAACTTCTTTACAAAGATGTCAGTGCACTGTCAGTCTTGAAAAGAAGAGGCAACAAAGGCTGAGCTAACATAATCTAAATATTCCAAATTGAATAAAGGACAGTCAGCTTGGACAAGGTAATGAACAACTTGAATGTCAGAGGTACAGGAGCTTTAAGACAATGTTGCAGGTAACTGTCTCTTTTCTGAATGTGCAAAACTCTGGAGATGCCAGTTTAATAATTCCCGGACATCACTTCTCTCCACTAATGTCAGATTCCACCATACCTTGGCAAATTCTCAACAGCTTGCAAAGAATATCTTGTCTCTAATATTAGCAGGAGCTCGTTGTGGTCACAAGGCCACAAATGAAACACTCTCATGCATTACCATAGGAGATTTTTGAACAAAAGCCATTGCCACAAACACACTGAACCTGCAAGCTACACATATAAAAATATGCTCCACATAATGAGGAATATTTGTTCTGTGAACGGCACCCACTACTTCCTGCCATATACAGTACACATTAAGATACTGTGTATTCATAAACTATAAGGCATGCATTGTATACCAAGAAAAGTGAATGTACACCTTTTACACAATAAAAATAAAGAACTATACAACACGCACACACATATCATACTGTAAAACAGATGGAACATAATGATAAAATTGAATCATATATTTACTCTGCATTGAAATATTCTCAGAGCAGGACTACAGCCAAAAAAGCCTTTTCACTGGGAATTCTGTAATTATATACTTTCTCATTTTGAATTGGAATAAAACAGTGAATTTTGAATTTTTTATGAAACATCTTTATAATTGTTTTAGATCAGAGGCTTTTTCTTTAAATAAAATATAAACTTTTTTTTTTTCTCTTCGAAACATTACACAGTGCAAAAAAAGCTCAAAGTCACTTCAGAGTATTGAAATGTTCTGCTCCACAAAAAATTCAAATGCTCCCTTTAATTACTATCTAAGCAATAAGTAAAAAAACCTTCATTGTGGATTTACTCTCTGCACAAATAAATCATACTTGATATCTACATCTTCTTCTTTATATCCCCATTTTTAGTAAAAACATCAGTGAAACAACATTTATCCATAGAAAATTGTTCATGGGGAAAAATACTGTTAACTACATCCGTAGTCATAAAATATTATTAAAAAGTTTCTGGTGTTGATTTTACTTCTTTTTCCATAAAATGCAATATATGTAAAATAGAAGACCAATGACTTTTGTTAAGTATACATTCTGTAAATGTAAATGTGTACTCTAATAAAGAAGAGAATGAATATTTCACACGCCTAAACTGAATGTTTTCTTTTACTTAATAAAAAGTATTACAAGGAAAAATAATGATTATTTTCATACGTTGTCCTAAACAAGAGTTCCTGTTTAATTCACATTTTTTCTGCATCCTTTTGAACTCCAAAAATACTGAGGGTTAAAAAATTCAGTCTGATCTACAACATTGTATAAAGACACACAGAAGTGGAATAGAACAGAACAGTTCAGTTGGAAGGGCCCTTCAGAGAACATCAAATCCAACTGCTTGACCACTTCAGGTCTAACAAAACTATTGAGGGCATTGTCCGAACGACTTTTGGACATTGACAGGCATGGGGCATCGAACACCTCTCTAGGAAACCTGTACCAATGTCTGACCACTATCAAAGGAAATAAATTTTTTCTAATGCCCACTCTGAACTTCCCCTGGTGCGGCTTTGTGCTATTTGCTTGTGTTCACTGTGTTCACTGGTTACGAGGGAGGAAGGATTAAATAGATGGGATTAAACAGACCTATAAAAGCTTGCTTAACTGGAATTTTCTAATAGGTGGGCTAAAAGAAACATTAGCGGAAGATTAACAATGGAAGTAAACTGCAGAAATAGAATTTAGTACAGGACAAAATGTAATTGATCTATTATTGTCTTCTTTTGCTGTTACTAGCACCGTCTGCATTTAGTAAGGTTTGTCAACTTTAAGCATAAGCATGGTTCACAAAGCCTCACAAACTTCCAAACAAAAATGACCAGGCTATTAATTTCTGCATCATGAAGACCTACTACAAATGCCAGGATTCAGCAGAACCATAGAACTTCTTGGGGCTGTGTTAAGTAATGGATCAGAAGTGAGCTGCCCAGGACAGAATAGCAAAAATTTGAGGAAAGTGAATGGCTTATTCCTGGCTTGTCATTTCTTAATTAGGGGACAGCTGTTACAAACTGTCATTCAGGAAATAATTCTTCCAGTAAAGGTGGTACTAAGTGAGCACTAATCCTTCAGGAAGGTAGCTCAGTACCTCACTTTTTTCCTCTAAAGAGCTTCCAGGTCAAGGAAAAGAATAGAATTTGACTGCCTCCTTTACCACAGAGAAACATAGCACCCATCTGATGAGCTGTCCTATGACCAGATAAAGTAATGATTGTAAATCAAGACAAATAGCTTTCAAGCTGAGCAAGCATAGGCTTGAGAGTACAAAGAATGCAATGAACAGAATTTCAGTGCAGACACAATGTTGCCTTTTTCTGTTCATCCTTTCACAATCAGACCTCCAGAGTTTCTGCTGCTTGGAAAACAGCACCTAATGGGGTTCTGTGGCACAATGAGATTATAGGATTCCCCTGGCTAGAGGACTTAGACCCAGAGCAGCTCACTATGAAAGCACCTCTTGTGTTACTTGATCATGCACCATTCACTGACAGTCAATGAATTAAAGATCTACCATCTTGTTCATTTGGCACATGTACAAACATTGCGGTGCTGTCAATGCACAGCCCTGGCTGTGGTGGAACAAGAGGCAGACAGCAGAATTTTGCAAAGTCAGATTTAACACAGATTGGATTTATGGGAATAAGACCTTGGAGATTCACAGGAGACTATGTGCTCTTTGCAGTCTGTGTGTGCAATCTGATAGCACTGTCTGTAGCAAATGCCAAATGTCTAGCCAGCACCTGAACAGTGTATGGTACCATATTCACATGGGATCAAAGTTCTGGGAGCATGGACTCCTCTTTCCTGATGTGGATATGTGTTGCAGGCACAAGCATCTCACAGCTTAGACTCATTCCAGTTATGTAAATCTCTCTCTACACTCAGCTCATGAGACTCGCTGGGACAACTGAGTATATATTCAATATAGACCTCATTTCTGTGGTTATTTTGTTATATCAGACACCTGACATTTACAAATACATGTAGTTTCAAACATGATCTTGAGAACTGTTTACACATAAATCAAACTCTAGCTTCTCTTTTCATGTGCTTTTGCTTTCTAGAAAACACCAAGAGATTAAGGTATTAGATTGTAGCTGAAGTGGTGTGGAAGTAAGATATTGAACCATATTTTAAGCATGTTGTTGAAATATGGATGTGAAAACTTTGCTTGTCCTGTGGCTGTCTGCACATATCTACATCTATAAAGTGTAATGGTAAATCTTCAGAATCACAAAGGACATCTATAAATTGCAGTAGTAAACCAGCGTTGCCTATCTTCTGTCGTTGCTTTTGAAAATCTCTTCCAAATTGAACATTAAAAAAGCAAGAAAAGCCTTTCAATCTGCCTACCCACACAACCATAAAAGAAGGGGAAAACAATAAAACAAGTTCATGCATAGAAACTTGGGTGTTATAGTTGGCTAGATATGATGGCACTCACGTTTCCTGAATGCTTTAAAAAGGCAAGAACCCATTAAGCATTTATTTTGGTTGTTGAAAATCACTGTACATTCTGCATTACTTCAATATCCTTTTGCTCTGCTGACAGCATTGAACTTTAAATTGTTGTTTTATTTATAGCTTTTTGAAGTAAATTATTATGTATCCCTTCACCCATCAAGTAACCCTGTGCCTAGTGATCAGAAGCCTTTGTTTTGCTGGAAAACACAAAAATACTGTCAGAGATTACATTCTCGATTGTTTTTATTTACCTTCCAGGTGACCCTAATGCTTTGTGAAGATATAGGCTCAAGCTGAACATCCTGGGGTGGACCATCAGGAGCTGGAAGGAAGGAAGAGAAATACATCAAGATTACCTTCACAGCACAAAGAATTCTGCACTTTCACATGCTATGTTACCATATTAACACAGTAGTATCACAAAGATTTGTACTGTGACAGTGTCATATGGAAAAACTGCTGCTTTGATCAAAGAAAACCAGACCTTCATATCTTAGTCATTTGGGTGCCATCTCCAAACAACAGTAGAATTCAACACATACTAAAATGGAGCAACCTGGAGAAAAATTAAGAGTGAAATAGAATTTTCTTGTCTAGTGACATGTTCGTGATTCTATTCCATTTTGTAGGTAAGCAAGATGCATTTTCATGAGTCAGAATACAGTAGGTGATAGCAAGGCAGCAGAACCTATTTAAAAGCAGGTGAGATAGGAACTATCAGTCAGCCTTCAATATTTCACAATTTTCAAAGTAACCCCCCCCCCCCCCCACCTTTGTTCATTATAGATTGAGGACATATAGTCAAATACTACACATTTTATATATGAAAACCTAACAATTTACTCTGCTCCCCTCCCCTTGACTAATGTAGATATTCCAGTCTGGAAAACAGACAAAAAATAACTATCAGATGGAAAAAAACTCCTGCTAAATAAAGAGAAGCTTCATCTACTATTGATAAGCTGCCAAGGGTATGTGCAATGCTTTAAAGAAAACCCTGAGACCTGCTTGTCAGCTGGACAGCTACAAAGCAGATCAAGAGTTGGTTAGGTTTGAATGGAGAGGTGTGAAATAAATTATTTGCTCAGGAAGATAAATCATTGCAAAAGAAAGAACCAAAGAAAGAAATGAAGTAATCTCAAGCTGTTCCTCTAGAGTTCCTTAGATGCAGTGTGGCCTTAATAAAAGGTATTAAATTAAGTTTAATATCATGACAAGGGAAGTAAAGCAATAAAAAGGGAGAGAAGGGGCTGTTAGAGGTGGAGCAGCAGTAAATGACAGCTATATTGATAGTAACCAACATTTTGCTTTAACTGATGAGAGTAGAAAGACTCAGAATGCAGCTTATAATATATTTAAGTTATTAAATATGCCTTGCTCTGAACCATTTTTGTCTGTCCTTTACAGAAGTAATATTCACAGATTGAAAGAACTTTATTTCTATTCCCCTTACAATCATGAACAGGAACTAGAGGACAAAAAAATTCACTGACATGAAACGAGGCCTCTATGAATTTCTGAATGTTGTCCTTGATTCTGTCCCCGCTGCTCACAAATACAAATACCATTTCTCTGGGAACATTATGATACAGTGGAGTCAGAGCAAAGTATTACATTCTGAAAAAGGGTTTTAAAATGCACTGCTAAAAAACTTTTCCTTGAAATACCGCAGAAGTCCATACAGACCTGAGTAGTTAACAGCTCCCAGCACACATGGTGAAATGTTCATGTTGAATAAGAAGTCATTTATTTTACATACTTAGCACTGTACAGAGCTTGTGACAAAGACATGAGCCAGATACCTCAGCTTCCTCTACTGACTTTAGTATTAAACAGTTTAAAAGGTTTTGCTTTCTGACAAGCAATAGTGCACGTGTGTACTTACAGTGTACTTTCCAACACAGGAACTAATTGTGTTTGTATAGAGGAAAAGGTGGGGTCTATAAGCTTTGGGATCATGAGTAGCTGTGGAAAAGTACAAAACTATGTGCTCAACTATCGTTTCGCTGCAGAGACCTCAGGTTACAGTAATATGTGATAAATAATCTGCGCCCATGCAAATGGCACTGTCTGAGTTGTTCAGTTTTTCTGTTGCCTTTCCTCTCCCTTTATTTTGCTCTCTTCTCATTACCTTATCATTACCTTACCCTTATTCCCTGTGCTCATACGGTTTTCCATGTGCTATTGTAAAAGCAGAGAACAGAGGTAAACAGTGATCAAAAAATGATAATCCTGTACACCGCACACCACCTGCACACATACTTTGCCTAGGCCTGACCCTCCCTCACCCAATTGTTTCCTAGGTAGATCAGTAACTTTTGAATACAGTTCCACACTGCTGGTCTTTCTCTCCTTATAGACAGTTCCTTTAAAGACAGTGACAAAAGGATCAATTATTCTGAAGCTTAGTTACAAAGAACTGAATAAAATGTGATGCAGGGTGGAACCTTAGCTCAAGAGGAAGCTGTTTCTTCATTTCAAGGTCAGCTGCTGGTTCTCACAATTTAATTGTCATTTGGGAAAAACTCGGCAAGTAAAAAGTATTTTGAGAATGGGTGAACAACAGAGAATGAGAGAGTAGACCCAACATCCCACAATCTGATGTTTACAGACAAAGAAAGATGGGCATTTTGTGGACACAGATCATACAGGATGGAAGAATAGATAATCTGTTTTCTACAGTGATTTCATATTTTCATTGAACAAAGAAAGAAAAAAACCACAATGAAATGAGAATTATGTTGCGAACTATTTACCTTTAATAAAGCTTTATTCTGAAATATACGTATACATGGGAATACTCTTCATTCTTTTTCTTCTATTAGGATAAAAAGTAACACTTGATGAAAGAACAGATGCAGCTTGTGTTGCCTCCTGTTTACTGGGTTTTGCACTGAAAGCCCAGGTGTCCTATTCTTATTCAGAAAGTCCCTTGGAACGAAGACCACGTTCTCCACACACAGGGTATATTTTGGGTAGTTTCACCCACAGTGAAAATAGGGGGAAATTACTGAGTTGAATTCATATGAACTGGACTGAAAATCTATCACCAAGTGTTTAAAGTCTGGGCCAACAGGAATCTTCAAAAATAAATAGGGTTTTTCACTACCAGGGAACTGTCACCCAAATATCTGCATTATGTTTTTCCTCTCAAAATCCCCAGTGAAAAAAGCATTTTAGACTTTAGCTTTTCTTCTATTTTATCTAAAGTTAGCATGATAAAAACGTTTTCAAATGCAAATGATCAAGTTTTGATCTGGTCATGACTTTTCAGAGTAACTTTATCCAGTTTCAATGGGTTGTGTTGAACCTGCTTGGCCGCTTTCACCAGCACACTTCTATATCTCATACAATAGCATATATCTGGCAGAAGTATTTACATCCATACAAAATTTTAATTTCTAGTTACTACAATAGAGATCTGTAGCCCTCTTCTTCTCATCCATAAGTCTTATCCACTGTTACCTGTAACATTCAGAACTTGTCACGTGTGAGCATGCACAAGGCTCCACTGCCCTTACCACGCTGCCATTTCTCCTAGCCCTGAGATACAAACAGTTTTACAAGATGGCAGTTTTAGAGTACAGAAATGAGAGGCTCCAGATATTGAAGTGAAAATGCAGGCACGGTCCTCCTGCTACAGAAACCTGTAATGATGTAGAAGAATACATGGACCAAAGAACAAGGGGAATGGTACTAACTAATGAAAGATGACTGACTTGCAGAGTAATCAGAAAGCTACTTGATGGGAGCTTTGAGGGACGTAATAGACAAAGGAAAATTTTTTTTCATGGGGATTAATGTTTTCAAAACAAGGCAGCTTGCATTAGTTATCTATACTAAATGTATACTAAATTAGTTACCTACCTGTATTATCTGACCATCTAAGAAAAGACACAGGATGCATAGGGCCTGGGCCACCACTAGAAGTATAATGTTGACTGAGATGCCTAACTGTAGATACATGTGCCTTTTCCAGAAGTTGAAAATTTGGAGCATAATGTCTTCTGGCCACTAGATGCCACTAAATAGCTTTTATTATAAACCCTAATGATGAACTGAGAAAAGTCACTGTGTTTTATGGGAAAAATTCAGTATTTCTTCTGATGCAGCAACAGCAATATAAGGAGCATTTCAAGTAAAGAATCCTCTAATCGAAGAACAATAATTTTCACGATTACGAGTACGATTCAGATGCTACAAAGCCAGAGAGTACCTGCTTCATCTGTCGTGATGGTGAGCTCATTGCTGGCCTCACTCTTGCCAATGCGATTCTTGGCATACATCCGGATGTTATAAGTTGAGGAAGGGTGGAGATCAATGATGGTAGCTTGGTTTAGCTGAGGAGAGACATCTTTGGTTCTCTGAACAGAATCCCAAGAGTCTATTTAATAAGAGATTAAAACAAAACAGACAAATAGAACATAACATTAATGTTATTGACACAATTCTGCAGTTAAGCTATCTCATACAGCAGGATATTGCCCCTGATGAAATGACCTAGAAAACTCCCAGTGCTACAAACAAAAACCAAGTGATCACATTTCTTCACAGCTCTCCCAGGTCCTACCAGTAAGATGCTGTGAAGAATGGGATTTCAGCCCAGGGAGCACCAGCAAATCTGAGAGACTGTCTGCTCTGCTTCCTTTTTATTTGTTTGTTTGTTCATTTATTTTAAGAGATGGTGAGAGCAGCACTAGACATGGAGCTCAGCACCTTCCAGAACTGATGCTATTTTCCTTACTTGTTTGAACACAAGAACACTTTAACACAAGGGGATTAAAAACCTTCTTATTTGTTTATATATATCTGTAAAAGAAGGAGCATATTGTTTATATTTATTGCTACTACCCATTTGTTTGTTACACTTTTTAATAAGTTCTCCAGACATATAACAGGAATAAGGATGGAAACTGGCTAAACACAGTAACCCCTCCATTTCATCTGTGCACATTCTTTCTGCAAAAAGAAAAACAGAATCTTTTTAAAACATCCTCATATCTCTTATGAGTAGCCATCTATCTTTTTTTTTTTTTCTTACTGCAGCCAATGTTTTTCCTTTAACCTCTGCCACATCCTAGGGGGGATGTCGCTGGAGGCTCTGCAGCAGTGTTTTACAGTATGGGTCACTGTAGGCAAGATCATGCGAAGCTCAGCAAATAAGACTAGTTTAAAAATAGAAAGCTCACTCAGATACACAATATTTACACATACTGTGTAAATTCTTTAGCTGTAGATTGCTCACAGAAATTGTCACAATGTCATCTGCAGTTTCACTTGTTACAGGGTTGTTGGTTGGTGTTTTTTGTTTGTTTTTTTTTTGCTTGTATGTGGCTTAATTTACCAAGAAAACATTTAGGAATCAGACATTTAAATGCTAATCAAATGTACTTGAATTTACTTTCATGTGTTAACTGAGATTTCCAAAACTACCTCTGTAGAATATCTTTGGAATCTGTAAAGAAGTTACTTGCAGGGAACACTACTAAAACTTTCTTTCACTTTATTATTATTAAACTCTACAGAATTTCCTGAATACACTAATAATCAAGTGTTGTCCTGCACTTTAAGTCATAAAGCTTGACACTCTTACCTAAAATATGTCATTTACCAAGTGCCACAGTAACCAGTTGCTCACACCTCAAACCAAACCCTTCACAGGAGAGTGCAAGATCCCCATAATGTACAAAAATTAGAAGATTTGAGACACTATTTGGTTAAGAATTAGCTAGAAATGAGAGGCTCTCTATAGATAAGGCTAATGAACATTATGTCTTTGTAGATCCTAGAAAACAGGAGAGGTGATGAGGTGATGAGATGATCTAGAATGTGGTATGGTGACACCCAGGCACTATCCTCAGCTACTAAGAGAATCCTAGACCTGGTTAGCATGGAAACCAGGGATTTGTGAGAGGTCATAACAAAATCTGGGCAGCTTTTAAGCTTGCTAGCTGTAAGGGAAAATCTGTGCTGAACCACACAGTGGTAGTGACACTGGTTATTTCAGTATCCGTCAGAAATCTTGACCAACAGTTATGTCCGAAGTTCTACAAGCAACAGAATGAGATTTTGTTTCAAAGTACCATGCCAACAGGAAGGGAATTGAGAAGAAAAAGAAGATATAAACACTTTTGTTTTGAAGAATTTGTTAAGTTTCCCTTCACTTAGATGATAGACTCTTTTAACGTTATCCATATATTAATAAATTGCTCAGGTTTTCTATTTGTTGTTTGAAATACTGACCTCTGAGTGGTAAACTTCTGTAGTATAAACTGTTAAAATCAGAGACATGGATTTTAAAATTCTTGTGATTTTTTTTGTAGATTAAGTAATGGCACAGCATGAAAAAAAGGGACTAAAACTCACAGTCTTCTGTACTGCTAAATGTAGGCTCTGAGTGTTTATTTATGACTAAGACATAGATTCCAGGACTACATTTTGATGCATACATCCTCTTTTTGAAAGGGAAAACAAATCAAGAAAAGCAATCACTCCCAACTGAGTCAGTCTGTGGAAAAATTAATCAATTTCTCTCCAACACTCTTTTCAGATTTGGTAAAAACAAAACAAAACAAAAAGCTCAGAAGAAAAATTGTTAGCTTATTTTTTCTTTGGCAAAGCCTAATACCTGAAAGCAAGAAAATATTTTTAGAATTGACTATTAGTTGTTTGCCTTTTTTTTTTTTTCAGTTGCTTAAAAATCTACTCAATTAAAAGATTGAAAATGCACAGAAAACAAATTGCAACAGGCTAACAAAAACAAACACACCAACAAAAGAGAAAAGTAAGCCTGGAATTCTTAATTTTTATCCGTCTCTAAAATGTCACTTTCAGGCATTTCTCAGTGTTACATAGAATGCACACTGACACAATGATTTATGAAAGTTTTACGATTTTATGAAAACCAGCAGCTTCTCGCCCGTTCCTAAAATAAAAGTTGAAGCTTTGGGATCACTCTTCAGAAGACTAATAGATCTGTTTGCTCTTCAATTCTCATTTCAGGAAAATGAGTGCCCCTTCCCACGCTGGGTGAGGAGTTGCCTTTGCCTTCGCTGCCATCTAGTGACACAGTCCTGCACTGCACCTGGCTGCAAAACCGTCCTGAGGGAGCAGGGAGCACAAGGAAGCACAAACTACTGTCCTCTGCCTCCAAATTCGGTCCTAAACTGAACTGATGTTCAGACTGGACCTCAGTTTTCCACAGTGGGATCAAAAATAGGAAGGGTGAGGAGACAGGCATAAAGAAACACCGACAAACCAGTTCTCATCTTCAAAATATTTGCACACTTCAGATGGAAAGATCAGATAGCTACACATCAATGGTATCAATGAAGGGTCAGGTCTGAGTGTCACAGGCACATTCCTGTATGGGTACTGTGTCTAAGTACTGAAATGACCTGAAATATTACGCTTCCACTGTTCATATGACACCTGCACTGCAACTAGACCATAAATACACATCTACATATACAAAGAGCAATTTCACATTCCTTCTAGAGGGTATTTAATTGGTCTTCATTACTAGCTAGTATGTTAGGGGTAGACAGGATGTCTGAGTTTTGTACCGTGTAGCAAAGTCCATGCATGATATGTGGTCACCTAAACATTCTCTGATACAGAAAAGTTTTGCAATTTTCCTTCTTGAAAAATCTAGAGATGCATCCTGCTGTACACCCATTTCTGCGCCCTCAGAGTGATTAACACACATGGAAAATTTAGCTTTAGGTACAGAATAAAAATCTACTTTTATTTGCACTACATCACCCTGAGCAGACTTGTCTAGTACTTGATCTAGCACTTGGCAACCCTGCCTGTGTCAGGAGGGTTGGAACCTGGTTATCATTGAGGTCCCTTCCAAACCAAGCCATTCTATGATTCTATGACCCTATGTCTGGAAAGCACTTTCTGGAGTCAAGTAATTATACTAGAGTTATACCATCTGATGAAGGGAGAAGCAGTGAAAATAAAAATACTATACCTTCTTGTTTGTGAAGAAAGTCTGGAAAAATGAACTATGCAACAGAGAAATATTTTCCAGCAACAACAGAGAGCTTAAGACACAGCCCTTGTCACAGTTAGGCAGAAGTTACCTCTAGGAACATTGTTCTGGAGTGCTTTCTGGGCTGTATGAGCAAGGAACACTATAGGTTACAGAAGAGTTCTCACCATCCTACTAGCAACTTGGTACCTGTTGAGGTATATCTGTAAGACCATGAAGCAGAAGCTTTTTGCCTTTGTTTTCTCTAAGAGAGAAAAGTGGACCTCCTAGCTGTTTAGTGCAGAGAAGGACCATGTTGCATCATCCAGTCACCTCTATACCCTATGTGGTCCCCATGTCACATTGTGAATTAGACTACGTGCTGACTCTTGATGCCTGTGCTTCCTGGTTTTGCACATCGGGTTTCAGTTTATCTTGAATGCATTTGTGCTGTCCATGAATGGATAACAGCTGAACAATTGCAACACAAATGAAGAAGGCAAAAACAAAACAAAACAAAAAATACCACACAGAAGTCAACAGTCGCTTACAAAGAGTGAGCTAGGATTGGGTAGATCTCATTCAAATGTAATTGCTAAATACTGCTTGTCATATTAATTCTCAAAATGCTAATTATTTTGGCCGTGCCTCTCTTCATGTTCTCCCCTGGCTTTGGCACAATCCAATTTGCTTGTTAGTCAGATCGATGTACAAAGGCCTCTCACCAGATAGTAGGAGTGAAAAGAACCATCTAGCAAAAGACATTTTGTCAGAGAAGTCATGAAGATTGAACATTTCATACCTCGTTTGATGTCCCACATTACAAATAGAATTGTTTAAACCAGGAGAAGTTTTAAGTAACCATTTCAGTGCTTTGTCGTCTTAATAATTATGAAAAAAAATTGTGAGCAAGAATTTTAAAAAAAATGATCTTAGTTTCTCCAAACATTCAGCCTCAGATTTTATAAAAGAACGTTTCTGTTGTATGTAGTGAGATAATCTGTTCTTTACAGGATATGTTCTCAAGTATTTACCTTCATACACATGGAAAAAAGTATAAATTCCAAAAATTGCTCTGGGAAAAAGGTTTGGGTGGAAAGAAAGGAAAAGAAACTAAGAGACAACAAAGCTTGGGAACTTTTATGCATGTTCCTTTACGGCATCCTTGCCTAGTTCGTATCTCCAAAGCTTCAAGTCTTCAACCACAGACTCAGAGGGGAGTTTCTACATATAATCTCTCAGTTACCATGTTCACCTGAACATTATCAATTTCATGTAGAAAGCCATGCTAAAATGGTGATTGATAATTTAAGACTTTTACTTAACAAAGTAAAGCAGAAAGGAAATACACAGCATAGACAAATGAAGGATAGTAAAGATGGTTAGTAGAATATGTTTTTAGTTTTTAGATTTCAGAATTTTATGAACAAGAACATTTTTACATCTCAGAAATAAAAAGAGAAGACTATAAAAACACTACAGCTTCTTACATAAACTGAGTGCTTCACTTAAACCTCCCATCAGAATTCCTATGTCCCTTTAAAAATAGAGCAACAAACTCCAACAAATGGCAGTACAATATAATTACTCAGAGTCTTTTTAATCATACTTAGAATATGACAATGTACTTCCATTGCAATCTCTCTTCTCAAAACATGACCCCAGGGCAGTGCTTATCATTGTGCTTAATTTTAAATATGATCCCACATCACAAATATGTTTCCAACATAGCTTGAATATTTTTTAGATTTCAACAGAGAACAAACATTTTGTGGCTTAAGAAAAAGTTGATTTTAAAACATCTACCCAAACAGGAATATTTTTCCAAATTGAAGAGTTGTATTTTTTTTTTTTTCATGGTAATCTCACTCATTTTCTTAGATGTTCACTGATATCACTATAGGGTGACCTAGCAGAAAGGTTTATGCTTGCACTGCTCTTATCCTTCAGAGTATTTCTTACATATTACTGAAAACTCAGTGTGGTGCTTTAGCAAACAAGTACACAATTTTTTTCAACTAGAAATTATCGTAAGTATCTATGTTCACTGCTAACCTTCCAGGCAAGATGCCATGTATTCACATATTGATAGAAAATAGGAGAAGATGATTTATAAAGGCAGGTGTTTTTCTATAGGGTGAAATAGAAAATAATAATCAAAGAATTCAAATGGAGAAAAGATAGGGATCTAGAATCAGCTAGTAAAATCATCATTACCAACTATCATTTAATGTGTCTTTTTTTTAATAACAAAATTTGCCCTTCTCACTTGTCTCTTTCTCAAGTAAATGAAAAAAGCAGCAGTTGTAAAACATAATGTCATTACTTCCAAAAAACAGACAACAAATGATGACAAATTTGACTGTGAAAGACCAAACAAACCACAGTAAAATTTTCCATCAGGCATTTTCAATTTACGGATTATCTTTTACAATACAAGTGCAATGATGAAGAGAGTGACAGGGATTACTTCAGAGGAAGATTATTTCTTACCTGACTTGTTCTTGCATTCAATATCATAGCCAGTGATAGGGCTGTTTCCATCAAATCCCATGGTCCATCTGAGGGCAATGCTACGTGCTCTCACCTCTCGGATTTCTATCTCAGGAGGGTCAGGGGGCTCTGAGTAAACACACATACAGAGTTTCGGTCAGAGGAAAGTTCATGTCAGTAATAAGATAACACTAATGAGCGTGGCACTGACACGGCTTACTGGAGGTAAGCTTTCATGCTGAATTCTCCAGTCACTCATTAGTACCCCAGGCCAGTTAATCACTCAATGAAGAATACCCAAGAGAGGAACTAAAAGGTTCTTTTCAACTAAGACTCACTGATGTAATATTGAACACTAACTAATGTTTAACCTTCTAATATGCAACATATAGCTGCATTTCCTTAAAAGTTCTCCAGATTGGACTGAGAAATATTTTTGCCTTGAACACTGTATTTTACAGATACTTCTACAGTTTCTACATAAAAGCTGGTGATAGAAATATTAATACTAAACTAGTAAATTAATAAAGTAGGAAAGGGAGGAAGAATTCTGCCTCTTGGAGTATGTTTAAAGTCTTAATTTATTAACGATTGATTTTATGAGCATTTAAAAGCCTTAACTACACTATAATCTCTTTCTACCTCTACAGAATTAAGGATGAAATAACCAGCATTTGCACTGAACATAGTGTCCTTTTAAATTGTCAAGGCAGTGTAAAGGAACTCAGGTGTAATTGAGAGCCTGACCCAAATTCTACCTGAATTTACTGATAGGGCTGCTTCAGGAGTGGACTGGATGACCCTTGTGGGTCCTTTTCAACTCACGATATTCTATGATCCTGTGATTAAACATTCAGTGAAATCTGCAGATGTCTAAAAACATATTCTACTAAATCTAGAGTGAGGGAAAAGAAATTTGCAAGTTCTGGAGACTGGCTGTGTTCATGCTCAAAGGCATACAACTGCAGGAACAAGCATCACAGAAGTAAGCAGTGGCCAATGGCCAAGTCCTGCCTCTGCTCTGCATCTCAAATACTGTCACCTTGGCTGCTCCAGAATTTGTTGTTTGCCTGAGTGAAATCCCGCAGGAGGGGAAACCCAGCCCCAGGCAACACAGGTTCTTAGAGCTTGTGCTGTACAGACTGATTAAAATTTATTTTGACTGATTAAACTTGAAATATTTTGTTTGTCAAAACATAGTAGGTTTAATAAAATCAGATTGTTTTTGCTTTAGTGGGTTTCTAAGCACATTTGTTCTTTTGAAAACAATGCAACCCTCTATCCCTTCCCCCAAAAGTAACCCTCATGTATCTATGTTAGTTTTAAATATCTTTAGTAGATCATCAGCTAGTGTATTTAAGAAAAAGCTATGCTTATTAATTTATACCAATCTAGAAAGACTCTGGAGCTTATCCTTTGTTTTAATTTGTAATGCTGGAAAAATGAGAGACTGAGAATCTTAATTCAGCTCCTCATTTCTTTGACAATGAGGAATATGCTTAATTAGGAACCAGGGCCTCCCTCCCCCAACAGATTTCTGAGCATGGCATACACTTACTGTACTACAATAGCTGTGTATTTTTCCTTATGTTGTCCTCTTCCTACCTTGCACAGTGAGCTGAATTATTCCACGATCCTCCCCATAAGAATTGATGGCATGGCAGGAAAAGAAGCCAGAATCTTCACGCACAGTTGGCAAAATCTATAGGTGGTTTGAAAAGAAGTGATTGATTGAACAACATGCAGAGAAAATAAACCAACAGCTTTTCTGTGTGGTGCAAGAAAAATTGTACAAACTGTTTTATTTGACAGTAGTAAATAGTTATATTCTAACATACATATGCACAGTAAAGCATCCAAAACAGTAAGGCTTATCAAAACTAGCAACACTTGGGTTGAGTAAGCAGGCTATCAGCTCTGCATGTGTAGAGTGGAGTTGGAGCATCACCTATTCCTGTTGCTTCTCATTAGGAGCCTTGTTTCCAGTCACTCGTAAGTTTGCCAAGCATTTAACAGTTGGCTGAAATTTTCCATACAAAATGGTGCCTCCTGCTGCCTCCAAAATTTTCCAGTTACTTCTGAAAATAACTCAAGTGGCTGAAGTCTGTGTGGAGGAAATAAAGGTCCAAACACTGCTGGTGAACCCTGCAGTATTCAGCTTGATGCCTCATAATAAAATTTGTGTGGTCTTTCTTTTCAATTTGTTATTTAACAACATAGAAAATTGTATTTTCTTTATATACATGTATTATATGTATTATAATTATATTTTTCTACAGGACCACTGCATCATTCAAAGTACAGGAGAGAGAAGATTCTATAAATGAGGAGATATTCTGAATGCCATTTTCTTATCAGTGTGCTCTCCACACTTTATTTACTGCACACAGTTCAAACTGTGCCCTCAAGACAGACTTATTCATTCTCTCAAAGCATTTTCTGTGCAATACTCATTTCAGAAACATGAGGGAATGTATTTTCATAAACCCTGACATCATGAAGAGTATTACCACCATTTTGTATGGGGAATTAAGGAACCAGACATATGATAATGTTTGTGGCTGCTTGACAAGTTGCCCCTTATTAGCTCAGCCATGGTAACTCCTTATGCTCTTTATTCCTCAGCAAAGCCAAGGTAATATGAGCGCAACCCTTATTTACCACTGGCTAAAACAAAGGGATTTATTTCCCTCTTGCTATAAGGATATTGGAGAGTTACCATCTGAGATGCAGTGACTGCTCAGATAAGTTACATATGTGGCTGAGTTTTAAGCTAGAAAAACAAACAAACAAAAAAAAAAAATCAGAGCCCAATTTGATACATCTAGGGCCTTCTTTTCCCTCTCAGAGACTTAGCAATAAATAGCATTTCATGCGTTCATAACAGCTTCCTTTCAGTTAAGCTGCAGCTATGAGGGCTTAGTACTTCTGCAAATCAGACCCCAAGGGCTCAAGGCAAGTACCTAGAAAACAAAGAACACACAATTATTGGCCACCTGTGAAAAGTTTGTTTTCAATGATCAGCCTTGCATCACACAGTGTCTTTCATTACTTAACCCTAATTCAACTCCAGAGAAAATCCAAGTCATGCCTGACTGAGGCAGGGGTCCTGCAGAAAAAATAAAAGCTGAGTATACAACTAAAGATCACATCATCATGCACGCACAAAAAAGCACCGAATTAAAAGCTTCGAAGACAATCTTAATCCTAGCATTTTCTTATTCAAGAGCATTTTTTTCTCTCAAAATTCAAGGCTTTTTGTATGTAACAAAGATAAGGACGTAGGATGCCACAGCTACATACAACTGCTTCAGAAGAGAATTCACCAAGCAGGTCTCCAGTCTTCCCAAAATAAATAGCTTTGCAACCAGGCACTATCCTATTACAGTAAAAATGGAATGAAGGCAGAGATGTCTATAGGTCTATTCTGTAATTAAATAGTATACACAATTCAATTATACTAGTATATACAAGTTCACTCTTACCCTCCCTCATAAAAATCCATGACAGAGCTCCCTCACAGAAAGCAAAATCAGAATTTTACTGGATATCATCCAACACAATTTTTTACTAGAAAGAGATACATCTTAAGAGTTAAAACAGAATATAGATGGAACCATCAGAAAGCTAGAGAATTATTTTTGTGTAAATGCTTTTAGGAATATGGCTGACAAATGGAAATCAAGATATTTGACCAAGAATATATATATATTAGCAATTTATTTTTCATTTTCTAAAGCACATGTAAAAATATAAAGCAATGGACCAGAAACTCGCTTGTGCTGTCGAAGTTCAAATTTGAGTGGAAAAAGTTGTATCCTGGTAAAGTGAGGGCAACATCATAACCCCACCCATTGTAAGAGACACCAGAACAACAAGAGTTTTCTTTGCATCCACAGCATCTAGAGGGGAGGTTAAATCCACAGATCAGCAAAGCTGCTCATGCCGTTCCTCAAAGTAACCTACATTAACCACTTAGGAGTTCATACAGCCCCACGTACAGATTTATCAGTCAAGTCAAGATGCACTCTTGCCACATCACCAAAGACCTGCCTGTGAGAGAAGCAGAAGTGAAGATGCAGATTATGACCCCTTGCTAGGTGGCTTGGTCACTTCTGCTACTTTGTATGATGAGTATCAAATACTACTGGTAGTTGTAGATAGATTACTTACTACTTACTTATCTATGTGTCTTTTCCTTCTGTCTCACTTTGATGACTAACCTGACTTCGTAAAATGTTAGCTCACAAGCCCCACAAAGTGAAAGAGAGGGAGAAAAAAGAACTTTAGAGACAGAATTTTCATATCAGGACAGCTTAATGACTTTTGTGAAGATAAGCCTGATGCACATCGGACTAGCTGTCAGATAATCATTCAACTCATACTGGCAGTGTACTCAAAATTCAGCCATGCCACTCTTAGGAAGGACAAGCTGAGGCATTAGCTGTGCTGCGTCTGAGACAAAGGATGGTAGGGGCTGTGAGTCAGACTTGTTCTCCTATTGGCTCTGGAGCATCAGAAGATGGAGATAGGGAGTGATTTTCCTGGGAGATGGGATGCAGACATTACCTCTACTTCCTCTTGGTGTCCTAGGTCTTCAAGGATGTGCCATGGATGGGGCTCTGTCCTTCTGGGACAGAAGTAGCTGTGCATTCCCATCAGAATCAAAACAGCCAACAGTCTCACACATATAAATGAGTCATGGGTCACTTTATTTTTTTACCTGTAGAGTAGAGATCACTTCATCTCCAACTTCCTTGGTGGAAACAAGGTAACGGGACATTTCAGGGTTAATGATTCGGTCCTCTTTCTCCCAGCGGACTATGATGGGTTTCTCTCCATGTGCTGTGCAGCTCATCTCCTTCTTTTGACCTTGTGTTGCCAGGGTCGTGTTTGGATAGGAAGTTATCATAGCCGGAACTAAAATCAGACAAAGCAACAAAGATAGTGTTTCAGCGAGATATCCCGACACACTGTTGGCTTTCCACCCGGGTCTCATTCAGTCTGGCCATATTTGACCAGATGGTTGAAAATGTGAGAAAGGATTTTAATTTTACTTTTATGTGAGAAATTCTTAAAAGTGAAGATGAGCTTCAAAGGGAACTTAGCAGAGAGGACCTGGAACTGGCCAGTGTGCCTTCGGAGACAGAAGATGAACATCCAAACAAAACCTCCCTCCATTAATTTTGCTGCCCACAGGACAATTTGTACCATGATTAAAATATGCACAGCACATAAAACCATTGTAAATAATAAGCATTCAGAAATGGGGCCAATAAAGAACTGATATAAATTTCTTATTCCTTCTGGAGAGGCAGTCATATTATTATACGTTCATCACAAATGTGCACAAAGCTAATAGAAAGTACATTTACTTGTTTTATTTGCTGACAGATATATGCTCTATTCTTGCGTATGACAGTAATGGTCTATCAAAATGAGGGCTCCATTAAACAAGGAGATGTACAAAATGAAAAGGGAGACTGCACCAAAGGACTTACAGTCCATGTCTGTGCTGAGCACATAACTAAACTGTACTGAACTGCAAGTATAATTAAACTGAAAACAAACCTATTTTGATTTGTGCTTAATACATCTGAAAGTGAGTTCTAGAATCCGCAGAGCAGTTGAGACATAATTGTCAATCTCATTAACCATTCAGGAATCTAAAATTTTTTAAGTTTTAAAGTGCTCTTTTGCCTAATAAGGAAGGACTTAAAATCTAAGTATTTTCATATTTTGGAATGATAATTCATTTTTTTAAACAAGATGTTCTCTTTGATGTCCTCAGTTGTCTTTTTCTTACCATATAATTTGTCCACCAATTAATAGGAGTTAGGCATTTGTGTGAAGGAAAAAAAAAAGTCCCTAAGTCTGTCTTTCAGTTACGATCATTTATCTGCTTAGGAGAACCTAGAAAGCCCTTGATAACATTCAGACCTGTTCTCCCCTAAATGTATCAGTACGCTCCTTTTGAAGTATTTGCGGTGGACATAAAAAGTGTGTTTGCTAAGGTCTTGCACACCAGAGGTGCCTTTAGTTCTATGATACCCATTTTTATGCTATGCATCCTCTTTTTTATGCATGAACACTTGCCTCTCCTCATCACAAATTATTCCATCTGAACTTCTCTGGGTATCAATTTTAAGAAGATGACACTGGCAGAGAAGCTGGTCTGAGACCTTCTCAGTTCTTCCTTCTGCATAGATTGCTTCTATTACTACCAGACAGAAAATATATATATATAAAATAATTTTGGATTACTGTAATTTCTATTTTAAAATGTTAATATTTGGTGGCATGACCTTTTCACATGTCAGAGCTATTGATGCTTGAATATGTCAATATGTCAGGATGCAGCCATTTCTGTACAAAGGACTCCTGAACCATAATAAAATGATTTAAAAATTATCAGGGCTGCAGAGCTGTGGGTTAGAATTATGAGTGGGATCTAATTACAGGAAAAATACTTAGGAAAGTCTTGTGTAAGACATGAGGCTCTTTAGGCAGTGATGTAAATTAGTGACAATGTATGTCTTGTTTGACTATGTTGCTATTATATACCAATTAGTTTTGTCAAAGAAAAGCATCAGAAGAGAAGAAATGAGATCAGAACAGAAAATTGGGACAAGTCTGATACCATCTTGTAGATAATGGAAATAGCTTCAGCTTTACCTGAATTCTTTCCAGATACTGATACTCACAACAAGGCTATCAGAAAGGCTTTTTTTGGGGCCATCATCTTTTTGTGTCTGAACAAGGAAACTACTAAATCTCAACTGTCAGTTGTCGATTTGTGGGCCCCATATACATAGGAATGTGCACTTGAATATATCTGCCTTCATCTGCAACACTTAAACTAGACCAATATATTCCCTTATGCAGTAAGAGACTCAATTCAGATGAGTGGCAGGTTATTAAAGAATCCACATTACCATCATTAGTTTTTGTCACCCCATTTCTTTCTTCCATAATCTCTCAGGCTTCCAACATGTCCCTTACTTTGTAATTTACAGCACTTTTGCACATCTCTCTCATTTTCCCTCAGTGGAATAAATTCATGTTCCCTTCAGTTCTCCATGTCTTCTTCCTACTGCAACCTCTTCATGTTCCCACACAGCTCCCCACAGACACATTTCCTTTCTCCAGTCTCATTTTCCTTCACTAATGAAATCTTTCCAACATCCAAAGTGCCCTAAATTACATATTTTGTCTAAAACTGCAGTCTTCTTTCCTATCAGTATCTCTCTACTTATCTACTACTCTAAACATCCCATTGCCTTCTAGTGATGAAGACAGCATGTACTT
>JAPSGF010000036.1:3866884-3893160 GCA_035772895.1 Perdix hodgsoniae | reverse complement strand
ACTCTAAACATCCCATTGCCTTCTAGTGATGAAGACAGCATGTACTTAGCCTACTCTGAACACTTCTCCCTATAAGGCACCTGAGCACTTACTTAGGGTGCCCATGCCTTGTGGCAGGAGGTCTCAGCATTTTGAGCAGGTGAGCCTTACGCTGGCAGATTTACCTTCCTCCTTCTTCTCAGGTACCAACACATTATGTGCCCCACCAAAAAAAAAAAAAAAAAAAAAAAAAAAAAGTAGGATACAGGAACTGAATATAAATGCCATGGACGTTGAGGAGTGTGTCTCAGAGACTTTTCCACATACCACTCTCCTATATGTGCCTACCCCTATGAGTCCCCTCTTGGGTAACAGTACCAGATGAAATGACCACCTTGCTTCCTTTCTGAAAAACAGGCTGTCTAGCGAAGCTCAATTTCTTTTCCATCTAACTTTCTTAATAAGAACAGCATAAAAATGCATACAGAAAGATGACTTCATTCTTCAGATACAGCTTTATCCCTACTTATCCTTCCTTTCCTGTCACATAATCTTCCACACTGATTCCTTATTACCATAGCAATGCCTCACAGCTAAATATTTTCCCTTCCTCAAAAGCTAATTTTTCACTCTTCGCAATTTATCTCCAGTGGTCCTAAATCATAAGCTCTTCTTTTTTATCTTCCTACATGTCAAAAGATTTCTGGTAACAAAGCTATGTTCCCAAAGATATTTTAGGCAATGTATTTCTTCATCCTCTAAGTATCTTTTATCAAATTACTGATGCAAATAACTGAGTTAAATATACTGCCTCTATACTGACAAAATAATTTAGAAAACTGTAAACAAGCAAATTGAATCTATCATATATATGTATGAGATATTCTCCTAGGATGTCTTAAAAAGAATTTGAGTGAATGCATTTAGAAATACACTTACATTATTGATGTCGTGAAATGTGGCATCTAAATGTGGATCCTCTCATTCATTCATTCTTTCAAACACACACACGTACGTTGACATCCATTTATGTAAGAGAATTTTGGAAGGAAAGATAATGTTGCCATGCATGTGCAAGTATCATGTTCCAGAATTTTGAAATAGATTTTCCAATCAGACAAATTAATCCAAGTCTCTTTCCTCTGGAGTTCTCCTCATCTTTCTCTGAAGCTGAAGCATGCCAGGTGGAACTGGCCAATAATAAAGGCGGCCTATTGGACAAACTAGAATACGCAGTCTACAGACTATAGTGATTTCCATTTCAATGACAGCGGCATTAATCTAGGAGATCTCTTTATTTAAATATGGCCTTCCATATGGAAAGCGGAATTGTCTACTCATTTTCCCAGTTCAACTCATTATCAACCCTTCTTTGTGTCAACTTTGTGGGGAGTAACCTAATTGTTTCACACTATTAACAACTTCGTTATTAAAAATCAAAGTGCAAAATTCAGGAGTGGAGATTACTCATAATACTCAGGAAAGTATTTTATACAAAATAAAAACCTCTAATTTCACTCTAAAATGAAATAAAATCTGGACATTTCCTAAGATTCAGTGAAAATTCCTTTATTTGCCTTTTTATTTTCTGCCATTGCTGAATGTTTTACCAGGAACTGGTAAATGAATGCAAATAAAAATGAAAACAGTTATCTTAGCAAGACTTTCAATTTGTAGCAGCATCCTTAAGTGATTCTATGACCGAATGAAGTTCTCTATATGTTTAAGAACTGCTGCTATCCGTAGTTTCCAAAGGGTAATTTTTCTAGAAACTTTGCTGTGGTGAGGAGACCACATAGGCAACAACACAACTGATGGGAGATGTCACGCGACACTGTACAACGTGCTTTGAGCTGTTTTAAATGTTAGATTACTGCCTTTATTCAATCATTAATCAAGATTAAATATGCTCTTGAGAATGGAAAGGAAGCAGCAGAGGAAAAAAGGGGCATGGACATGGACATAACTGAACACAGTCTTTGTGTGTGTTTGATAACTGATATGTCCTGGCTGTTGCCCATGATGCAATTCCTGGCACATTAACATGCCTCACCAAGTTGGAAGTGATCCACAAGAATCATGGAATCCAACTCCTGACTCCACAGAGGACCATCCAAAAATCAAACTCTTTGTCTGAGAGCACATGTCCAAATGACATGGGGACAACTGCCCTGGTAAGCCTGTTCCAGTGCCCAATCACACTCACAGTGAAGAATTTTTTCCTAATATCAAATCTGATTCTCCACTTCTCCTAGTTTTAGGATTTCTGCCCTGATTGAGTGTAGCTCCCACAGAACTTTACTTCTTCACTGGAGCATGCTTGAAATAGCCAATTGGAGGTCTGACAGCACCCATCCATGTAGTAGCCCTGCTCCCAGCTCCACAGAGTGGAAATGCCTACCACTGTGGTGGGATCCATCTTTCAAGCATCTTTGCCAATCTAGCCATCAAAGACTTCCTCAACAGAAGGAAAGATTTCTATAACAGTATTCATCTAACAAAGTGATCTGTGTCCTCAAAAGTGCCCTTTACACCCATTGTTCAGGAACCTGCAATGCTTTGCTCAGTTGTAGAGATGTGCTCTAATGATGGATGATGAACTCCATCTGTTTTTTTCATACACCTAAAGAAAGAGGACCATGGTCTCTAATGTTATAACAACCTTAGGTAAAAATGGCATCATGGATGAGGACAGGAATTTGGGTAATAGAAAGCTGCTCTAAAGTTGAATTGAATTTATGGGAAAAACAGAATTTCAATTCCAATTTAATATTTAACTCAACTTGAACATGCTGGTCTAATACAGTGAGAATATGCTTCTGTCCATGAAACACCAAAAATTCCTTCTTCCCTGACCTACTTTTGCTTGGGTAAAGACAGTTCATAAAAATAAATTACTTACATTTAATAGGGTCAAGTTCCCACACTGTAATTAATTGTTTTCTATTGATTATCTTATTTTCAAATATAGTAGACTTCTTCAAGTCAATTAGCAAATAACTTGAATTCTTAACTTCACCTTTCCTTTTCTGTTGTGACATTTTTGTTTACTTAAGTAGCATCTCTCCAGAATTTAAATGGTACACTGAAACTAGCACAAAATTTTAAATCAGTGGGTACTTAATGCTACTTTAATGGCACTTAATGGTACTTAAAGCACACTGTTTCTTGGCAAAACCTCCCTAGCAGTTGAAAATATTGCTTTTAGCCCTCATCCTCATCCTCAAAATGAAAGAACACCGCATGTCCCAAAGGGTGAAAGAATGTTAACACAAAAGTAAGCATCCAATCTTTTGAATGTAAATTAATTTCACAGAAATAATGACTGCACCATTAACATACTTCCTTCTATTCTAATTAATGAAATATTGTAAATTAGCAAGCAAACATTAAAAATATGCCTTCTTTTAATAATCAGTAATTTTAAACATGAATTTCATGTTTGTGACCTAGTCATGTTCCTTTATTGTGAAACTTCTCAGAGCCATATTATTTTAGGATAAATGTTTTTAAAAATTCAATCTCAAATATCTAAATACTTCATGAAAGTGAATTTTGAATGCACATTCTATTGCCTAGAATTAATAATGAATTTGTTGTGTAAGCAATTCAACTCTCAAATAGAAATATTACTTAGCTAAGTCAACCAGTTACTAAATAATCAATATGGTATACATTTCAAAATCAAATAGCATATCCTTTGAAATTAATTAGAGCTGAAGTTTCAAACTAGGAGAAATTGTTTCAAACATATAAACCTGAGAATTTTTAGTAGAAAAGGAAAAAAAGTGTTGAATTAATGTGACAGGCTGAATTATTTAGTCAGTGTTAGTTTCAGGAGTCTACAGAATACATTACATAAATTCAGATAATTTGTTGATGAACATATTTCTATTAATTTATTTTGAATAAAGTATACCAAATGAAATGACTTTTTACTCCCAAGCTGCCCTAAAAGGAGTACTACTGGCTTTTCGTTAGCAACTTTTACCTGAACAGATTTCTGGAAAATAGGCAAGAGCTCCATTAACAGCTCAACAGCAAAATTTTTGAAAATGCAGTATGAAAAAACAGTGCTTGCGATGAAAAAAAGATATTGGGCTCCATAGAAACCGCAGCTTTATATTTAGTGAATAGTGACAGCTATGAGAATTAGGACATGTAAATAATAGAGAAAAAGCAAACATGAGTATGAACAGCCCATGTCCCAGCTATCTAAGTTGGCATTACAAATCCCATATCTAAACATGAGATTCAGCAGTGTGTAAAAACTGCATTATCAGAACATTAAGTATCCCTAAAAGGTAATCTTGAAAGAAATTCTGAAAGAATATATCACCAAGTGGGAATGAATAAGGCTTCTATTCACTTTAACAGATGATTTCAGCAAGCTATTCCACTGATACAAACAAAGTTACTTTGATTATAAGTATTATTCAAACATGCATTTCGAAGCTAGAACAGGCCTTGTTTGATTCTAAGCTTTAATAAGAATGACAATTATGTCCCGAGTACTTGGCAGCTCCACCGGCGCCTCATGATCTGATTGAATATGTCAGGGTAAAGGCTGTGAACATTTAGGGTTCATATCTTATTCACTCAGAAGCAGTTTCAGGTCATATTATAGAAAAAGAAGTTGATTTATTTTGCATGACAACTATGAATTTTAACCAAAAGACACATTAATAAAATGAAAAGGCCTTTTCTCTCAAACCACAGAGGCAATTCTTCCCTCTTCCTGAGGTCTTTTCTTGCATTAGTTTTATGCTTGTATAGTGCAAACTGCTGCCTGCAAATAATGCTCATGAGACCAGCAGCTGCTTATATTTTTTGGTCTTTCCTTTGACTTTGACATGGTATCAAAATGAATGTGACTTTCTTTTTCATTGTCATGCAGCTTCAATTCCCATTTTGTCTAACTGTACTTCCTAAAAACCAAGAGAAAGAAAATGGAAAATGATAAGCTGACAGCTTTGTTCCCTGCAGTCAGTTATGGTAAAAGCCTCTGGAAATTTGTGACAAATTATTGTAATACACACGAAGCACTGGAAAATCGGTATTCTCAGAGGTTGTCTATTTGTCAAGAAAAATAAGTGATCAAAGATTTATAAAAAATATGAATACTTGAACATGTATATAATTACTATTTATGAAAATTTAGACTAAGACTGCCTCCTTTCACAATAAATTAATGGAGAGTCTTATCACCATCATCACTGCTGAAAAGTATGGATGCCTAAAAATGTATATTAGAAATATGCATCTATTAAGTATGCATTTCTAGGGTAACTTTCTGTTCCAGATCAATTACTGTCTTTCTTCATCCTGTTTAAAAGTCAGATTGTAAAGAGCAGGACTGTTAGAATGGTTAAAACTAGCAATATATAATTCTAGATATATTCTCCATTGCTTTGATCTTAAATTGAATTCAGTCTGACATCAAGACAGCATCAAGTTTTAATGTTAATGAGAGGGCTATTGCTATTGCAATTGTAAAGTACAGTGGTCTTGTTTTTTGAGACTTCTTAAACATAAATCAGTACAAGACAGAGACTGCAGAATGACAGAGGGGAGTTTTATTAGAATTTATACTCATTTTATTAGAATTTGTTACTCTTTAAACTTTCTATTTGTGCTCTTTCATGAAAAATAACAGTTTAGAGGTCAATTTTTGTTTTTGAGGGTTTTTTTATTGTTTTATTTTGTAGAGGTTTTTTGTTGTTGTTGTTTGTTTGTTTGTTTTAAGGCACAATATCACTGGAAAACATGAGCTTTGATCGGGATATATTTTATGATCCGGTAATTCTCATGAGCCCTTTTAGGTTTTGGAGGCTGTGAAGTGACACATGTAAATGTCCCTCTTAGTGAAAGAGAAGCAAGCATTAATTGAGGTATTTATGGGTTTAAATGAAGCAGAAACATGCTAAGAAACTCTGGCTACAACAAAAATGAGTATTGGTGAGCAGTGCATGCTGGGACATTAATGGTTTTCATTCACTGCTCATTCATGCAAGTAAGCATGGTGACTTGGATCTATAACAGCACCGTTCTGAGCGAAAAAGGCATGAAATACTATCTGCTGATGTATGAGAAAGTGAGCTCTGGTAGAACTAGTCTTGCCTGGCCTTCCAGAAGAACTGTATTTTTATTGACTGGATAGCTGCAGATATCCCAATAGCATCCGATATTCCAATGATAGGAACAAAACTCAAAGATATTAAAATCAGCAAGGTACTCTCTATATATATTAAGGTAGGCATTTGTTACATAAATACATTAACATAAAATATAAATAAAAATAAATGTATATTTTGCATGTTAGTACCATCAGAAAGATGTTATGGCATTGTGTATATACACAAAATTATTCATGCATGTGTGAAGTTAGAGTATGTTCACAGAATTGGGCAGTTTTGTTCATCTTAACCTCACTTCAGGTGGTTACTGAGGATGCCAATAAATGCTGCTCCTTTTAGGAAAGATGGGAAAGGACATTCAATTGGGGAGAAGAACAAACTAATAAAAAGATCTGAAGGCATTTATTTTAATGGATATTAATCTGTTTTTCCCAGTTAAAATTCCAATGTTTGCTTTCTGTCACAGAGATCATCAGGGAATGATCTATGAATGGTCAAACCACCTACTAACTATTAGCTCCACTTGTTGCTTAAAAAAAACTCACAAACTTGATTCACAATCTAGTCTATCTTTTATATTTTGCTTTGAGGTCTTTTTTCCTATTTTAGCTTCTCAACTGGAAGTTTCTACACAGAAAACAGATCTCTTCAGCTGGTCAAAAAAAGAAGAAAGATTTTAGTAGAAAGGGAAATCACCTTAAAGGCAGCACAGTCCAGGAAAAAGATGATGGATAACTTGCTTTAAGATTTTTTTTAAATACATATCTTATGGAAAGAAGGAATTGCTAGTGCTGAAGACCTATGAGAGCTTAAACACAGTATTCATAGAGTAAATATATACAATATAGCCCTTAGATACATGTACCCATAAACAAGCAGTCTTAACAGCAGAACATCGGAAAGGTAAAATCTCACTTGTTTCAATTAACTCTAAAGTTAGGACCCCACTTGCAGAATTTTTTGTGCTTCAAAATATTTTTGAAACCTGAAGGCTGTCTTTTCACTGATGATTTCGAGACTGAACAATTATTAAAGCTTCCGTACAAAGGCAGCAACTGACAAGCTGGCTTCAGTACCCAAATGTCTAAGACCCTAAATTGAACTAGGGTTATGGTTATTCTGGCTTATTCAGAGGGACCAATAAGCTCATCCAGCTGTGAATCAAAGAACAGGTGCAAAGGATTTTTGAAGCCTAATTTTATGCTGCTATTCCCAATATCGACACTATCTTGCTATATACTGGTGTACTTCTGTATAACTGGGGTCAAGGCGTTTGTGTGTGCTTGTGTTTACATGCATCTATGTATGAGCTAAAGATTGTTTTTCACGAAGTCAAAAACAGAGAGCTACTTTGATTACCCAGAAATGAAGGAAAAGCAACAATCTTTGTCTCTTTCCTTTGACCTACAGCTGCCTTATGGACTTCTCTTTTCAATACTGTCTTAAAAAAAAAAAAAAATAAATAAAGTTTCTATTTCTCTGGAGACCATGTTTATCCTTCAGCCAAGGGAAGGCATCATAAATTCTAGTGTTTCAGGCAGGAGTAAATTATAGCCATCCGTCTCCTGAACAAAGCACGTGGCATGGGGGGGCTGCAGGTCACTTGCCTCCACAGTATCTTCTGACAGCACAAATGCAGTAAGGGATTTGGTTTATTTTTTCCTTTACATCGTATTTCAGATGAATAGGATCTTCTGTTCCCTCCTTCACATACAGCAGAAGCCAAATTGGCAGTGGTGATATTGCAAAATAAGAAAGAAGTAATGATGCTGAGCACAGATTCACATTCTATGAAATGAATACTGAATATAATAAGTGAAGCAGCTGGTTACATGGTCAACATAAATATATACACCTATATTTTAACCAGATTCTGTTTTCTGTTTAAAATAGAAATTGATTTATATTTTGATCACATCCATAAAATAGATACTGTCACTACTTAGATTTAACTTTGTTATGTAAATTATTTAAATATCTTCACAAGGAGTTTGGCTCTAGGATATCCAGGAGTTTTAAGTGCTGGTAAAGAACAAGCAAGTGTAGAAACACCAAGTTTCTGGGTTTTGTTGTTTTTTTTTTATTTTATTTTTATATTATACTCCTTTATAAAGAAAAATCCCATATACAATGGAATATCATAAGACTATACAATATATAACAACCTTATTAGTCACATACAGAGGGAGGTCTTCCTCCAGGTCTTATAGGGGTCTTGTTTATTCTATGACACATTTTAGGATTTCTTGTAAGTCAGAAGGAATGTTTTTGGAACCAGTTCTATTGGTACTTTGGACTATCATATATCTGTCAGAAAAGAGCTGATTTCTTCAATCCAAAACATTGTGCTGTCTGTAGAAACTGCTGAAATGGGTTTGCTAGCTCAGTATTCAGTTGTTTATAATAATAATAATAAAAAAAGAGACTACAAACAGGCAGAGTAAGCAGTATAGTCAAGCCTATTTCAGGATACAACCTTGAATCAAAATGCCTCAGTATCTCCCTCCCCTTTCTCTGTTTTACTAGCATGACAAATGTTTATGCAAACTTTGACAAAGTCAATAACATAAACCAAGTGAAATGAGGCAGACAAAAACTGTTAGTTAATTATCTTCAGGTAATTCAAGTAGTATTTGATTATATGTGCAAAACAAAATATTTCCCATAGCAGACACTGAGAAATACCGACTATAAGTTGGTTGTAAAGATATCAAGATGTGACACTAGCCAAGTGAGGCTTTGAAAACTGCATCTAATCACTTTCTTGGGATATTCTCTTGCTTTTTACAACTATGTGGAAAGAAAAGGTTTTCTTATGTCCCTGACTATAGCACAGTGCCCTACCTCTCCTTGGCTCTACAAGAGAGAATCTGAAAATGGAGAAAACCCAGGTTGAAATGAAAATTCCATCCTGCTGTGAGGTCCCTGAATCTGGTTTGACACTATGAGTGGCATCAACCTCTGAACTCCACGGCTCCCGATTCAGTCATTATTACCACCTTCTTTAGGAAGATTCATGGTTAGGCATGGCTAATCAGGTCCACCAGTGACTGGTTCTTGGGCATCAATTTATAAATGTGATCTGTTGGTGTTGAGTCAATCAAACATTTGTAAATGTTTTTGAACCTTTATTTTAATTTTCTGTGCAAATGTCTACCATTTTATGTTCACAAGCATATTTAAAATTAAAGAAATCACTGAAATAATATTTTTTAGCAAGCAACTACTATCATTTGTTTGTGACATACAGATTTTCTGTTTATTTTGTTCATTAAGAAGTGCAACATCCATCAGCTGCTGTGCAAGCTTCCCTTCTAGCTTATCTGTCTCTGTTATGAAACTGGATTTACAGCACCAAGCACTTGCTGAACAGTAACGCTACTTCATTCACCATGAATACAGAGAGAGTTCAAACCGGCAAAAGGCATTGCTTTCCATTATCATCTCCACAGGCTATACAACTCCTTTCATAACCTGATTGGTAAGATATAAGACCAATAGCTTAAGCACTTCAACTTTTTTTTTAATTGTGGAAACACTATAGTAAACAACAGAGTTGCTTGTCTTATAATGACTACTGGTCTTTATAATGGTACCATTTGTTTCATGAGTCTGTACTACTGCTTGACCTACTCCTGTTATTTTTCACAAATGAGATTTAGTTAGAGGTTATATAACACGGTGAAATCAGTAAAAACGTGTATTACAGTTCTCAGCTTTCCCAAAATACATTTCTGACTTTTTCATTTGTTCCATAAGGAACTGAAAAATTTGTTCTGTGAAATAAAATATTATGTACAAAGCTGTGATACTGTGGAATCAGAGACAAAAATCACTTTTCTACCATGAAGTAGTTTTCAGTAATTTCTATTCAGCTTCTACTTTAATTACTTTCTCCACAGATGATTGCTTCTAGGTTTCTTGCTAAGAACAGTCTGCATGATTGATGGAAAGGGCTCAATCCAATGCTGAATACCCATGCTACTACTCATTTGCAAGTAACTACTCAAACCTAGTTGTTGTTTTTGGTTTTTTTGTTTCTGGTAGCTGCTTGTTAAAAGGGGTTTATCAGATTACTAACATCCCATCAAAACATTCTGAGATTTTATCTTGAGAGTCACTTGCAGTTTACTGCTCTCTGTTAATTGATAGAAAATCCATTTGTTCTTTGAAAAAAAAAAAAAAAAATATATAAGAAGTAAAGTATAAGCAGAAAAATAAGGAATCCTCTCTACATTCATCTGATATGGGTTATGAAATAAACTTATTTTAAATGGCAAGTTCAAGCACATACAGAAGAACTGAAACTTACCGTCTACTACTGTGTTGTGGTTGTGTTTGATGACGCATACTTTAATTACACCATCATTACTTTCTCACAAGACACAATTTCAGTAGTACAGGAAGTATACGGCCATCAGGGTTACGCAGTTAGAGAACTATGTAACTTTTCCAATTCCTGCCTTGTTTTTGGCTACGCGCTTGGTTAGAAAATGCAGTGAAAAACTTCAAGAAATAAAACAAATAAACAACCTTGTCTTTTAGCTAGGCTTGCTGAATGTCAGAAGGGATATTGTCATTATATTTCATTTTCTGGGGTAGAATTAGAGTTTACTAAAGGGTGACTTCCCACATTCTTTGACATTTCTGTGTTTCTTCCTTCACTTCTAGCTGTTCAAGTTATTACACAAAATTGCTTAACATTCCTGAAGACTTTCTAAAAATATGCCCTAATTGTCTAGAAAATGAAGTATATCTACAGATAACACGGGGTACATTTGCTATCTCTAGAGGTAGTTACATAAGCTGAAAAGATCCAAATATATTAAACAAAGTTTTTCCAAGGATAATTTGGAAACTTCTGAAATGTTCCCATATTTATGTTGCATACTTGACTCAGTTGTTCTGTGTAAGAGACTGGGCACCCAGAGCCAATCCTATAATGAAGAGCTCATTAGGGAGCTGAATTCTAGAGAATTATGGAAAAAAAAATAAAGATGCAGTAATTTCTGAAGTACTTAAGGAAGTCAAAATCTTCTCAGCCCCATGTCAGCTAAGTACATTTTTAATGCTGCTACTGACAAATAATAATCCTTTGATTTTCTTTCCACAAGCTTGTAAAACTGTTGGCAGCTCCAGCAACTCTTCCAGTTTCTACTGTCAGCCCTACCAGTCCTGTAAATCTCACTGATTTCTTACACTAAACTATCCAGAGCTCATATTCCTTGCCTCAAATTTTGCCAGAATAAATCCCAGTAATGTTGTACAACGTTTTTCCCCCTAAGTCTCTGTTCCTTTCTGAGCAGGCCCCTGTTGTGCTGTTTATTAAATGACATTCCTTGTAGAGAATGAGACTTAGAGGCAAAGAGATGAAAAAAGGGTCAGTGGTAATTTACTGTATGTACCAGGGCTGAGCTTGCTTGCAACTGCTGGACTAAACTTGAAAAATTAGCTTAGTAGAAACGCTGGAACATTTGGTACTCCAATTCAGGGAAAACCAGAGAGGAATCTGAATTCTTATTTTAATTTTATTGAAACATTTCAAGAAGTGCAAAAAAAAAGAAAAGATCACGTCAAGAGCTGCCATTTCATTACTCCTGGTAAGAAAATACATAATTCAAGAGCAATTTTCTCTTCCTTATGCGGAATTACCTAGAACCATAGAATATATAGATGCAAACTAAACTGTTGCATTAGAGACCAAACTGTTGCTTTAAGACAAAAACAGGAGAGCATGAGGACCTCTACCTCTACCTCTAGTTTTTTTTTGTTTTGGAATGCCTAAACAAAATCAGTATGGAAAGAAAAGGGACATCAGGTCATTGTTGCTCACCTGATAGCATATTTGAGCCCCTCCTTCAAGAAAAGGGATTTATTCTGTTACTGTACCTCAACAGATGAAATAATTAGCTAGCAATGTTTAAAAGTACACTTCAGTAGAAGGAGCTCTTGTCAAGCTTAAATTTTCTGAAACATTTGAATATCAGCTGTCTTGGTCTTGCTTTGTCAAGACTGGTTCACTCGTTTATGTCTTTCATACACAATAATCTCTCTGCATAGAAAAAGCAGGAGTGAAAGAGACTTCTGCATTGCTACTGACAGCTAATTACTGTGTGACTACAACAGCATTACTGCTATCAGCAGAGAGTCTATACAGTCTTGAGGATTAAAAAAATAACATATCTGGAAGATGATAACATGAAAAACTTTAAAACCAAGTTGTTTGTCAGTGGATCCCACTTAACAAAGGGATAACATAAAGAATGAATCAAGTCTCATTGCATTAGGCTGTGGAGAGGCAAAACCAGCACAGGTGTAGGATCACCAGGTGTCATTCAGGATGTTTTTGCATTTACCTTCAGACCCCTACAAAAGAAGTTTGTGGGGTGCAGGTATGGAGGGAGAAGTAGGCACCACCATTGTGCAATTCATCTAATCTGAGTAAGACACCTTTTTCAAACAGGATGAAGCTCCTCTAACCATAGGAAGAACCTAACAGCTACTGAGACTAAATCAAAGCACAGCTAGTTTTGCTAATTCTGATTATACTGTTCACTAGCCCCTGGTAGAGTCAATTTCCTCACCCATGCCACAATACTGTTTCTGTGAGCCTCTGAGGTCAAGGAAGGTGTGAATGCCGCATCTCCAGCACTGCTTCTAAAATGCAGAATTGCAGAGTCTACTAAGAGACAAGTGACATCCTATTAGATCTCTTGGAAATGGTTTGGATGCAGACAGACTCAAGCTGTGCTGAAGCCGATCAGCCTGCAGAAGATAAGCCCATGCTTTGCAGAAACACTGATGGATCTCAACACCTTCAGGCTTGCAGGAGAATGCAGATAAGCGGTATGGGGTGATGCTAACCCAACTGACTCAGATAATGGCAAGAGGTCTGCTCCTGTGACTATCAGCCAGAAAACCCACATGCCAGCCAAAGACTTGAAATGGTTGCTCTTGCGCCAGCTTCTCTTTGCAGGAGTATACGTGAGATTGCTTATAGTTTTATAGAATGAAATGATAGCCACTTGGGTGAAATTCTGATGCAGCAAAAGTCCTGAGGAGTTCTGTCACTGACCTTTTTTTTTTTTTTTTTTGCTAGGATTTCACTTGGCAGAATACAAGTTACGCTGAAAACTTCTACAATCTTACTATTCAGTCCTCATACATGCTAAAACGAGGCATTAAATGAGACCTAAACGGTAGAATATTAAACATATATATATATTCCTTTCTATGTTTTATAAAATCACTGAAAGTCTCCAAAGCTACTTAATATTGTCTATTACTATGCACATCCTCAATTCATGACTAATGTATTTTGATTCAGGGCATGCTTTAAACAATTCACTGCTGCATTATGTGCTGCATTTCAGATGCTCAAAATGTTAATTGTTTTTTTCCCTTCAGTATCCCACACTCAAGACTCTAATGAAAAATTTAGTCATGATGGTATTGTTTATGACATATATAGCTGTGATACATGATAATTTCACAATTATTTCAAGACACCATGTGGTTTCTTTTGACATTTTGTGACAGGCTGTGTTATCAAGCACAATTGTTTGCACAGGAGACAACTGTGACACGTGGTCCTTGGGACATTATGTTATCTTCTGATAATGATGTCATTAACATGTGTATACTATAATTAATGACTACGAGAGCGATTCATTTGAATAAGGCTTATGAATCCATTTCATCTAAAAAGGGAAAGAAAACCTATAATTATTTGGGCTCACATCCTGAAAGCTACTTACTTACAACCTGCTGCAGCTACACTGGGTGACCCATTAATTGAGGCATATTAACCAAGAAGCATTTATTCCTGTTATATTATAGCAGCTTGGATTAGAATCATTATAATAATTGTTCTTGTAGAGATCAATGAGAGAAACAGGAACCTAGCAGTGCTCAAAAACCCTTTGTCAACCTATCTCCTACCAGTGTTATCCAGAAAATAATTATATTTCATCAGTATACATAGATGACTTAATGAAGCTGAAGACATGTAGATAGCAAACCCACTGCAGAGGGTCTTTCTCCCCTAGACCATAAGATAGAAAAACAGACTTCTTACATCTATGTCTGCATGCTGCAGAGAAGCAAATTGTCTTATAAGTGGTCTCAGGCACATGAATGTTTCTTACAAAACCTTAATTCTTTCTATCTCTCACCATTAAAATGAACATCCTCTTGATGATGTAAAATATAATCTATTTTTTGACATCATATTTTTGCCAATATATATGACCAATGTCCTGATGTTAGTCATATTATGGTTTTAGTATAATGTATGTTGTACTTTCACTACAATTCAATTATCCTTTTCAACACTTACAGCTTACTGAAAGAACAGATATATTTCTACCTTCAAATTTGTTTTCAAGCCCAATGTTTCACCCCCCTCCCTTCAGGCTAGCAAAGAGACTATTTTGCTTTATTTGAATTTTCAGAAAGCTATCTTTGGGCATACAGAATATTTTCAGACAGATATATGCATTTAGGAATAGCCACGCAAGAATAGCTGAGAGTGAACAAAATTGCCAACCTGCCACAGTCCTCAGGAAAACTGCCTATGATTTGCCTAAAAAGATTGGAATGAGACCAGAATCTTGTGAAGATATTTGAGAAAAAAAAAAAAAAGTTTGCAGAAGCTACAGCTGATGAAGGCTGGATCATGCTGTATTCTTCAAGTAGATGAAAATAGCAGCTCCACATAGTTAAGCACAGATATGAAAGGAAAATCTGACTTCATGTTTATCCTACTGTTCATACTTCCATTTCTTTTCAAAAGATGCTCCTTGAAATCATCCTTAAGTGAATCAATCAGTCATGTCATTCACATGGATGGGATAGGAGAGGAGGGAAATGGGGAACTACAGCCAGAACTACTGCTTTTGGGGGCCTCATAACCTTTAAAGGACAAGTTTTGAACTGAATTCAATAATGCATGAAGCACTCCAGAACAGGAGTGGTTGGATATATTCCTGCAAACCAAATCAACAGAACTGTTTTTCAAGAGATACCGCTGCCTTAGTTGTTTTTGTCTATCTGTTTTTAATAGAATAGAATCATAGAATCATTAGAGTTGGAAGGACTCCTTAATGGCCATCTAGTCCAACTCCTTTCCAATGAATTAACAAGGAGATTCAGCTAGATCAGGTTGCCCAGAGCCCTGCCCAGCCTGACCTTAAATGTCTCCAGGGATGGGACATCCATCACATCTCTGGGCAATCTGTGCCAGCAACCCACCATCCTCACTGTAAAAGATTTTTTCCTTATAGCCAACCTAAATTTCCCCTCTTTTAGCTTAAAACCATTTCCCTTAGTCCTATCATAACAAACTCTGCTAATGCCTATCCCCTTCCTTCTTGTAGCCCCCTTTAAATAATGAAAGACTGCTCTCAGCACTCCCCAGAGCCTTCTCTTCTCCAGGCTGAACAGCCCCAGCTCTCTCAGCCTGATCTCATAGGAGAGGTGTTCCATCCCTTGGTTCATTTTTGTGGCCCTCTGAACACGCTCCAACAGGTCCACATCTCTTCTGTACTGAGGACTCCCCATCTGGACGCAGTACTCCAGCTGAGGTCTCACCAGTGCAGAGCAGAGGGGCAGCATCACCTCCCTCGTCCTGCTGGCCAGGCTTCTTTGGATGTAGCCCAAGATATGGTTGGCTTTCTGGGCTATATTTTCCTTTTCTGGTTTACATAACTGTAGAATGACTTTCTTATTTTTCTTTTCATCCTTTGCCAAGCCTAGTTTCAGCTCAGCCTTGGAATTCCTGACCCTACCACTACACAACCTACAAGAACTCTATACTCCTTCCAGAGTAAATATCCCTGTTTTCACTGCCTATGCATTTTCTTCTTGCTCTTCAGTTTGATCAGCAGGTCCTGGTTCAGCCATGCTAGTCTCCTGCTTTTCTTTCCAGACTTCCTACACCTTGAGGTCTTGAACCCTAAGGAAACCTTCCCTGAAGATCTGCCGGCTCTGCTCTGTTCCATTGCCCTTGAGGACAGATTCCCAGGGGATTTTGTTGACTAATTCCTTGAGGAGCTGGAAGCTGGTTATCCTAAAATTTAGCATCCTGATTTAACTCTTTGCCTGTCCCATATCCCTCTGGACCATAAACTCTGCCATAGCATGAACACTGTAGCCCAGGCAGCTTCCGTTCTGATGTCACCAATCAGTTCACTCATGCTGGTGAACAACAGGTCAAGTATTGTTTCCCCCGTGGTGGGGCTGTCTATTGCTTGCCTTGACAAATTATTCTTGATACACTCCAAGAGTCTACTGTACTGCCTACATCTCACTGTGCTACTTTTCCAGAAGATGTCAGGGTGCTTGAAATCCTCCAGTGGGATGAGATCCTGTGACTGTGATGCATCCTGTAGCTGGAAGAAGAAGGCTTCATCAACAGGATCTGCTTGATCTGATCTATAGTAGACACCAAGCACCAGACCCCTTTGTTGCCTCAGTCTGTAACTCTCAGTCATAAGCTTTTGACTTTAGCCATTCTTCAGGGACAGTTCTTCACACTCTATTCCCTTCTTGATGCAGAGAGCAACACATAAAAGCCATTACATGATTTGCATAAAAGGTCTGAAAGCTCCTCACTTACTACCTTGTTGAATGAATATTAAATGGATACCTGTTCCACATTCTCTCTTCTGTTCCCCTGTGTCATCACTTCAGCAGTGTCTCATAGTTCTGCTTAGGTATCTAACGGGCTCCATTAAATTTATGGGCAAAAGTATACAGACCCCACCTGACACAAGCAATTTAGATGTTTTATAACATTTCATGTAGTATGATGACATTCTTTTTTTCTGGGTATGAAAGCATGAGAATAATTTATTCTGATGCAAGGTAAATGGAAGAAAGCTGAAATGCATAACCATTCCATTGTATGTCCTCTCATTTCAGCGTAGACATGAAATTCACTGGGTTAGCTTACATCGCACTTCATGAGAAAAAAAGTTAGCATACTTGCAAGTCAGGATAGAAAGGCTTGTCCTCAGCAAGCTACATGATGTAACCCCTGAAAGCATTCTAACCCGTGTGCACTATCCAAAAGTATCCCTGGATGGCTCTGGATTAAATCTCTGTTATCTTCAAGCTCCTATACTTCACACAAACAGCATGCTCATTCATATACAGAAGCTGGAGCATAATTTTTTTCAAGTTATTGCTTCAGGTTTCATCTGTCCATTCATGAGTCCCCTGTCTTTGGAAATAATTGTAACTAAGCTGCAAAAAGTCACTTTTGCTCCAGAAAAAGTGTTCATGTGAGACACATTACAGCTAACTAATGTCACTATTAGAACATACTACAGTAATTAGGAAAAGCAGAAATAGTCTTGAAAATGGAAAAGAACTAATAAACTTAAGGAGAACTGCAGAAGCCAGCATGCATATATATTGCTATATGTGTATACAGGCAGACAGATACACATCTGTAGTATCAGAAGAATTTACTGCTTATTAGCAAAGTTGCAGTAACTTCCTAGGTTCATATGGTTACTCTGCAGCAAACAGAAGAAATTCAGCCACTTTAATTTTAATCATTACTTTGTGTCTCTTCCATGTGAGGGAGACGAGGGAGACGTGGATAGGTACCACAGCTCAGCACAGGCCAAGCCACCAGGTCAGTGTAGCTCATTTTATGTCTTGAGCCCCTCCTTTGAGAAGACATCTATTCTGCTACCTTTACCTCAACAAATGAAACAACTAGTAAGCAATGTTTAAAAGTAGGCTGCAGCAGAAGAAGGAACCCTAGTCACCCTAGTGAAGCTTTATAGTGGGTACTATTGAACTTACTGCTCGCCAGATACACTCCTTCATCAGTTGTTTGAATACCTCCTACATTGCTTTTGAAGGTCTCCAGATCCACACTAAAGGCTCTAAGACCAAAAAAAAGAGAGCAATAGCACCTCTACACAATGAGTTCTTTGTTTTGGAATGCCTAAACAAAGTTGATGCAGAAAGAAAAGAGATACCATAAGCAAAGAAACACCAGGACTCCTTAATTAATTAGCCTATCCACTGGCAAATTCCTTGAAATATATCTGGAAACATACAGAAATGCTTCATGGTGCCCACAAAAAATCCTGAGGGCATCCTGGGTCATTGTGCAGTCCTGTAATGGTTTTCCTCAGCATGTAAGCACATACCTACTTTCCTTAAAAGCAAGGAACTTCATCTAAGTAATATTTAAATCTTAAAGATGGGCATTTAGCAAAAGGTAATTTCATTTTCAAGAGCAATATGCAACCACTTATAAAAAGTCTGGTCTTCCTTATTTCAGCTTGGCAAGTCACCACTCAAAATCTAATAGCAGCAGATTTTCCTTGCTGAAACTATGGGTTTGTGGCCCTAAGTGCATGGCGAAGAGCCAGCTTGTACCAGTGGTAAATGCAATAGTTACGCTGCATTACAAAGTAAGACAAAAATAGCAGAGCATTGCTTTCTTACAGAGCACTTACAGTAACGGGCACACATTGAAAAAGCCAGTTTTAAGAAAAGACCACAGAAAAAGAAGCCTATGTACATGTGTACAATAACCAAAAGCAGTGAGTAGTAATTAAGAGACAGAAAAAAAAAAAGTAAAAATAACTATCTCACAGATATTCTTTCTACTGTCTGAACACACACAACAAAATGTATTTACATAAGAGCTCTGCTGAGGTATTACTTTTTTTGAAGGACAGTTCCCCATTTCATGGCCACTATCAGTGCATTTTCAGAAAATACATTTGATCCTTTGAAAATCTTTGTCCTTAGTGAGCAAAGAGATGAAAATAAGAAAAGAACACAACAGTTTCTAAGGTACTTGTAACTCAACATGACACATCAGTTAGTAGAAACCTAACTTTTTGCTAGGTCAGATACTTAGGAAAGTATTTTCACTGATCCGGGAAAATGTCAGAATGGGAAGCTGGAACTAAGAGAACTTGTGGTGCTGACTGAAAACCAGACTACTGTTGCACTGATGATATAAAAAAGTCACTGTATACACACCATTTTTATAAATCAGGGGTCCACTCTAAGAACGAATTAGTGGCTGTAGCAACATAATAATAAGGGTTTTTAGGTGAATGTGAATTAGGGAATAAATTTAACATCAAAAAATCAACAGCAACACCACAGACAAGAATAATTATTCTGTTTGACAAAGGCAATATTTCTGTCATAGCTCTTTACTTTTTTTTTTCTGCTAAAATTGTAGATGCATAATTTTATTTTGTTGTAATGGTCTGAAATCAAATCAGTCAAAAATCAGTCATTTTAGGTATCTCTCTGAAAGCAGAGAAATGATGGGATTAACAATCTAAGTACATTCACATCAAGCTGGATTAACAATCCAAGTACATTCAGGAAATCCCTATACCAACTGATTGTGTCTA
The DNA here is from genome assembly GCA_035772895.1 of Perdix hodgsoniae. NCBI lineage: Eukaryota > Metazoa > Chordata > Aves > Galliformes > Phasianidae > Perdix > Perdix hodgsoniae. The sequence goes on along the minus strand of JAPSGF010000036.1, from coordinate 3,873,641 downwards.
GATATTTCTGTTACTTTCTGTATTCTTTTTTTGGGGGGGGTTGAAACTCAAACAATATATTTATGCAAGTGCCCACATGCCCATGCACATTGCTGGACTGCCTGAGAACACATCTCTTTTCATGAGCAGTATGTCGTGATAAAGCCTTACAGCCACCACAGCTAAAACAATTTCACCTTGGCCAATTCTACTTGGACCATTTGGTACCTGAACAAACTGTTCTATCTCAATGCTCTGCTAAGGGTGTACAGTGCACATCTTTGAGAAATATCTAAATACTTTGTGGATACCATTACTTACTCTTTTGCAAAGTCAGCAGAAGTCTTGTGTATTTCATGAGACAGCAACTTCAGTGGAAAATACTATTCAAACAATTAAAAGCTATAGTTGGAACTGTACCTCTTAATTTTTTCATTGAAGAACCATTTTTCTTTTTTCCTTGGTCATATGTTCAGCTAGATTCATAGAGTTATGTAAAATAGCTTTTCCAATGTCTACTATGAGATTTCCAGATGGAAATTAAGCATTGAATAAATTATGCTAGAGAAGGCAAAATTAATTTCATCATGATGTATATAGTGCCTGCAAAACACAATTCCCACATGATAAAATAGTATAACTCAATATGGACAAGAAAAAGAAAAGTGAACGGAAGACTCATTATTCGGTGGCCTGATGGGAACAGATAAAAAAAAATAGATTTTGTTGGATTAATCATAAATAATTAGGACAACAGTAAAAGTTCATTCATTCATTAGCTCCTGGTTTGATGGACCTAATCGATTCATTCTGTAAGCCTGCTGAATTCTAATAAGATTTATCTGAAAATGGAGCCACGTTTCTTCAGTTCTCCATAATTCTTTTTTTTCTTCCCCAAAGACTACAAAACAACAGACTAAGATATGTTCAAGTATCACATACTAAACAAATATCTGAAAAAAATGTAGAGGCAAGCATGCATGCTGATTCAGAGGTTGAATCTTAATGGCTAGGAACAAAATTCAGAGTGAAGGAAACCTGTTTCGTGCAAGGAAAATACATTTGGACTATTGAAAGAAAATTTGCATTTACAAATCCTTCATTCTGATTGTACCTGACATGCACAGCAGGAATGGGTCTAGAAAACAATGCCTTAAATTCTTTTGCATATAACACCTTCAGCTTTAAGACAGCTAGTCTTCCTACCTTGTATTTTCTGTGCCTTTTGTATGCCTCACAGATGTAAATTTTTGTTTTTATTTGATTATCTTAGAATCTATATGTATTTATATTGCGTACTATGGTAGGATTTCCACAGAGAACACTGAACAGAGCTAACATATAAGTCTATTTGAAGAGTACAAAAATACCTGTTTTTGAAGAGAAAAGAAATCAGTATATAAAATGACATTTTCTTTATATTTGGAGATAAAATTGCTTCTTTTAAGAAAAGTTTAAAATTTCACTAGTTGAAGAAGACGTATGAGATTGCCTACAGAGGAATCATAAAGGGAAATGTATGTAATTGATTTGGTGTCTCTGTCACTTGATGCTCACATGCAGCTTATAGCCTGCATGCTATTAATCACAGAATCACAGAATTGTAGGGGTTGGAAGGGACCTAATCTATTGTAATTTTTGTTGTTGTTGGTATAATTCAACTGTTCTTCCTTTCCTAGTTTTATGCAAAAGTAAACTTTTACATCAAATTAAAGCTATGGATAAACATTCAACCATGGAAGATAGATTCTTTAGTGCACATACTAATAAAGGAGCAAACCACCAATCATTTTTGGGGAACAGAATGAAAAGGTTTCAATAGACCTAAGTCTCAAACAAATTATAAGAGTTATGATGCGAGTCTCACAGCAGCATGCAGTAATCAAGAACATTGAATAATCTTTTGAAACATAGATTTTATGCTGAGAAAGACTGTGGTTATCTCATTCAAAGTACAGAAGAACCCCTGATATATAAGAAGAAATATGATTTAAGACATTCTCCATGCTCTTTGCTATTCAAATCCGCAACTCACATAGGATTAATAATGTGAAGCTCTGAAATGGATAGATGAGTAAGTGAATGTGGAATGGTGGTGACCATGTGAAGTAGGAAGCCCCAATGGGAATGGATTCTGCACATCTGTAGGAAAGGGATGAGACAATTCACTCGCAGGTAGTGAGGCAGGGCAAGGTCTGGAAGGATAGGTACACAGGTGGTGTCTAAAACTATCAAGCAATCCAAATGGTCTGAGAAAAAAGAACCGTCTCCTTTAAATAAAAACAACGTAAACCACCACCACGACAACAAAAACCCAGCAAAGTCTGGCATGCAACTTGCTGCGACGCTCTTGCTATGCCTTGATGAACTCTGAATATTTTCTAGGTGTGGGTTAGCTAGTAGGGATGCACAGCCCTTAACAAATAGCTTTTCCTTGGCAAAGTATGGTAAACAAGTCAGGTTTGAATAGGTCAAAGGAAAAAGAGGAAAAGAGTCACAGCACCCTTTACAGGTCGCCTGTTCAAAGGCTGTAAGGAGGTGATACTTAAATATATTGTGTCAGACACCATTCTATTTTAATTCTTTTCTTGTAATGGGTAGAACTTTGTCTTCCTTTCCTTCAGATGAACCCTGAAGAAGAACACAACCAAAATCATTCTGCAGATAGCATTTGTAAAAAGGAAGCTGCTCTGCTACAAGAGAAGAAAATGTTTAGATGAGAATAGACAGAAGAAAGGAAAGGGAAGAGAAATTGATGTGAGACATGAGAATATCATTCTTTTTGAGCCTGAGTTTTTGTCCTGCTGGAACATGGCTACAACCATAAAGGAGATGTATCTTAAGGTTAGCATGACTATACACAAAGAAAGAAATGACAGGACAGAAGTAGAGACGAGTAAGTGAAGGGGAGGGGAAAGGGTAAGAAACAGAATTATAAAAGCCAGATCTTCTGAAGTGGAAATAGTCATTTGTACAGTACATACCCGCAAAATTAATTTACATCCCACTGTTGCCTTACAGTGCTTTCCTGATTTAGATTTATCTAATCTTTGTTAGTGAAATAGGCCGAACTCCTAATGACATTGCAAATATAAAAATAACTGACAATATATCGTGCATGCACTTCCTTCACTAGAAGTCAACATTAAACCCAGCACACACATAAAGCTCCCCCATCCCCAAGTTGAAATTAATGTTTTCACATAAGTGTCAATATTTTAAAGTACTGCTCAGGAAAATCACTTGGTTCAATAAAACAGAAGCATGGAAATCCAGGGAGCTATATTCACCATAAGCATTAAATGGTAAATACTCAAGAAAAAAGAGGCTGTGCACCAATATGTATGCTGCATTTGAAATCCATTTGACTCTGTATAGACCAGTAAACATCACTACTGATTTAAGGGCATGGTTAGTGATGGTTAGTTAGTCATTGTTCCTCTATCACATAGATTGGAGGCAAAAAAGAAATAACCTGTCAGAACACTGTCTTAACACTATTAAGACACGTATTTGCACAGATTGCTATTTCAGGGTTATTTTTTTCAAGAGAATGAAAAATGAGAATAGAAAAATGAAATACGAAATTTTTAACAGAAATAAACTTCTTGAAAAAAACTCCCACACAGACTTCATTCTGAATGTTGAAATTTGGGCAATATAAAACTGAAGGACAACTATTGTGAAAACAAACAAACAAACAAACAAACAGACAAAAAACAGTGAAAAAGACACTTGATACAAATGCAAAGGATATAATAGGGCCTATGTGTGCTTTCCAGCTAGCTAGATATCTGGGCAGAAATTTATGTGTCACCTACTTGCTAGAAACACTGCTGTGCAGCCTGTCTCCTAGAAATTAAAAAAAAAAAAAAAAAGCCTGCTTGCTTTTTTTTCTGCCTCTATCCAATTAGACACCATTTCATTATTTATTTATTTATTCTTAAAGACAGAAGTCCTTACCTCCGTCCTTTTCTGAAATAACAGTATTGCAAAGATTAGCATACAGAAGCACTTGAGTATTTGTACTGCAGTGCATCTGACAATTATCTTACAAGAGAAAGCATTCATTTTGGCCAATTGCCACAGGCTTGGCGTTAGGGAGAGAAGTAGAAAGCATTTGAATTTACAGAAGAAAAGGGATATTCCAGCTTTCTACCAGCTACCTTGAACATACTTCACGTTTAATTTCACCCTGTTGCCACAGGCACTGTGTTGTTATGACAGCTGATCTGCCATTGAATAGCTGTAAAGGAAAATCAACAAAGGATCGCTTCAGCGATTTTCAGTGCAATTTATTGGAGCTTGTATCTTGCGGCTGCTGCCGCCTGTCGGGGTAATGACACATGATGGGTGATTAAAGTGCAAGTCCTTAAATCAAAGCTGTGCCAATGGTCTGAAGAGGCAGAAAACAGCATTCAGACCTCGTGCATTTCTCCTAGTGGGAGGACCTCATTAGGAATAGCATGGGCTGTTTTAATAGCAAGAGAAAGTATTTGTGTCTAGGGAGAATTTTCATGTTTCCAAGATTTACCGGAGCTTTCTTACAGCTAGCTTCCTTTTAGGCCGTGCATTTAATGAAAATAAATAAGCAATTAACACACAGAAAGTATTATAATCAACACTGACTTGAAAATCGTGACTGAGCTCTAGTGTAGTTTGTTCACACCACTGTTATCTGAGATAAGGGGAAAGGCAAAGGTAAGTAAGGGTAGCTTGCTGTCCAGATCATGAGAAACGACTCTTGGGGATACAGAGGCACCTCCAGTTCACTGAATTTGTTTTTGGTTTTCAATTCCTTTATCTCTGATGAGATATGCAAATAATCCAGCTAGAGATTTTTTACCATTTTTGGCCAAATTTGTACATTGGGCAAAAATACATTCTACCTGAGGTAGCTGCAGAATAGTTTTGAAGAAGCAAATGAATAGCAAAGCCCTGTACTCAAAGATGACAGTGCTAGGAGAAAAAAGTAATAGAGCATGCTATCAGACCAGAGGACTTTGTTTTGCTTTGCCACAGAAAAAAAGCCATCAGACAGTGAAAAATGGAGTAGAGATCGTAAAATATCAGAATAGCTGGATTTAGGTGAATTTGACATACTATGATTGCTGTTCCTCTTAAAGCATTTCTAAAACTGTTGGGGATAATGACCTTTACCACTGTTTACAACATAATTTAACTTTGGAAATGTACAACAGGCAATGCCACCCTTAGTAGACTCTCGTGAAACATGAATTTTTGATGAGAAATTCAACATAGACAAAAGACTATAATCTCTATGTAAATGCTATTATTTTCTTCCATAAAGAAAAATAGTGGCTGGACAGATCTCAGTACCACTATATTCTAGAAAAAGAATTACATTCCTGAAGAGTAAGATGAGTATCTAGAAGAACCCCAGTGAGCAAAGCACAGTAAATTCTCCAGTGACAACATACTGACTGTACTGCAAATGTTGTAGCAAAGCAATCTCATTTGACTGGTCACATGGGAAGTGCATATTTATCCTGCCCTGATCAAGTTCATGGAGGCAGCCAGGTGAAAATTTCTATACATTTTAATAGCCAAAATGCAGCACGTCAGCAATACAGTGAAAAAGCTTCACTAGATTCAGAACTTCCCTTCACAAACGTATCTTGGGTTTGTTTGTGTTTATAACTACTATTATCTTTTATTTCTTTTGCAGCTGAGGTTAGTTATGCAATCACAATTTCTTTCTTCCGTGAGTTTTGTGAAGGTGGAGAGAAACAGTTCCTTCCTGGAGACCTGAAATGGTCTCCACAGAGAAGAGGCATCAAGGGAGGTAGAGGCAATAGAGCCTCTATGGTGAACTGCCAAATCCAAGACAGAGGACATCACCAGGTACCCTTCCCCAAACAGCATTTTCTGTCAAGTATAAAGTATTTTATTAAAAAGTGTTTATTAAAAAGTGTTTGGTTCTGTTTTTGTTTGTTTGTTTTGGTTTGGTTTGGTTTGTTTGTTTGTTTTAATATTTAAATGGTGGTACTTAGCATTAAAGTATTAGCAGGGATTAATACATTCCTGCTGGAGGGAAGTGTGGGTCTAACTGAAATGTACAGCTTTAGGTTAATGTAATAAACACATAATACAAATAGTTAAGAAGCATACTTGAGAGGAAAGTGAATGAAACAATTCCTATTTATTTACAGATGAGATTTGTTGGAGATGTTTTGGTGATCAGATGAAAACTTCCAGCTCCATAATGACATTGAAATAAATGATAGATTTTGGAAGAGGCAGGATTAAGATGAACAGCTCCAACAGGATTATTTGCATAGGAACATATGTTAGAAATATATATACCTTACTAAAAGCTTGTTTTACAGTAGGGTGGTTGGTTTTTTTTTTGTTTTTCTTCCCCCCCCCCCCCCCCACACACACACACAATGCTTTTCTATCAGATTATATATAGCTTCTAAAGTGGAATTAAGAAATATGGCATTTATTGAGATGAAGGCAGGCAGGCAGTCCATTTTAAGCAGACATCTCTTTCCTTGTGACTCCTAGGCAACCTTTAAATAATTTTAGTTCTCCCCTTCATGTTAAAGGTTCATTATCGTCTATAGAAATTCTTTAGAAGTCTCTCGTCCCAGGCTCCAGGAATCGTTTCTCAACACAGCACAAGCTTCCTTATTCCAGATCTCACTCCTAATTTTCTAATACTGTATGTCTTGGTGAATAACTATTCATAAATGCTTATCCATGGTTCAGAAGAAAACAAAAAGTGTCTGATCATAATTTTTATGCCCATTCC